>CM059218.1:31669736-32029327 GCA_030347435.1 Clarias fuscus
TCCGATTCCTCAACAACCCAATGAGACCAAGATTCATCTTCAATAAAAGTGGGCGTGTCCAGACCACATCCTCAAACAACCTCCATTCTGAATCAACAATTTAGGAGTTTTATTCTCGTTCTCGCGCTAACAAACAGTGAAGATGTGATTTATTTACCCCCCCCCCCCCATTTTCTCCGTAACTTAGTCATGTCCAGTTCCTCCCCGTCACTAGGGGGCGCCCACATTAAGGCTACTACTACCACTCAGTCAGGAGAGCCGGAGACTCTCACTGCAGATTTCAGTTGATCTCCTTTAGCTTTCATTCCAGTGAAAATGATTCCTCGCTCTCGCAGAGCCGCTCGCTCACCTGGAATACAGCACGAACCATCAGTGAAGAAGAAACCCACAGCAGATGTGATGTGCTGGTGATTCAGTACATTCAGGTGGTCATGTGACTTCATTTTATCTCCACATGACGTTGCTGAGTCTCGACCTGAGCGACTGAAGCGACCCCAGATCATAACACTGTCTCCAGAGGCTTGTACAGTAGACGCTATGCATGATGGGAGCATCGCTTCATGCGCTTCCCTTCTCACCCTGACACGCCCATCACTCTGTGATAGACTCAGTCTGGACTCATCAGATCACATGACCTTTATACATCACTACACAGTCCAGTCTCAATGATCACTAACAAACTGAAGCGTTTTTACTGATGAGTCTCAATAACGAGTGGTTTTAAACAGTGACGGTGCAGAGATTCTCAGTGTTCACAGTTAAACATGATTGCATTTCTCTGATCACACACACACACACACACACACACACACACACACAGGTCTGGTTCTGCGTGATCGTGCTGAAAGCTCTTACAGGAGGATCTGTGTGAAGCACTTACCTTCGTTTTATCGGCCTGAGACATGATGAGATGTTCAATCTGAAACACACACACACACACACACACACACACACACACACACACACACACACAACCGCAATCAGTTTCAGGTATCAGGACCTTGTGTGAGATGGTGTGTGTGTGTGTGTGTCCTGACTAAACAAACCAATACTGAGAGTTGAGAGGAAGAGGAACGAGCCTCGTGTTGAGCTTAAACCTGATCGAGCTTTTTTTTTTAATGTTCAGTGTGTCGTTTCTTTATTTTTCTTTATTTCATGTCAGATGTGTGAAGGAAGAAGATGCCTCACACACACTCTCGCACACACACTCTCACACACACACTCTCACACACACACTCTCACACACACACTCTCGCGCGCGCGAGGCGACCACATTTGGAAAACCAGGACAAATGTTTGAGGAGAAAAAAGGAATCTCAGAAACGTGTCTCACGTGTCGCTGAGGGGAACGAATTAGCGTGTGCGGGGGAGGGGGAGGGGGGAGGGGCCGTACTGTTAATGTACAGAAACTCATGTAAGAAAAATCATCCAGACAGTCATGAAGCACAAAGTCATCACACACACAGGCACAGGAAGTGTGTTAATGTGTCTCACCACAGAAAACACACACACACACACACACACACACGCACACACACACACACACATCCTGCACCTCGTCTTAACTGATCTGCTTTAAACAGTGACATGAGAGAGAGTTAACCTTTAAACAGAAAGTTACACAGAGACGCGTCTCACTCTCAGCACTTCTGTCTTCAGGTTCTTTTAGGCTGTTTTTAGGGTCTGAGCTGATGCAGATGAAATGCAAATACACACACACGACACTACTCTGTCTGCATTTATTTCCAATGCAAAAAAAATGGTTTATTCATGACTAGTGTTAGTACGAGTCGTTGACGGTTAAAGAGTCTGTAGAAAGAGTTAAAAGTTTAAATCTAATAATAATCTGCTGCTCTTTAGTGTAATGAGTGATATTATTATTATTATTATTATTATTATTATTATTATTTGAGGTTGAAGTCCACGTCCATGTCTGTGTGTCTCTCTGTCTCACTTATTAATACACAGAAATCACATTCTGTAAGGTCGAGTATCAGACGCCTTGTTTACACTAAGTTGTACTTCTTTGGTGCTCAGACAAATACACTCCCTGTTCGGTAACCGGAGAGAGAATCACAGATGAGAAATGGAAAAAGTCGATCAGATAAAGATGAAGTTTCGTCTTAAAACGACTCCGGCGTGTTAAAATTCACTTATACCACTTCAGCGCTGTTATTTCAGCCAAAGTGAGAATATGAACTAATCCCAGTCAGAATATTCACTTTATCTTTTCTCATTAATATCTATTGGTGCAGGTGTTTGTTTACATTGAGACAGTAGCGCATTAGTAGATTATTTTAAAGTAGATTATTAAATCCCTCACATAACTGTTCATAGCATCACTTTTACTCTGCATTTAGATTTCACTGATGGTGCAGATTAAACTTCAGACAGAGATCTGAGGACTGCAGGAGATTCAGTCAATTCTCTACAGACAGTTTTGTGTGATGCTGAGACACAATTTGTCTAGACAGACAGACAGACAGACAGACAGACGCGTTTCTGAGATGGTTTCCGGTGTTTAAAACATAAAGATGTCACTGAAGGAGCGAATTCTGATCGATGTACAGACAAAACATTTATTTTATTTATATAGATGCAAAAAGTGGTTTATTTAGGAATGCAATGCAAAAGTTTATCATCACGCTTAAACATGTCAATCTCATGACCTCATTAATTTCTCTTTATTATACACTAATTGAGACAAAGGGACATTAATAAGGAGTCTGATCATGATTAAGCAAGACAATTAGTGATATGAAGTTTGCGATCTTTAAATAAACAGGAAGCACAGATGTCACTTGAACAAAAATGTCTGGAATGCAGCTGCAGTGTGTGTAAGTAAAGCCAGAACACCACCGGAAGTGGGCTAGTCTGAGAGAAATGGGCTTTATCTCAGCACTTAAAACACTTAAAAGATCTGGTTTAGTGTGTGTCTTAACATGCATGATGACGATTAGAGGTGAATAAAAATGATGCATGTTTAGATTGATGTTTAATTCGAAATAAACCTGGTTAGAGAGTCAGCCTGGGCAGGGAACCAGCGTGCATGTGGAACTAAATCAACAGGACTGTAGAGTGTCTTTAAGGAAACAACTGATGCACGAGCTCAAGTTTAAATAAACAAGGTTTATAATGATTAACGAAGGAAAGAATGAGATAACGGAAACGAGCTTCACCGGATAGAGAGAGGAAACGTGAAACACACACCCAGTCCACCCTGCTAAAGCTCTCCAAAACACAAACAGCACCAGGGCGCGGGATAAACAACGCGAACAGAATGATATGATACAGACAATAAATAAGACG
The DNA here is from genome assembly GCA_030347435.1 of Clarias fuscus. Lineage (NCBI taxonomy): Eukaryota > Metazoa > Chordata > Actinopteri > Siluriformes > Clariidae > Clarias > Clarias fuscus. The sequence goes on from CM059218.1 coordinate 31,673,046, forward strand.
CAGACATACCGAGAGCTTCCCGCGGAGAGAGACGGACAGCGCGAGCGCCACAGACTGCGGAAGTGAATCAACCAGCTTCTCGTCCTGCGGTTGCGATGAGCGACCAATGAGCGGCGCTGTCGAGCCACAGCGCGCTCGGATTGGCGGGATCATACGCCAATCCCGCCCACTCCGAGAGAACCGCAATATTCCGCATCACCATCAGAGGGCGCGCACGTGTTCGAAAGAACAAAAGAACGGATTTAAATATTAACGTCAAAAAAGAAATCTGTAAATTAGCATTAAAAAAATAAATAAATAAAAAAAAAATATATATATATATATATTTAAAATATAAAAATAAAATTAAGTCAATAAAAGGTTTAAAACTGTATTGAAAATAATGAAAATGTCATTTGAAACATTTGGCACGGTGGCTGCGTGGTTAGCACCGCCGTCTCGCAGCTGCACCTCCACGCGACCTGAGGCGGGTTCGAGTCCCACCTCAGTGTCTGTGTGCATGGAGTTTGCATGTTCTCCCCGTGCTTGGTGGGTTTTCTCCGGGTTCTCCGGTTTCCTCCCACAGTCCAAAGACTAACTGGTGTTCCCAGATTGCCCGTGATGAGTGTGAGTGCGTGTCCTGCTATAGATTGATACCCCATCCAGGGTGTACCCCACCTCGTGCACTACGTCTCCTGGCCTCCAGGACCTCTACGACCCTGTATACAGGATAAAGAGGTATAAATAATGACTGGAAAAATAAAAATAAATATTTGTTAAAAAAGTGTCAAAACTTTATATATATATATATATATATATATATATATATATATATATATATATATATATATATATTGAATTTATATACGAGCATGAAATAAAACTGAATTGAATTGAACTGAATTTTACACTGTCCAAATATCTAACCTTAGTTTTAAAGTTTGTTCAATCTTCTGGTTTGATTATCTAGCACTTTCAGATTCATTTCTGGTGAAAACTAAAACATCTGACAGTATATAATGAGTGTAACACACTGCAGGTGCCCTTGCCGGGCCGCTGCCCTCCGCCATGTAGCGAGACTCACTGGGAGCCGGTATAGAAGACGGCCGCTTGCCTGGGTCACGTGACTGATGAACGGATTCAGTTCTGGCTCGATTGCTTTTCCTGTATTGAATTTGTACTTGAATTTCACTGCTTGAATTTTCTATCTGAATTTCACAGCTTGAAATGGATTGTTGAAAATTACATGAGAGCACTTAAATTCAAAGATGTTGCTTTTTAAAGTAAAATATTTCAGTTTAATAAATTCAGTAGTATTTAAATTTCAAAATTAACAATTCAACAGTGATTAAATTTCAAAATGTATTTTTTTTAAAGGCTGATATAATTCAAGTAATTATGATGCTAATTTGCTTCCATACGGTGACTTCACGTAACTTCGGCTTAATATAAAATTTGAGAGAACACACAGAGCTGAAAAGAAAAAGATGCGAGCAAACAGTAACAGGTTCTGTGATCAAAGAAGAGACTTCATTAAAGTAGAGTTCAAACAGGACAGCAGCGAGCACGCTGCATAAAATCGCATTAATCTTGTGCATCACTTCCAGTTTACTGCATTGCCACAAGTCATGCACATCAACAACACAAACATTAAGCCTAATTTGTCTGCACTGAGTTTATTCCATACTTTTACAGCCCTAATGTCTTCAAACCAGCAAACACTAACATCTCGGCGTGTCAAAAATATTTTTAAAAGTTGAATAGATTTTTAAAATAAAGTTAAACAACTGAAATGATTCGTATTGTGTAATTTATCTGGGCAGATTAGTTTTCTCTAACAGCAGCTGACTCTGCAGGTTTGTAGTTATGTGCTCACATTATCGTTTCCATAGTAACAAACTCTTTGTTCTTTGTAGCAACTCATAATCACACACTGCTCAAAATAAATAAATAAATAAATAAATCACCATTTCATGATTTCAAAATTATTGTACTGCATCAAATAAAGAAAACATTAAAATGACTGGAATTGGGTTAAGAACTGTCCAAGACATCAATAATCCCTGGAAGGACAGAACTGAACCCTCAACGTCACAGAAGAAATGTGATCAGAAAAAAACATCCTGAATGCACATGAATGGAGATCACTTAAACACCTGGGGAAGTTGCATGGTACAAAATATTGAATAGAAACCTGAGCTATGTTTAATAGTGACAGTAAGAGCATTCCCACACACACACACACACACACACACACACACACACACACACACACACACACACACACACACACACACACACACACAGTGTGATGAGAACTCACAGGACTGGGACTAAACAGCTGTGTGTCCATAAGAAAACCACTCGTTAGTGAGACTCATCAGAAAAAACACTTCAGTTTGTTAGTGAGCATATAGACTGGACTTTGGACTGATGGAGAAAGGTCATGTGACCTGATGAGTCCAGACTGAGTCTATTCCAGAGTGATGGGCGTGTCAGGGTGAGAAGCGACGCGCATGAGGCGATGCTCCCATCATGCATAGCGTCCACTGTACAAGCCTCTGGAGACAGTGTTATGATCTGGGGTCGCTTCAGTCGCTCAGGTCGAGACTCAGCAACGTCATGTGGAGATAAAATGAAGTCACATGACCACCTGAACGTACTGAATCGCCAGCACATCACATCTATGGAGGTTTAATTCCCTGCTAGTACAGATTGTGTTCCATGACTCAGCGTGTGAGAGAGACATGGTGTCGTATGTACTGTGTAACTGTCAGATCTGATAAACACTGCAGACTAAAATCTATTGAAATCTTAAAGTAAAGTCAAATTTAGATCTCGGCACAAATGGAATATTTTAAACTAGCTGAGTCTCGCAAATGCCATTACCTCTCATATCCTCTCCTGCCCTCCTCCCTCAGTAAAAATGCCCATAGAGTGAGAATGGGGTAGTGTGGTTCCTGCCCCAGTAGAAGCCTAAATCAGCACTTGTTGTAGTTCCTATTTTTGACCACTAGGTGTAACAATAAGCGTACAGACCACTCAGAAAGCCAGGCAAATCAATAAAACCTGATCTTATGCTGGAGGTCTAGAGAGAGCTGATTGGCCGAGCTCTCTCAGAGGGGAGGGATGAGAGGTACTTGGTGCTCCCACATTAATCACAGCTCTACAGCCAATCAGGGGCGTCTGTGAGCTCACGCAAGAGGAAGGAGCGGATAGCGCTGTCCTCCAAGTGTGCTACGCCGCCCCAAGAGCGAGCAGTTCGAAAAAATGCGGTCGGCTGGCATCACGTGGTTTGGAAACATGTGATATAGTCTACGGACCTTCCGACTGAGTGGTAGTAGTAGCCTTAATGTGGAGCCCCCTAGTGACGGGGAGGAATTGGACACGACTACTTCCAGTTTAGGGAGAAAAATCGTGATCTTATATTTGGCAAAACAACACTTTCTAAAGTCATCTGTCACTCATAAAACAATATTTAAAGCTTTTTACATAGTAAAGCATTGCAATGGTAAAATTATTTTAAAAAATCAAATAACAAAAACTATTGAAATTCCTAAAGCTGTGAACGTCTAGTTTCAGATCAAACACTGTAGTGTACAGTATATTGTGACAATGAAAAAAAGTCTTTAATTTCATATCATACAGTCTTAGGTGTCTGACAACCCTCAGTTTTTTCTTCATATTTTACCATAATAACATTGTTTACCTCGACTGCCTGGTTTGAATGAAGAAAGAAGGCGTGGACATTGTTTGCTCTTCACCGTCACACACTGTGTGTAGTTTCTCATCAGTTACACTCATTTAAATAAAAACCTTCACACGGTCCATATAGTAACCTCCTTCTATCGTTAGCTTCAGGCGTAAAGAGACTGGAGCTGATTTAGAGACCAATGGGCCGCGCTGTTCTTAATCCCAGCACTCTGATTGGTCGATTTGGATTTTCAAACAGCATGTCATACTCTCACAGTGAAACGCAGCTGATAAGAAACGGCCGGGTCTCTGTTTCGCCTGTTTGTTGATACTCTGATAACGATGATTTTTCATTGTTAGTTTCTCGAATTATTGCACCTGCCAGCTTTTTAACTGGATTTTTATTTGCAGAAAAAAAAAACAATTACGGTTCTTGGAACATATTTACGTTCCTCTTGAATATTTCAGGCATTTCAGGATGTGTGCTCAGTCAGACAAATGAGAAAACCATTAAAAGACATTTCTAATGACAATCATCCAGGAGGTTTTGAAGAATCTCTTCACCAGAAGTAAATTTATAAATTATTAAGAAACTAATGAGAAGACTAATGAAAATGTTCATGACACTTAAAGATTTAAAAAACATAGCCTAAAACCTGAAAAGTGTAGGGTGTAAAATCAAATTCAAGGACGAAACTGAGTGAGGTTTTGTCCCACAACCCAACAGCGGCTCTTTGGCAGAGCTGGGATTTGAACTTGCACACTTCTGGTCACTATAAAATATACTTAAATAAATTGGTATGACATCAGATATGAGCTTCTTTACTTTATATAGTAAATATAGTAAATGTTGGAGTTTTATTAATGGAGGTCGCCATCTTGGAAAACTAACAAGCTTTTGCAGTTTGTTGTCATTTTACACAAAAACGAGTGTAAAAATTGTAATTATTGATCCTGGTAAAGTTCCATTAAAATGAAAAGATTTTTATGCTAAAAGTAGATTTTAAGGCTACTTTTAAAACTTTGCTTAGTTAAAAGAATAAATGTATATTAATATTTAAAATTATTTAATTATACACATATATAAACGTAATTCTCTATATATATTGAAACCTTTCCAGTTATATTTAGAAATATTGCCTAGACATGTAACAAATGCCAACATTCACTAGAATTGAGCACACCTAACTAAATATTTTAAATCTTCTCGAGATGCAGTACTTTTAGGGCAAGAAAGAACAGTTGTGGAGAACATGCACGGCTGGCCAGGAAATAATTTTGTAGATAAGAACAAACCAAATGTTAATTCTTTACATAGTTAATGTTTTGAGTCGATTTGGGGTTTCAAAAAAAAAAAAAAAAAAACATGACTAGCTAGCTATCGTTTGATTCGCCTCACTAGTTAAGCAGAGCTAGCACTGGGGTATGGATCTAAATCTATTTGTAGACAGGGATTAAATCACAAACCAATCAGATATCAGGTCTTTAAAAATGTTGTTTATTCTGTCTTTGACTCAACTCACGTGCACTGTAAAGTCCTTGTGCATTACACCATGCTGTGTATCGTTAGCTAGTTAGCTGGTTAGCTAGTTTTCCATATGCGCACACCAGAAAGCTAACAAGAGTTTCCGTCCCTGCATTGGAACAGGTTTTGAGAGAATATACAGTAAAAGGTTGTTGGAACTAAACATTTATTAAACAGTCTATTAAAATAAAATCTCATTTTTTCTTTTTGTACAATTTCATGCAGCAGCCTTGAGTGTGATACTAATGCAGCGCTCTCCAGATGAAGTCTACTGTGATACACTTCAAAGGAGGGTTCAGTGGGATCGTTCTCATGGTTTTAGAATGACATTTGTTTAAATAAAATAACTGACTAAAACACACTTAGATACACTTGTTTGTGTATCTATTTTTATTTTATTGCGTGTACAGTACAGTACAGCTACAACCCACACACTATATACTTTTACTGTAGTAGTACTTTAGTATTAGTATTATTACAATTACAATATTATAATTAGTATTATTACGCTTATGCTCATATTTAAATACTAAGGAGTCGAAATAAAATCCAAAATTTCGCTGGCCGAAGAAAGTAAAAATCTTTTGGTTTTGTCAGCTAAAGCTTTTTAGTAAAAATTACCTAAATGTTTGTGGGTATCATTTAAAAATAAGGATGCAAAAATGTTAATGTATATTTTTAAGTAGGATCAGTCCATAATTTTTTTTTATACTTTAAATAGATGAACATTTAAACTTATAATATAGACATAACATTGTATTTAGTTGTGTAGTTTAACTTGTGTAAAATTTTTGTAATGAAAATTTAGGTTTGTGTTACTGGAGAGTTGAGTTGAGCCTTCACTGCTTTCCATAAAAAATAAAAATAAATTAAAAAAGATAATGGCTGCGATTACAAATAAAGATTTTCACAGGGACTGAGTGCCATAAAAAAATAATTTTTTATAATAATTATATATATATTTATTTTATTTTAGGAGAGTTATACCATGGAAATATATATATATATATATATATATAAAATTAAGGTGAGCTTATTTTTGACAAAGATAAACTTCTATAAAGGATTTTAAGCAAAGGATTTGTTTCTCAAGCGCAAAACTAAAGGACGAAATGTTGGACGGTTTGACGTCTTGAAACTCTTCAAACCTTTTCTTTCCTGTCGGGCTTCTCGTACTGAAACCTGGAGCTGTGTGTCACGGCCCATGCCTGAAACTGGAGGGAAGGTGAAGTTCGTTTGAACTGAATTGTTTACTCACTGAGTCAAATCTCAACAAATGACACGTTAACACTTAAACACATTAACACTTGTCCTAAAAAAACATAAAGAAAAACGTACATTTCAATTAAATAGTCCTGCTTGTACATGTCATGTCCCACATTTTAATGTTTTCATAAGCGTGTAGAAATGTGTGAGAAATAATTCAGTTATTGGAACACCTGAGGTGTCAATCAAAGGTGTTCACGCAACAATGCGAGCGTGCACGTGGGCGTCCACATGAACGCTCGTACTCGCTCCGAGATTAAACCCTGAGCTCCCTCCCTGCTCAGACTTACTTTATCTAAGACTCTCTGCCTGTCCACTTTAGCTGAAGTCCACAGGAAGCTAAGTCATGGCGACCTCCGGGTTACAGATCGGCGGGTTCCTGTTAGGACTGATCGGAGTGGCCGCGGTCATCGCCGCGACCGCCATGAACAACTGGAGCACGCAGGACCGTCAGGGCGACGTCGTCACCGCCGTGTACACGTACAAGGGCCTGTGGCAGGACTGCGAGGTGTCCACGTCTGGGTTCACAGAGTGCCGGCCGCTCTACGGCCTTCTGGGATACTCAGGTGGGTTTAAAGAGTGAAGAGTTAAGTGGGTTTGAATGACAAAACCAGACTTAAGTGGACTATTTTAAAGGATCTGTGTAGGTTTGAGTGGATAAAATTGTACCAAATTGAACTCGGCCATTAAATTGGAATAATGTTGATTCAAGAGGGTTTAAACTGGACTAAACTGGAGATTTGAGTAACTAAACTGGATTAAAATGGACTCAAATGGGTTTGAGTTGGTAAACTGGGTCAAAGACTGAATTAATGTAAAATCTTTTTTTTAAGCAATTAATGTAAACTAAAGTAAACGCGAGTAAAAGGAGATAATTCCAGAGAAATACCAGGAAGTAACAATAAAGCTGATCTGAGTTACTAAAGTGAATGATAGTGAACTCCAGAGTAACATAGTGCGTAGTTACTCGATTCTGTAGGAACTCAAATCTCACCTGGGAATGTGTGTCACCATCACAGCTTTCTTTTTGACTCAGCTGAATTTATAACAAGTCGTGAAGCGACTGCTTGATGTTGCAGATTAGTTTTTTATGCATTAAATCCTGATTCGTTAGGAGACCAGTTTTCTCATTTGGAAAATTAAACAGCAATTTGTGTATAATTAGTACACAGAGCGACTCGAGTTTCACATGAAGAAAAACATAAACCGCAGACTGACATGAGAAGGTTCCTGGAGTTCAGTTTCTGACGCTGCACCTGAGGGCGTGGTCCTAATCCATCTAGAGTGGGCTACTGATGGTTAAACTGGACTAAATTTGGCTTGTGTGGGGTGGATTATGGTGTGGAAAGTGGACTAAACTGGTCTGAAGAGGAATAACGTTGGTTAAAGTTGGGACACTCGTGGTAAGGAAGCACCAAGTTTGACTTGTAGTAAAGTCAAGTCCAAACCCCAGACTGCTGCGATCAGGTGAGAAGAGAAATCAGTTCCTGAGAATACACGTTTACACGTTTATACGAACTGATTTGATTTCACACTCAACTTGATGAACCACAGATTCTTCCGGAAGGAGACTAAAGTGGAGCAGGTCAGTTTGAGGTGAACAAAGCAGAGTGTAATGGCTGAAAGTCATGCTACAACACGATAATGCTTTACTTTCACAACATTAACGCGGTCACCGATAAAGCTTCCAGTCGTACAGTGTGTGAAAATCTCATGTTTCTCAAACAGACAATGTCTGTGCAAGTCGACGTTTTGTGTCAACAGAGGTCTCATTGTACCAGGAGCAAACTCCTCACACACACACACACACACACACACACACACAAACACAGACACACACGAGATGATGAATGCAGAACTAAAGCAACCACGTCCACATTTGGTCAACACTGTTATCGGGAATTAAACAAACACGACCGACTGACTCACCAGCGTGAAAAAATTCCCCTTTGTCTCGCTGAACCTCAGCAACACTACTATTATTATACAAAATGTATTACAGTTATGGATAATGTGTCTATATACTGTATATATAATCTATGTTCGAACACCTTTTACTTTGACCTGTTTAGAGACGAGAGAATTCTAAATCTCTTCTCATCACTCGATCTTCAGTACAGTAAATACAGTATTTATCTACAGTCAATAAATCTGAACCCATTAGTGTGTATGCTTGGTTACGAGTCTGGTTCTCGTGTCTCAGGTCAGTTCCAGGCCGTCAGAGCCATGATGGTGGTCGGCATCATCCTGGGCGTGATCGCAACCGTGATCTCGCTGTTCTCTCTGAAATGTTTCAAAATGGGAAGCACTGAGGATTCGACCAAAGCCAAGATGACGCTGACGGCAGGCATCATGTTCATTATTGCAGGTGAACAACAACAACAAAATACATAAATTAATCAACCGGACATGATGAATTCCACCTTATGATTAACTGTCTATTAATTAGGAATAACAATCGTTTGTTGTTAGGCATCTGTGGCATCGTCGGAGCTTCCATTTACGCCAATCAGATCGTCGCCAGCTTCATGATGACCACCTACAACCCGAACTATGGCGGGATGAACCAGATGCAGATGGAAGGAATGGGGATGGGGATGGGAATGTCTACGGTTAACAGGTAACTAAAGAGGGAAGCACATCCCCGCTGGTGTAGCAGGGTGGAACCTCGTTGAGTCACCTCGCCTCTCCTCGCCTCACCTCCTGTACCTTATCTGATGCACAGGTTCACATTCGGACCGGCGCTCTTCGTGGCCTGGATCGGAGGAGGCATGCTGCTCATAGGAGGAGTCTTAAAGTGTGTGGCGTTCAGAGGCCTGCACTCCGAGTCCAAGCCGTAAGCACGACCACTAACAATCACGATCACGATCTAATCACACACAGGGAAAATAATCAGCGTGAAGTAACTAGCAAAGAAAAATCTGGGTCATGATAGTTAATAAAAGCATAATATTTTTAACATAACATTGTAATTTAGTAACATCACAAAAAAAAAACTATATAAACTAAATAATGTATTATACTTTATTTGACTTTGTATATTTATAAAATAATGTATTACTTGATGCAAGTGTTTATAGAATTGATACAATTTTTAAATATAGTAATATTTTCAACAAAAGGTTTGATCATTATTATTGTTATTAATTGCTAATATAGGCACATCTATTATGATCAATTTAACACAGTTTTGTTTCTATATTTTTTATTGTAAGCATTTTTTATAATAAATATTTTAAAATAAAATTAATAAAAAAATATCAGGTGTTTAAAAGGAGCTATAAATTTTTTTTAAATTGAATTTAACTGTTAATTAAATTAAAAATGTATTTTTTTTAATTGTATAATAAAAAGCATTTACATTTTTTTCAATAAGGTTTTTTTTAAATTAGTGTTTAAATTATAGATCGCAATGTTTTTAATACCTCTTAATTTTTACTACATTTTAAATGCAAATCTTTTATTTATTTTATTAGTAATGATGTAATAAATAATTTGATGCTGGCATAACATTAGGTTTTCATAAAACAAGAAATGTTCTGTAAATGGCTGAAAAATCTATTTCACAGCAGTGAACACTCACTTTTCTCTCCTTCTTGTTTTGAACCTGTTGTTGTTCCAGCTACAAGGCGGTGGCGTATAAAGCTCCAGCTCAGTCGCGATCAGGAGACGGAGACGGAGACAGCGAGCGAGTGCAGAAATACGTGTAACCCCGCCCATTTTATCAGGATTTATAACCCTTTCTTACTCACGCTGTTCTACATTCATTTATTCATTTATTCACCTGTAATGTAGCTCGGGGATTCATCAGGAAATAAACACACTGACATTACAGACATGACTTTCTTTACAACGCCACCTATAATCCCCCCCCCCCCCCGTACATCCCCCCTCCCCCCACCCCACCCCGCAGTGTACTGTAATAAACACAGTCATGCTGTAATAAGAAATAAAAACGTCTTTGCACACACTAACACACTTCCATTTAATCTAAATGTATTTTCATAATCAATAGTTTGTTTTCTCTTTTTTTGTAAACAATAAATAAAACTGGAATAAAATTGGTGTCACGTCTCTCTAACACACTTTATTAACACACTGGGTGTGAGGTGGGAGAGTGTGTTCATCTGTGTGTGTGTGTGTGTGTGTGTGTGTGTGTGTGTGTGTGTGTGTGAGAGAGACAAAGTTACCAGAAGAACTCATATTCTCCAGCACACACAGTAAAACCTAACAACTGTTTTACTTATAAAACTGCACAATGCCTTGCAAAAGTATTCATACCCCTTGGACTTTTACACATTTTGTCACGTTATGTAACAAACGTATGTTATTGGGATTTTATCTAATAGACCAACACAAAGTGGTGGCAGTAAAATTCTGAATGGCTTTCAAAATATTTTTTACAAACAAATATCTGAAACGTGTGGCGTGCGTGTGTATTTTCGACCCCCTTTGGTCTGATCAGCTGTACCTGTTTCTCACGGGTTCATGCCTCAAGTTAGATGTTTTTTATGCTTGAATGATTCACAGGTCACTTTGTGTCTTAACAAAGAAAAAAAAAAAACATTCCTCAGAAACGGCTCAGGGACTGGAGCGAAGCCTGGAGAACTTTTCCTCAGATCTACAGTACATTAAAAATTAAATTACAAAGGCAAATTCATCCAGTAGAATTAGCCTTAATTTGATTATGAGAATTTCTATTAATTTGTTAATTAATTAGTAATTTATTTATATTCATGACAAACACGAGCTCACAACACCCAGCAGAAATAAATGAATCGATTTCAACAGGAGACGATAAACTTTACAACAACTCAACTCAATACAGAAAAGCTCATAAATAATACAAATAAATACATGAGAAATCATTTTCAGTGTAGAAATACTGTGTATGTTTATATTAAAGTAGAACATTTATAACAATAAATAAATGACTGAATTAATGAAGTAACTCCTGAACAACTGTAGTGCTGTTTAAGATAATAAACTTTATCCGGAACCACAAGACTAGTCTAGAATATTCCATCGAATATCCCAAAGAACATGTTGACCTCAGTGTCGTTCCGAGTCCCAGTCCTGTATTAAACAATATTTATGACAATAAATCAGTACAAATGACTATAAATGATTAAGTGAGCGGTGGGATTTGACTGAATACCTGCCGGTGCCTCCGTGCTCGTCGCCTGCTCCAGCTCTCTGGGTGATAAAGTTCGGTGTGACGTTTTCCCACGGTTTCGTGAGCGGACATTTCTCTGAGCTGACAGAACATTCCGGATACGCTCTCTTTCAGGGAAAGGAACACATTTAAGATATCAATATAATAAAACTATTTAAAATTACTTTATCACATTTGTATATACATGAAACATGGCTTGATGAGGTCAAGGAGTGAAATTATTAAACTTTAGTTTTACTTGTTTATTTTAACTTCCTATATAAATTAATTTATAATTTTATCATAAGATGCTGGTGTTCGTCGTAAACATATTTGTCCTAAAACCCGCGAGTCACAACAGCTTTACCGCTGACTCTTACACAGCACTGACACTGGAAACTCCTTACAAAAACACCGGTTCCTATAGAAACAGAGCTGCTGTTATAAAAAAGTAAAAAAAAAAAAAAAAAACAGATTCTGAGCAATCTGAGAAACAGTTAATAAATAATTTAAAAAGTGCCATTTTGTTGGTTAAACTAAATTTGCGAGCAAAAATATTATAGAACGTGAATGCGGACGCAGTGATGTCATCAAAAAAGAACAAGAATCATTTTTTTCTGTAAGTAATTAATAACTACGAGGGTGAATCAAAAATGATCCGAACTCTGGCTGTAGAGTATATTTTAATTAATATTTAGAAAAGACAAAGACATCATTTTTCGACATAATCTTCTCGCTTTTCAGTACACTTTGTCCATCTGCTAACAAGCTCCCGTATTCCCTGATTAAAAAATGTTTTAGTCTGAGCTGTGAGTCACGAATGCACCGCTGTCTTCAGTTCTTCATCAGAAGTGAGTCTTCGTGCTCGTAGTCCTGCTTTCAGGGGACCACACAGGTGACAGTGTGATGGAGTGAGATCAGGACTATAGTGAGGACGCTTTAACACCTCAGAGTGTCGACAGTGTGTGCAGAAGTGCGCGGACATGTATCGTCACTTGAGATCACGACGCACTTGAATATTAGATATCAGTCCTCTGTGTTTGATCTGAAGTTTCGTCTTTAGCTCCTCAATAAGCGTCTCACTGTAACGAACACTGTCGATTGTTGAACCTTTTTCCTGGAGATGTCCCAATACTTCTGGCCCTTGAGATGAGAATCCCAGAAAACTGAAAGTGTTGAGGAATTTTCCAGCTGATGGTCGACTTTTGAACTTTTTCCTCGGTCTGTGATTGAGGATGTTTCCGTTCTGTACGCTACACTTCTGTACGTTTACTCTCAGGCTCGTAGTGATGAATCTGTGTATCGTCACCAGTAACGATTCCCTTTAGGACACTTTCACCTTCCTAAGAGTATCGCTCCTGTTTATGCTCTTCCGTGAGTTGTTTCGGCACTGGGTACACAATCAGACTACAAAACAAAAACAAAAACCCCCTCTGTTGCTCTTCTTTCCCGCAAATCACAAGTGGGCCGTACATTTTTGCTCGCACCGCAGTTACACTGAACTGATGTACCACATGTGCAGTGAGTGGAGAGACAGAATATAACCAGAATGCGGATCATTTTTGACTCACCCTTGTATTTACAGTTCATAATCTAACTAACTTTATTAAAAAAAAAAAAAAAAGTGTGTTAATGATGTCATCAGATTTGTGTTAAATCAAGTTTTTTAAAAATACTGCTAAAGCGTACCTTTGCAGTTAAATTCACTTTTGCGGTATTTTCCGGTGCCAGAGGTTCACGTCCAACCCTGAGAAGGAAAATGAACATCTGGTTTGTTCTTAAAAAAATAAAATAAAAACGATACCACAACAGTACAGTAAAAATAAAACTCTTAGAACTGACCTTGATGGTGTGTGAGCTGTCAGTGACCGTCCTTGAGCTTCTACACAGACGGGAGGAACTGAAACTAAACCATCTAAACACACAAGCACAATGTGTAACATTTCACCTTTCACCTTTCAGCACATGACAATTTTTTATTTATTTCCTTTTTCTTATCAATGAGGTGATATAATGATACAGATTGTATTAGTTTCATAACATATTACAGAAGAGTGAAGTATCAAATGTATATGGAAATATACTGTATATATTTATGATGAACTTTAAAGGCTTTTGCAGCATTTTGACTTTTTAATATCTCACCTGCTCAAATCTGAGAAAACAAAAATAGATTTCCAACAATATTCCTACAATACACAATGTGTGTGATAACTGACTGACAAAGTGTGATGTAAAATATTTTTTAAAGTCTTTAAAGATGTAAAGTAGCATTTAAAAAAGGGGGGATTCGAGATAAAAACTTTAAAACTGTATTAAAATAAGTTAAATGTTATTTAAAAAATAATTGAAGGTTTGTTTTTAAAGAGCTAAAAACTGAGGATTAATTATGTTATTTTTGGGATTTAAAACTTTAATCGTTAATCTGCAAAAGGGTCAGATTTTTATACAAACCTGATAATAATGATAATAATAATAATAATAATATTGTAAATGTAAACATACGTAACTTATACCCTGACAATTTATCATTTCTAATTCATTTCTAAACATTAAAATATCAAAGATGTTATAATATAATATAATATAATATAATATAATATAATATAATATAATATAATATAATAAAATATAATATACAGTGGAACCTTGGATTACGAGTATAATTAGTTCCGGATGTGGGCTCGTATTCCAAAACACTCGTAAATCAAAGCTGATTCTCCCATAAGAAAAATGGAAACTTAAATTATCCATTCCACAGCCCAAAAAAATAAATACATAAAAATAATTAATACAAAATGAAGTAAAAATAAAACAAATGAACCTGCACTTTACCTTAAAAAAATTAAACAATAAATCCCGACAGATAGGCGTTTCCGTTTGTTTCCGCTGTGTGTGTGTATATGTGTGTGGAATTAGCCCCTTCCCTCTTCCCACACAGCCTGCAGTGTGTGCGCATCATTTGACACCGTGCACTTACACACACACACACAAGTGCACGGTGTCAAATGACGCGTGCGAACTGCAGGCTAATACACAGAAGCAGCAAATGGATCTTTAACCTCTATAATGAGTCTTGCTTTTGCTTTACTCGCGTGCACACACGTGTGCTATAATAAACAGTACACACGCACTGTACACACATGCTTACAGACACAAAATTAAAGATGTTTTACGCGCACACACGTGGCCACAGTGTTATAGTAATCAGTACACGCGTGCATTGATGTTGATTATACCAGTGAGAGACGAGCACTAAGACACAGCAGGGGAGACGATTACCCACAATTCCGCAGCGCAAGAGAGAGAAAAACCATTGGATCAGTTGTGATCACGTGATACTTGCCACTTGTAAACGAAGACTTGCTCGTTTTTCAAGTACAAATTTATTAAAAATCTTTGAAATATAATATCTCCCAGCCCTAGAATTTTATTTCTGAAATTTTAATTACAAATTTCTTCATAAATGAAGCACCTGTCGTCTGAGCAGAGCCACGCCCCTGATGATACGACTCCTCACATGCTGCCATGAAGTGTTCGTCACTGAAATCGTCCCAGTCGTCCAGCGCCAGGTCAAAGGTCACGTTCAGGGCGTCGGATGAAAAGCCTCCGTGGGTGCCGGGATCTGCGTGTGAGTCTTCGTCTGGAGGGATCCTGCTCAGCGTTGTGCCCTCTCTCCTCATGGAAACATCTGGAAACATTTCACATTAGATTAGAATCATATTGATCTGATTTGGTGAAAAATAATGTTTCCTAATTCAAGATATTAATGTAATCTAAATCATGCATCCAAATAATGAATCTGAATACGAGCAAGTTTCTGATGAATAATATCATACACACAGTTTATATTATATTCAGGTGATATCTCACTCACTCATCATATATACCGCTTAATCCTGTATTCAGGGTCACGGGGAGCCTGGAGTCTATCCCAGGAGACTTAGAGCACAAGGCGAGGTACACCCTGGACAGGGTGCCAATCCATCGCAGGGCACAGAAACACACACACACACACACACTCACTCATTCACACACTATGGCCAATTTGGGAACGCCAATTAGCCTAACCTACATGTCTTTGGACTGTGGGAGGAAACCCAACAAGCACGGGGAGAACATGCAAACTCCATGCACACAGACACAGGAATCGAGCCTGGCGACAGTGCTAACCACTACACCACCGTGCCGCCTATTCAGGTGATATATCATATAAAAGTAATTTAAACACTTACTAGGACAGGTCGTGTTAGTATAAGTCTGGAAGACCTGCTCGTCCACGGAGTCGTCCATTTCACAGTAAAAGCCTTCAGTGTTCTCGTCACACTCTGCAGATCGGGTCACATAAACCGAACATCGTTATAGAACAACAGATAGAAATAAATTTTTAATCAAGTACAAGCAAGATGTCTTAAGTCTTCGGAGCAAATCTTATTTCTTTATCTTTTGCTATATTACTTTTGGATTTGTTAAGTAGTTAAATAATTTAAAAACTAGAAACGAAATACAAATCAACCGATAAAAACAAATTTTTTTGACTAACTAGTTCGACTGATTATTTTTTTACTTCATGAAAGAATTGTGTATTGTATCTTTCCCAAGGCTAGCGATAAGAGCCATAACGTTTACGGTATTAAATGCATTTTATAACTATATTTTTAACAAAATCAACAGAAATGTCAAAATTTAAATTAACAAATAATTATTATAACTAAACAGCTTTTCTGCATGTTACATGGGTCATGTTTGAAAAGTTAATGTGTGTAAATTACGGCCAGATGTTGCTCCTGATGTTGAATCATTCTTCTGTAAATCCTCACCTCAATCTGGTGAAATATTCTCTACAGATCCACCATTAGATCCCACTTACTTATATAAACTCACAGGCCACTTCATTAGGTACACCATGCTAGTATTGGGTCGAACACCTTCAGAACTGCTTTATTTCTTCGTGGCAGAGGTTCGACACGGTGCTGGAGACATTGACATGAGAACGTCACACAGTTGGTGCAGATTTATCGGCCGCACGTCCACGATGCGCAAGTCCTGAACCTCCGCCGCATCCCGAAGCCGCACTGAGGGAGTGTGATCAGGTGACCGTGTGAGTACAGTGACATCACTGTCATGTTCAAGAGACCAGTGTGAGATGATTTTGTGAGACGGTGTTTTATCCTGTGCTCATAGAGGGATGGACACGATCAGCAACAATACTCAGGAAGGCTGTGGGATTTAAACTATGCTGCTAAGTGGTACTAAAGGGCGTTCTAACCCGACCGTCCGAATGTCATGTTCTTATCTGACAGGAGCGACACCCGGTGTGGTCTTCTGCTGCTGTAGAACATCTGCTTCAAGGTTCCACGTGTCGTGTGTTCAGAGACGCTCTTCATCTTCATCCTCGGGTGTAACGAGATGTTGAGTTTGAGATTTGAGTCACTGTTGCCTTTCTATCAGCTTGAACCAGTCTGGCCGTTCAACTCTGACCTCTGACCTGTGACATCAACAAGGGAGAACCGCCCTGACTAGAGATTCTCTCTTTTTCACACCGCTCTCTGTAAAAAACAATTGATGGTTGTGTGTTTAAATCCCAGTAGATCGGCAGTTTTAGAAATACTCAGACAGCAACCAGGCCACACTCAGAGTCATTACCTTCCTTCCCTGTTCTGATGCTCGGTTTGAACTTCGTCTAATGCCTACATGCAGTGAGCTGCTGCCATGTGATCGTCTGATTAGATATTTGCGTTAACAGACAGTAGAACAGGTGTACCTAATGAAGTGGCCGGCGAGTATACACTATGGAGGCATTGCTTCAGAGTTACAGCACCACCTGCTGGACAAAAAGCTCATCTTTCCTGTGTTAGTGCTCTTCAAATTCTTACTCACCATCGTGACTCGGCGCAAAATACACCTGCTGCTGAGGTGTAGGGGCGGGGTTCTGAATCCTACAGAAAACACACAAACAAACAAACAAACAAACAAAACCAAAAAAACTACATAAAAATATGACCATTCTGTAAGCATCTTAAGGAACACAGTTTTATACAGGAATTAAATAGCAGCATTAATTCCACTTTGCCACTATCAGCAGGGAGTTGAAAAGCATTGTGGGTAATGTAGGAAATCATTATCCAAGTAAAAGTACAAAACATGTCAGAGAAAGAAATTTTTCAACTAAAACAAAAAACAACAACACGCAGCTCTGGATGCCACTCTACAGTAAACTCAGATGAGGTGTGAAGTGTAACGCTTTTCATCAGGGATACCATTGAGCAGCCGGCATCGCTTCTTTCGGCGTGTAGGAGAACTGCTGCATGTTCAGGGCCTCTGCCTTTCTTTTCATCCTCAACTGGAAGAAAGAGCACACGATTGAATAAAACTATAACAAGAAACAGAACTGATACCCACATGATTGTGGACTCGTTATACTGTAAAAGGTGTGTAATATCCTACAGGATATCCTACGCCCATATTTGGAAGGTATGATATATATATATATTTTTATTATTATTGATAAGATTAGATTAGATGTTTTTTCACAACCATGTGTAATAAAATACACATCTTTTAAAAGGGTGCCAATACTTCTGGAGCTATACCGTCAAATTGAAGTAACGATCGTTCAGATTAAGCGTAGATAATGAAAATGTTACATTAGTGTTGAATAATGAAAAAAATCATACATTGAGGATACTAAAGGACCCGTAACATGTATCATAATTCACTGAGGTGAGACAATAAGGACAACAGGTTACTGACCTTTAAGCGCTTGACCGGCGTCTCCATGAGCTTCACGTTCCTCGTCTTTAAATCTTGGAGATATGATGTGAACGTGGGCTCTTGACTTATGAGCCTTTTCTGTACGCCGGATTTACCTGAATTGAGAAAACAGAGGAGGAAAATCACCTCATTTGACAGCGAGAACCAACTCATAATCAGAACCAACTCACAGTTGGACTCACAGCATTCGTGACCACAGAGCTGTTTGT
This sequence comes from Clarias fuscus, assembly GCA_030347435.1. Taxonomy (NCBI): domain Eukaryota; kingdom Metazoa; phylum Chordata; class Actinopteri; order Siluriformes; family Clariidae; genus Clarias; species Clarias fuscus. The sequence continues at coordinate 31,691,647 of CM059218.1, forward strand.
TTCTACAGAAGTGGTGACACTGTCGTTTGCTGGGAGCTGTCTCAGCGGGATCTGCAGACAGAACAAAGTTTTGAACCGTTAATATAAGACTGCAGTGGAAGAACTTGTCACATACTGCAGTACCTCACCTGTCCACCAGAGGGGGGATAAGAAAATATTAAAAAGGATATGTCACATCCACTAATAATTTACTTTCTACCTTGCCGGATAGATTCGACTCATTTTAACTTATCCCGCTCATACCCAGCTACGCTAACTCATCAGTAATAATAAAGCTCCACAAAAGCTCCACAATTCTTTTCAGTGAACCGAAGAAATCATACACCTGACCCGGCATGACTCTGTATGTATGTATTGCCTGTTTTACCGCGATCTCTCTGCACTGTGGTTGCGTGTGGTGTAGCAGGTTTCTCTGTGATGTTGTTCCTCTGTAGAGCGCCTCTTGTGCGCCTTATAAACGCTGGCCTCTCCACTTCATACGATTCAGCTCTAAACGTCTTCGCTCCTGAGTAGAAAGCACTGAATTTCTGCTGGATGTCCAGTCCCACTGCACAACACCAACACACACACACACAAACACACACACACACACACACACACACACACACACACACACACACAGAAATACACACACTGCTTCACAGTATGCAGAGATAATATTGATATAAGATTTATATTATTAGATTCGTTTTATATTATTAGAATATACACACACACCGTACTCGGAGCTGATTAAGTTGATGCTGATCTCGTCTCCAGCAGGCGTTCTCGTCACCTCGATCCTCCTCGACCAGCTTCCAGACTTCAGCAGTAAAGTGTCTCTGCTCAATTAAATATTAATATATCTATTATATTTAAACTTAGGGGAAAAAACTAACTCTTAGCAAGAACGAAGAAGATCTGTATCCCTCACAAGATCTTCTGCTGGAAGACGACGTTGTTGTCACAGTCTCCGATTATGAGCGTGACATAATGATGGTCCGGTGCGGTCCTTTTTGACATCAGCTCTGTAAAGTTCTTCAAGTTTACCGTGATAACAATCTCGGCCGAGGAGACGCTGTAACGAGGAAGCTAGGGGGAAAAATGTATGTCACCTAACTAATGAGGCATGTTCTCTATGCATGTCAGCTCTAATTAAGAAGGCGTGGTCTCTGTGCATGTCAGGTCTAATTAAGAAGGCGTGGTATCTGTGCATGTCAGGTTATAATTAAGAAGGCGTGGTCTCTGTGCATGTCAGGTCTAATTAAGAAGGCGTGGTATCTGTGCATGTCAGGTTATAATTAAGAAGGCGTGGTCTCTGTGCATGTCAGCTCTAATTAAGAAGGCGTGGCCTCTGTGCATGTCAGCTCTAATTAAGAAGGCGTGGTCTCTGTGCATGTCAGCTCTAATTAAGAAGGCGTGGTCTCTGTGCATGTCAGGTCTAATTAAGAAGGCGTGGTCTCTGTGCATGTCAGGTCTAATTAAGAAGGCGTGGTCTCTGTGCATGTCAGCTCTAATTAAGAAGGCGTGGTCTCTGTGCATGTCAGGTCTAATTAAGAAGGCGTGGTCTCTGTGCATGTCAGGTCTAATTAAGAAGGCGTGGTCTCTGTGCATGTCAGGTCTAATTAAGAAGGCGTGGTCTCTGTGCATGTCAGCTCTAATTAAGAAGGCGTGGTCTCTGTGCATGTCAGGTCTAATTAAGAAGGCGTGGTCTCTGTGCATGTCAGGTCTAATTAAGAAGGCGTAGTCTCTGTGCATGTCAGCTCTAATTAAGAAGGCGTGGTCTCTGTGCATGCCAGGTCTAATTAAGAAGGCGTGGTCTCTGTGCATGTCAGGTCTAATTAAGAAGGCGTGGTCTCTGTGCATGTCAGGTCTAATTAAGAAGGCGTGGTCTCTGTGCATGTCAGCTCTAATTAAGAAGGCGTGGTCTCTGTGCATGTCAGGTCTAATTAAGAAGGCGTGGTCTCTGTGTATGTCAGCTCTATTGATGCATGGTGTCCGTCAGTCCCACTACAGGAGGTGTGGTAACTGTGTGTCACTCCAAGTAAAGGAGGTGTGGCCTATTAGCCTGTCAGTCTGAGTAAATAAGGTGTGGGCTTTAAACCTGTCAGCCTGACTAAAGGAGGCGTGACCTTTGAGCCTGTCAGTCACAGTAGGTGTAACCTAAGTTCTTCTCAAGAGCATGATTTCTAGGTTTCTTAATTTCAGCAGTTTAATTTAATGAACTTTTTTGCTGTGACCCACTGCAGCAGTTACAGAACTGTCAAAGCAGCATTTAATGTGACTCGTTCAATGAGTTAATATTAAAGATAAAAATAAATAACTGTTACCTGTTCAAGACTAACTTCATATTTTGGGAGTCTGTTGACGGCTTCTTTGATCTGATTTCCAAACGGAGGATGTCGGTTCACGATCTATAAGAAAACACACATCAGTCAGTGACGAAGACAATAGATGTGTGTTAGAGGATACCACATTTAAATAATGGTTAGCAAAGATTACTGATGGTTAGTGAAGGTTAATCTGTACCAGCTCCAGTTCTCGAGCATTAATGGCTTCAATCTTGCTGAATGTAGTCAGTCCAGCGTTCACCATTGCATTAGCCAGAGATAAACCTAGGACACAAAACCTGGTGAGTTTCCAGTTGAACCCACACCATTTCAACGACACATGAGTAATCTACTGTAATCCATAAACCTTCTATAACCATCTCCCAGATGTCCATCATCCATCCTTATACTCTATTCGCTATCTACACTTACTGTACATGCATTCCATTCCATTATCTTATCTATCTATCCATCCATTTCTTCATCCATCCGTCCTCTGTCCTTCCTCATACATTCGATAGAAAAAAAACACAGTTGTTTAGAATGTTGTGGTGCACCAAATTTTCACTTATTTTCCTAAATAACATGGAATACAACCTACATGCAGTAAAATTTCTTGACTTCCACAAGTCTACGCCCACCAGACATCCATCAATACCTAGAGGCATTTTTGGAAATAATTAAACATACTAGAGCTTTTTTATAGCCCTTGAGTTTGGAGAACTTCCCCACACTTGTTTGAGAAGTTGGCTGGTTTTCACTGACCAAAAGGTCATGCCATAGATTTAATGTTGGATTTAGGTCAGGACTTTGATTACACCACTCCAGAACTTCCACACTGTTCCCCTCCATTTACTCCATGGTAACTTTGGCATTATGTTTATGATCATTGTCCGGTTGGAATACAAATTTCTGACCCATTTTCAAACATTGAGCAGATTTTTTTAGTTTTAATGAACACCCAGATCAGATTCTGGCAGTGGAGTGAGGCTGGAGTCAGTGCATCAAGAGCCTCCACACACAAAAATCATCAGGAAATGGGCTACAACTGTTGTATGCCTAGTATCAGAATACTCACGAACCAGAGATAACATTACAAGCGTCTTACTCTACCTGGGCTAAGAAAGAAAACAGAACTGGATCTCAGTAGTCCAAAGTCTTCTTTTCAGAGGAAAGTAAATTCTGCATTCCATTTTGAAATAAAGGTTACTGATTGACCAAAAGAGCCTTGATTATTCCTGAGATTGTTTAATGGTGTTATATTAAACAGGGAATATACTTATTAAACGTTTTTTGAATTCCACTCAGTGTTAAGTTTCTGTGCCAAGTAATGCACATTTAAAAGGTAGGGATTAATTTTCTCCTCATCCATCCATTCTTTCAATCATTTCCCTACCATTTGCCAACCTTCCGTCTATTCTTTCATCCATACATCCATCTATTATAGCATTTGGCAGCCAATGATATACAGTGGAACCTTGGATTACACTTAGAAAACACTCGTAAACCAAATCAAACCTTCCCATAAGAAATAATGAAAACTCAAATAATTCGTTCCACACCCCCAAAAAAATAAATACAGAAAAATAATGAATACAATATATAGTAAAAATAAAACAAATTAACCTGCACTTTACCTTTAAAAAAAGTTTTTAAAAATCCCAACAGATAAATGTTTCCATTTGTGCGCGCAGGCGCTGTGTATTTGTGTGTGTGTGTGTGTGTGTGTGTGGAATTAGCCCCTTCCCTCGCCTCGTCTTACACAGTAAAACTCCTCCTCCCTCCCCCCACCTCGCTTTTTAAGTTTCACAACAAACACACACACAACGGAAACACTGTTTTAACGGGGGGGAAAAAAAGCTCTCTAATGACACTCGCGTGAGCGCAGACTAACGGAATCACCGCTGTAAAGTTTAAAAAACAAACAAACAAATGAACCAGCACCTTACCTTTGAAAAGAATTGCGACAGAGCAGAGTTTCTGTGTAGAGCAGAGTGTGTGTGTCTGTGTGAAGCCGGGGAGAGGGGGTGTAAAGGCGAGAGAGTGTGTGTGTGTGTGTGTGTGTGTGTGTGTGTGTGTGTGTGTGTGTGTGTGTGTGTGTGCGTGTGTGTGTGTGTGTGTGTGTGTCGGTGTCGGTGTCAAAAAACTCGGCACTCTTAAACCAAGACATGCTCGTTTTTCAAGTCAAAATTTATTAAAAATCTTTGCTCGTCTTGCGGAACTGTATATCTGTACGTCCATTGATTTAGCATCCATCTATCCATCCATCCATGCTTTTCATATTTTCTATCATTTTGCAGTCACTCTTTTTATCTATCCGTATAATCACCCATACCCCGGATTTCCTATCTTTCTATCTATCCATCTGCTCATTCCTCCATTCCTACACTGTTCTATTTTAGTGTTTCTAAATCTATCTCACCAATCCTGTCCAGCTGTTTGGAGATGTAGGGCGAATCCTCCCACAGTTTGGCTCTGAAGCACTTGGCCAGAATCACGGCATTGAGTCGGGCTGAGAAATTCTTCTTGGAGTGCTGAGCGAGAAACTCCACTAGGCCTGGCACAGAGCACATAAAACACCACTTCATCACGGGAGCCGATCGATTCGGCACTGACAGGCCGAGGTCATTAAAACGCATTAGTAGGGTAATTACTAAAGACACGATCACAGTGTAGATTCAGTAAAGCCAGGTTACATTTGCTAAGTCTGATTCCGCTCCTGAAAATCTTCCCAGTGTCCTGCGTGAGTCCGAATTCCTGGATCGGGATGCAGCCCAGCTGAGCCTGAATCAAACTGGCGAGGAAGACGTCGGCCCGAAAAATAAAACACAAGACAATGTTGAGTATATGGGAAATATTTCACGTTCTCCAGAAATACAGGTGGCGCTTTGAAAAATTCAAAACAACTTCCACAAGTACTGTTAGATATCTGACACTTCTCCATCGTGGAATGAATCAGCTTGGACAGACGAGGCTGCATTGGGGATTCCCTCGTAACGTCTCCGCAATATCATAATCATAATGCTTTGGCTTTTAGTCTGTCAACGTGACTATGGGCGATTTCATATTATTCTATGTATATTATTTACTCACATACATAGACCTATATCTTTTACTGCTTTGATAATTTCCTAAGAATATTAACTAGAGATCATACTGCTGAAAAGGTCACTTGATCAATTATGCATGTTGTTTTAATGGTGCTTTGCTAAGATAAGCAGATGCAGTATCTGTTTTTACATGAAGCCTAATTATCCGTTAATTATCTACACCAAAGCTCTATTAGAATAAGTTGTACACACTTATCACAATAAATTTAAATATTATTGTTGATTCTTTTTTCATAATTTAATTCAAAAAGTGAAACTCTCATGTGTTATAGATTCATTACACATAAAGTTAATTATTTCATCTTATATCTCATGAAATATTATACATGTTAAATATACAGGGTGCGCCATTTATATGGATACACATTAATAAAATGGGAATGGTTGGTGATATTAACGTCCTGTTTGTGGGACATTAGTATATGTGAGGGGGCAAACTTTTCAAGATGGGTGGTGACCATGGTGGCCATTTGGAAGTCGGCCATCTTGGATCCAACTTTTGTTTTTTCAATAGGAAGAGCGTCATGTGACACATCAAACTTATTGGGAATTTCATGAGAAAAACAATGGTGTGCTTGGTTTTAACATAACTTTATTCTTTCATGAGTTGTTTACAAGTTTCTCTTTGTTCACAGCCATTGACATGTCGAAGAGGTTAACACGTGATGAGCGGATCGAAATTGTGTTGATATCTGGTGAACGCAGAAACCGGGTCATTGCAGCAGATTTCAATGCAAGACACCCTACGAGACCACCCATCTCCCATGCTACAGTTAGCAAACTGCTTGCTAAGTTTCGTGAAACTGGTTCAGTGTTGGATTTGCCAAAATGTGGACGCATGAAAACTGTCACTAATGAACAAACATCAGTGGCTATCCTAGCTTCATTCAGCAAGAGTCCACAGCGTAGCACTCGCCGCATGTCACTGGAGAGTGGCATTAGTCGAACATCCCTTCGGCGGATATTAGCTACTCACAAATGGCACCCTTACAAACTCCAGCTACTGCAGCATCTCAACGAGGATGACCCAGATCGGCGCACACAATTTCTGAGGACCCTCAGTTCACGCAGAAGATTTTGTTCAGTGATGAGGCAAACTTTTATGTGAATGGTGAAGTTAACAAACAAAACCACCGCTATTGGTCTGACACTAACCCAAATTGGATAGATCCCTCCAAGACTGTTGGAACAAAAAAAGTGATGGTATGGTGTGGTATATGGGGTACAAAGATAGTGGGGCCATTCTTCATCAATGGAAACCTCAAGGTCACTGGATATTTGAAATTGCTACATGATGATGTGTTTCCCTCTTTATGCACTGAAGCTGGCACGTTCCCTGAGTTTTTCCAGCAAGATGGTGCACCACCACATTATGGGTGTCAGGTGCGAGTATTCCTAGATGAACAGTTTCCTGAAAAGTGGATTGGTCGTCGTGGGCCAGTTGAATGGCCCCTAAGGTCTCCCGATCTGACCCCCTTAGACTTTTATCTTTGGGGTCATCTGAAGGCAATTGTCTATGGCGTGAAGATACGAGATGTGCAGCACCTGAAACTAGGGATACTGGAAGCCTGTGCTGGCATTTCTCCTGCGGTGTTGCTATCAGTGTGTGAAGAGTGGGAGAAGAGGGTTGCATTGACAATCCATCACAATGGGCAGCACATTGAACACATTTTATAAGTGGTCAGAAACTTGTAAATAACTCATGAAAGAATAGTTACGTTAAAAAAAGAAAAGGTGACGTTAAAACCAAGCACACCATTGTTTTTCTTGTGAAATTCCCAATAAGTTTGATGTGTCACATGACCCTCTTCCTATTGAAAAAACAAAAGTTGGATCCAAGATGGCCGACTTCCAAATGGCCACCATGGTCACCACCCATCTTGAAAAGTTTGCCCCCTCACATATACTAATGTGCCACAAACAGGACGTTACTATCACCAACCATTCCCATTTTATTAAGGTGTATCCATATAAATGGCCCACCTTGTACATCTTATAGCTCATGAAAATCTAAAATATGTTTTCTCAAAATATTAGAATATTTTATTTATGAGTTTGAGTACATTTCTATAAACACAGTGTATCTCTCGGTCTGGTTCAGTACACACAACCAGAATCATGCTGACTTGACCAGTGTCCAGAAGATGATCATCTCCACACCTGCACAGGGTAAGTAAGTAAGTAAGTATGCAACCATATATTTCTGTTAGGTGGCGCGGTAAGGAGAGCCGCACCACGGCGTGTTTTTAATGATAAGAGCCCTGACACAGGGCTTTAGAGGGGGTCATGTGGTATGTGGAATATGCGAGAGTGATTGTGATACGCATGGGAAGACCTTCCCGTTTGGAGATAGGGTGGGATTATTAATTAGGAAACAAAAGGAAACTGAAAACACAAAATAAACAGAGCCGTCTCTGCTAGAACAGACGGGGCTCTGGATACTAAAGCAAAAAACTTTTATCCTCTCGGGGCTTATGCCCTTACCGAGGACTTATGGAGAGGAGAGGAAGAGTTTGCGGTACTGCGTGCCGCTCTCTATTTCACTTTTTTTCTCTCTCGCTTTCGTCCGAGGTCTTCGGGAGGCAGAGGCTGGGGCTCTGTCTCTGTCTCTTTACTGTCTGCTCGCTTGTCTTTCGTCCTATTTTCTTTTCTTTCTTTCTTTCCTTTCATTTTCTTTGTTCTTTGTCTTTGGCCCTGATACCTTTACCGGTGCTACCTAAATGATCACACGAAGTGCGGAGGTATCAGGACCCTTTGAATAAACACGCTGCCAGTTACGGCTCGTTCAGGCTGATTGCCTGGCGGTGGCGTTGCCTGGCAACCGCGTGTATAAATGGCCGCGCCTTTGCCTGTTCAGAACTCTGCGTGGTAGCAGCCTGCGAATCCGCCTGTTCTGAACAGTGTATGCGCGGCACTGACCCTCACGCGACCCACGTCGTTTCATCTTCTTCTTCCTCTTCTTTTGTTTCGGCTATTAAGTAGAACCTATTTTCACAGTTTATACAGTTTATATTTCTTTGTAGATATTTAATACAGATGTTTACTCAAAGCTTAATACTTTTAATTAGAACTAATTCCATTTATCATCATTACACAATTTATATTTTAGTTTTTTTTTTTTTTTTTGCATTTTTGTAAATGGGATACAACTGTTGCATTCCTATTCTCAATCCACTCCGGGACCAGAGACGACATCAGAAACATCTTAACTCGTCTAAGAAGAAAATGAACTGGACTGTTGGTCCAAAGTTCAGATTAAAGTAAATTTTGTATTTCATTTGGAAATCAAGGTCCCAGAGTGTGGAGGAAGAGAGGAGAGGCACGGAATACAAGGTGCTTGAGGTCCATTGTGAAGTTTCCACAGTTGGTGCTGATTTGGAGCACTGTGTCATCTGCTGGTGTTGGTCCACCGTGTTTCATCAGACGTCATCCAAAGTCAATACAGCATCTACCAGGAGTATTTAGAGAGTTTCATGCTTCTTTCTGTTGACCAGCTTTATGGAGATACAAGACTGAGCATCTGCCCACAGCGCCAAAACTAACATTAAATGGTTTTCTGACCGTAATATTACTGTGCTTGATTGGCCAGAAAACTTCCCCGACCTGAACCTCACAGAGAATCGATGGACTATTGTCAAGAGGAAGATGAGAAACACCGACCCAACCATACAAAACAGCTGAAAGCTGCTATCAAAGCAGCCTGGTCGCCTCAGCAGCACCACAGTCTGATCACCTCCATGCCATCCCGCACTGATGCAGAAATTCAAGTATCAGGTATCGAGTGCATAAATGTACAAACTATTCATAAGTCAAACTTTTTTTTTAAAGAAATAGAAAATATTCTCATATTTTGATATATTCATGAGCTGTAAGCCATAATCAATAAAAAAATATATTTTACTTTACATGCAATTAATCTAGACTGTATGAGAGAATTTTTGTTTAGATGGAAATTTTGAAAAGCTGACCATTTATAGTATAAATAGAAAAAGGCTGTATGTGAAAATAATTGAGAGTTTAAAAAGTACCAGTTCACTTTCATGTCATTGCTTTTGATCTTTCCTTCCATCGGATACCTTAGAAACAGACGAGAGGGTTCGTCTCAATTTAATTCAATCTGAGAAGTCTTATTTCTTAGAGGAACATGAAGAGGTAGTTGTGCTGACCTGATAGTGACCCTGTTCTTATCTTTATTCAGCATGTTCAGGGTTCTCTTCTCACTCACCCGCAGCTGGACGTCACTGAACTCCTTCACCTTGGATATTATATCAATCTGACACAAGTACAAGGCAAACAAATCACAGGTTTGGTATGTAAGTCAGGTTTTGTCTCACTGTTATCATAATACATAATATACATCAGTTAGTTCTGACTGAGTAATCTGATTGGACGAGAGGCATTATATGAGAGTCGGTCTGTACGGTCCGCAGTACTGAGGAGAGAGCAGATGCCTGATATTTATTATCTGTTGATAATAAATGTTGTTTATGGACCTTTTACATAGTATAAAAGCAATATCTCACTCGAGGTTGTGCTGTTGTACTGAATATCAGCACAGCAATGATATTTTCAGTACGCTGGCTTCACCCTCGCGCCTACTATTGCAGTGCTGATATTTAGTACGACGGCACGACCTTGAGTGTGATAGTGTTCAAGCCTGATATGTTGAATTAATTAAGAATAAAAGACAATGCTTCAATGTCTCACCAGTTCAGACAAGGTTTCTGTACCGGTCACCTTCATAAACTGCTTCATGGTGTCAAAAGCAACACAATATCGAGCCATCAGCTTCCCACTCTCTGTGAACATGAGATTTAACTAATCAGAACAAATCAGTAGTTGATAACGTGAAGTCAAAAGTATGTGAACTCACTGAATAAACAAAAATCCTCACAGCCATGTGGCGAGATCTAGTGGTAAGCCAATCTGTTCGGCCATTTTGCCATTTTTTCCTTTCCAGGCAGTTTTATTTATCGAACTCATCTATTTTACAATCCAAATGTACCCTAGAAACCAGCACAACCTGAAACCAATCCCTCACCTGTAGGTTTGATGTTTATATCCTCATCCATTGTGATCAGATTATAAGAAGCCAGCGCGTTCAGGTTTCTTAAACAAAGCTCTAAACAACAGCATAACTGTAATAAGTGAATCAGTCATAAATTAATCACTTTAGACAACACTGTAAGAGCTCGTAGTCAGACCTTGTAGTTTGGTTTCAATTCCACACTTGTTGAGATCGGTAGAAAAACCTGTAAAGATGCATTCGAGTGAGAGTCATAACATGCCAAATGAATATATAAGAGTTTATGGTTATAGCAATCGGAAACATTCTGTGGTACCGTAGTGTTTGGGATTTTTCAACGCTCGGATGTAGAGGAACGTCGAGCGAATCCACTCTAAAGCCATGTTGACGTCGGAGATGGTGTAAAGGACGATCTCTGCGTTCAGGTGCTCGACCAGGTTTGTGTGCAAGCTTAAAGGCAGTTTATTGAATTAGAAGACAATAAAAATAATCAGAAAATCAGACTCGTCATGTGATTGTACTGTATACTGTATTATGTTCCTGTGAGTGAGGCTGGAGGTGTCTCCTAATTACTCATTTGTCAAATTTGTATTTCTTAATGAGACTCAACCTTGAAGAATAACCTGTGCTCTTCTTGGATAGTGAAATGTTTGTTAGAGAAAAAAAAAACAGATAACACTTATCACGTCGGAATCACCAACTTACTTTAGAATGAAGCATGGTGGTGGTAGCACCAAAAAAAAAAATGTTTAACCAGAACTTCTCCAGAGCATCGGCCTGGACTTATTTTAATAGCTCTTTGGTCTTCACAATGCTGTTTTAGGTCAATTTGAGGTCCTTCCAGGAACAATGGCACTTATACTGAGATCATGTCACACTTTAATTACACGCAGACCAGCTCCACTCAACTAATAATATGACTTCTGATGGGAAAGGCTTGCAGAAAAACAAATTTAGCGACTTGTAAATAATTTTGATCTGTAGATAATTTGAATAAAATATATACTGTATTTTACATTCCTCATTTTAGTGTTATGTATTATTCCATAAAGAAAAGGAGTGGAGCGTATGTTTAACAGATGCTCTGTCTATATCCCTACATCAGAATTATGTTTATATAAATGTCTACAGAATCCAGTTTAAAGCAGGTGACTGACTTTGATTACACAGTGATCGAGACAGTCCTCATGCGCCGTACCTGCTCTCGATGGTCTCTGAACCGCTCAGTAACTGCAGGTACTTGTCTCTGGTCTGAGCTCGGGTCAGGATCACAGCAGTGGCCGATGTGTCGAACTGAAACATGAAGGATAAAAGCTAATGAACTATTATGGACCATATGGAAACTACATGAATAATATTCCTACAATCTGATCAAAATCATTCTGATTAAAGAATAAATCCAATTCGATTTAATTAACTTTTATTTATATAGCACTTTAAACGCAAAACAGCTTTAGAGAATCAAGTTCCAGCATAACTGTTTAGACGGACTCTGATCTGATCTGATTTTTTTTATGTATGCAGAGTGTTTCTGCTCGCTGTGAGGCATTTAATCTGCTTGAAATATGAATCTAAATATGAATTAAAATTAAGTTTAGTTGTTTTTTTCCTGACAGACTTAAATTGTGTCATAGAAGCAGTGTTTGCTTTTCTGCTGTTTTTTTTGATTGAGCCAGTAATCTCAGCAACACGCACCGCTCCAGAACAAGAACATTAAACTTCAGAAAATCAGAAAATCATTCACTCTTACCCGCATGTGGGGCAAAAACCAAACTAGAAGAAATGATCAGATACAGCAGCTATCTGTTTTGCTATTGAATGAATTATCCACCCATATCGACAGTCTGATTGAAAATTCCTTCCGATTGGGTCAGACAGTTCTGACTGAGGTGTTATTCAGATTTGGAGATTATTCTTCCTCTTATTATTATTATTAGTGGAACATTATGGCTCATTGTGTCTCAGATCACTGTGACTACACTATTGTGACAAAACCCATGGAGTAACAGAGTGAATTCCTCTTTTAAAACACGGCCACTTTACAACATTTGTGAATTATTGACCAACAACAAACATAAGCATTTATAATAATTAAATGAACACAGCTGTGTTTCTGATTTATGAGGTTTTCTCTGGTTTACTCCAGAAGTGTATCAGGCATTTATGTGTCAATGTTATATATTTAAAAAATGATCATGTAATCTTATTGCCTGTCAAGTTCACATTTTTCTTCTGAATAATATTAAGTTTATTTAATCGGAATTTTATTTAACGTTTAAAGACGTATTAGCTGTACGGTATTTTATTTTTTGGACGTGTACAAGAATTAAAACGCTTTACAGGATGACGGCAAAGTTACAAAATAAATATGATGCAGAACAATTCTGTTTTGAAAAGTACATGATTCACAACACTGAATAAAAGTGGAAGTACTGGTCAAGGCTAATTCATGCAAACTCATGCAAAGTCTATAAAAATCATGTGACTCCTTGCCCTCCTTCACCCTGCTGTCCTGTGTGAACTTCATGCCACTTTATTTTCTCTTCTTCAATCGCGTAAATCTGTTCTTGTTCTCTTATTTCTTCTTCCTCAAATATTATAATGAGTCTCAGTCACATGACTAGAAAACATCTGTAAAAATGTTGCATGCTAAAAAGATTTCCAGCTGTTTCTTTTTGATTTAACTAATTTATTTTTGGATATTTGGAGATTTGCAATGTGATGAAAAAAACTACCTAAAAATGAAACATTATATTCAGGATTTAAACATTCTGCCATTACAATGATCATAGATGGATGAACCGTGCATCAGGCTTCCACACGGCGTACAGTTCATTTTCACTGCTTTTCTGATGCACTGTTAGGTCCGGTACCTGCGGTCTGCCCGCTCGACCGATCATCTGCAGCATGTCGGCTTCGCTGTACTCCTCACACGCTCCGCCCACGTAGTGCATGGTGGATTTGATGACCACCAGGTGAGCTGGCAGGTTCACACCCATCGCCAAGGTGCTGGTGGTGACTGAGAGAGTCCACAACATACAGTACACAGTATTGGTGCTGATTTAAGTGTTTTTATTTTATACATGTAATACAAAACAATGTGTGTGCCGAAGACGCTACTTCTGAAGTTTATGCAACAAGGAAATGACCGATCTTGCAAGTTTCTAAGAGATGATTTTATATTCGCCCCAAAAGTGGCCATTTTCCAGTCTCGCTTCAAACAATAATAATTTAAAAATTATTATTATTGATATTTCTTTTGAAGTATTGATACTAAAATTGGTGAAAGCATATGACCTGTAAAATTGTTCCTCAAGTTTTTTTTTTTTTTTTAGCAACGCTTACAAAGCAGAAGAATCTGTAGTGTCCGTAACCATGTCAGATTCGTGGTTAATATCTTAACAATTTTGCATTTTATTGAAATAATACACTTTTTCAGGTTTATGTCTTTTCATATGAAATCTATGAAATCTGAATGACAGTTAATAAAATATGTATATGTATAAAGCATATGTTTGGAGCAGGAAGTGAAAGGCGTGAATGCTGCTCCACTCACAGAGGACGGGCAGGTCCCCGACTGTGAATGCGTCCTCCACCAGTTTCCTGTCCGACACGCTGACGCCGGCGTGATGATACCCCACACCACACATGATCAGATCTTACAGAGGACAGATATAAAAGGACACGTGGGCACGCATGCATGAAATATCTTAATCTCTTCACAAATGTCAAGTATTCACTCACACACACACACACACACACACACACACCTCTGAGTTTGGTATCAAGAATAGAGTTGGCATATTTCATCAGCCTGTGAGGGAATAAAGTGATTAATATTATACTGACTATGTCCTTATAGTCAAAATCAAAAGATATACCTTAAAAGATAAGGAAGACAGTGTGAGAAAGTAAGCGCACCTCTGTCTGTGATCGATACTCATGATGAATCTGGCGTCCTTGGCGAGCACCGCAGCGGACTGCTGAACTCCTTTTCTTGTCGAACAAAACTTTAATGTGTACAATGACAAAAATAATACAAATAAAACACACACACACGCTTTGTATTATGTTTTCAGTTTTTCTGATTATGTAATGTTTCTGTAAGGTGTCTCCAGTGTCTGACGGAAACAATAACGTGAAGCAGGGGTCCTCTGTCTCTCACCACCAGCGTTGGTTTCTGCTCGGAGTACGTCTGAATGATGCTGGCCATCTTGTAGTTGAGAGACAGGTCGAACTTGAATTCATTCTGTTTGTTTCCACATGGGAACCCCAACACCACTTTCCTCAGTTTCACCGGTCTGTGGCTCTCGTCCATCTCCAAACAAGAGGCTGGACCCGACTCGTCCGACAGCCACTCGGATATCTGCGCCGTAATCACAGTGACGCTTATTAATAACCCATATTTAATATTGAATCCACTACACAGCACACAGCACTGCTACATCCCCGGCGTTTCACTTGTACTGTCTCTTAGAGTTTTAGTTATACACATCTGTTGTCTATTTACTTTTACTACCATTATTCATCCAACTTTTCCATCCATCTATCTTCAATCTACTTCTTTTACAGTGTTGTCTCGCTCTGTCTGTCTACAGACTCGTCTCTCTGTCTGCCAGCAAATCTGTCTTTCTATATCTGTCTGCCTATATTTCCGTCTATCTCTCATCTATCTGTGTATTTATCTATCCATATGTTTCTGTCCATGTACTGTATATTCTATTTTTCTGTTTATATCTAGAGACCTGTCACTCCGTGTGTGTACATCCATATGTGTAAATCTGCCTGCCTACATTTCCTTTTATCTATCTTCCATCTGTCTGTCTTCCTTATTCGTCTTTCTATCTTTCTTTCCATTTATGCTCCATTTTTTCCTATCTATCTATTCATCCATTCCTTAATCTGTTTGTCTGTCATCTTCTTATAATCTATCTATAGATCCGTTGTTCTGTTTGGCTACCCGTTCTCCAATTTATCTCTTATTTATGATCAGTTTATGTGATACAGGTATGTCAGTCTGTCCATCCATCTTTGTATATCTGTCTGCCTATATTTATATACTCTGCTCAAAAAAATAAAAGGAGCACTAAAATAACACATCCTACATCTGAATGAATTACATATTCTTATTAAATACTTTGTTGTTTTCATAATTGAATGTGCTGTCAACAAAATCACACAAAAAATGATCAATGGAAATCAAATTTATTAACCTATGGAGGTCTGGATTTTGAGTCACACTCTAAATTGAAGTGGAAAAACACACTAAAGGCTGATCCAACTTTGATGTAATGTCTCTAAAACAAGTCAAAATGAAGCTCAGTAGTGTGTGTGGTCTCCATGTGCCTCTATGACCTCCCTACAACGCCTGGACATGCTTCTGATGAGGTGGCGGATGGTCTCAGGAGGGATCTCCTCCCAGACCTGGACGAAAGCATCCACCAACACTTAGACAGTCTGTGGTGCAACGTGGTGTTGGTGGATGGAGCGAAACATGATGTCCCAGATGTGCTCAATTGGATTCAGGTCTGGGGAAAGGGTGGGCCAGTCCATAGCATCAGTGTCATCGTCTTGCAGAAACTACTGACACACTCCAGCCACATGGGGTCTAGCATTGTCTTGCATTAGGAGGAACCCAAGGCCAACCACACCTGCATATGGTCTCACAAGGGGTCTGAGGATCTCATCTCGGTACCTAATGGCAGTCAGGCTACCTCTGGCGAACACATGGAGGGTTGTGCGGCCCTCCAAAGAAATGCCACCCCACACCATTACTGACCCCCAACCAAGCCGGTCATGCTGAGGGATGTTGCAGGTAGAAGAACGTTCTCCAGGGCGTCTCCAGACTCTGTCACGTCTGTCACATGTGCTCAGTGTGAACCTGCTTCCATCTGTGAAGAGCACAGGGTGCAGTGGCGAATTTGCCAGTCTTGGTTTTCTCTGGCAAATGCCAAACGTCCTGCATGGTGTTGGGCTGTAAGCACAACCCCCACCTGTAGACGTCGGGCACTCGTACCACCCTCATGGTTTCTGACCGTATAAGCAGACACATGCACATTTGTGGCCTGCTGGAGGTCATTTTGCAGGGCTCTTGCATTGCTCCTCCTATTCCTCCTTGCACAAAGGCAGAGGTAGCGGTCCTGCTGCTGGGTTGTTGCCCTCCTCCTCCACGTCTCCTGATGTACTGGCTACTGATGTCTCCTGGTAGCGCCTCCATGCTCTGGACACTACGCTGACAGACACAGCAAACCTTCTTGCCACAGCTCGCATTGATGTGCCATCCTGGATGAGCTGCACTACCTGAGCCACTTGTGTGGGTTGTAGACTCCTTCTCATGCTGCCACTAGAGTGAAAGCACCGTTAACCGTCAAAGTGACCAAAACATCAGCCAGAAAGCATAGGAACTGAGAAGTGGTCTGTGGTCACAACCTGCAGAACCACTCTTTTATTGGGGGTGTCTTGCTAATTGCCTATAATTTCTACCTGGTGTCTATTCCATATGCACAACAGCATGTGAAATTGATTGTCAATCAGTGTTGCTTCCTAAGTGGGCAGTTTGATTTCCAGTGTTGGGGGACGTTATTACTGTAATTAAAAAGTAATCCGTTACATTACTGCGTTACTTTCTGATAAAAGTAACTAGTTCGAGTACTTTTCCATTGCAGAAAATGAAAACTCCTTTGTGCTTCCTCATGCATGTTGTTTTAGTCAAGACCTTTATAATTATTCTACCATCATCACTCAGCGAATTGGCCCATAATCTGTTAACTACTAATACCCCTATCTCACCTACGCGGTTTCGCGCGGTGGCCATAAGTACAGTTCATCATGATTCACCGCGAGTTTCGGCTCTATGATTAGGTTTCCATCTTTCCGCGCGTCGGTCCTCGCATAATCAAACCGCATAGGTGAGAAAGGGGTATAACAGCAAGAATAACAGAGGGGGCGGGGTTATCGGGGACGGGGCTTGTAGGACGACTTCCTCTCCTATCTGTAAAGATTACTTGTTACATCAAAAAAGTAATCCGAGTACTCTAACGCATTACTTTGTAACGCCTTACACCCAACACTGTTGATTTCCACAGAAGTGTGATTGACTTGGAGTTACATTGTGTTGTTTATGTGTTCTTTTTATTTTTTTGAGCAGTGTATATATATATATATATATATATATATATCACTCTATCACTCCATCTTGCTAGTCCATCTATTTATTCACTGGATGGACTGTTTGGCTAGACATCCTTCAATCGACCTCCTATCCATGTCTATCTATCTATCTATCTATTTATCTATCTATCTATCAGTCTGTCTGGCCATCTGTCGATCCATCCATCCGTCCACTGTTGCTCCTGCGTACATCCTTGAGGTTTGGGATGGTGGCTGAGACCGCTAAGAATCTCATGCAGGTCTTGGCGTGTTGATCCTCAGCAGTGCGGTACGACTGCATGGTCTTCATTCTGCTCACCACGACCTCCAACGTGGCTCCTCGCGTCACATCTTTCACCACGTGGATCTACAGCACAGTGCAGAGAGAGAGAGAGAGAGAGAGAGAGAGAGAGAGAGACGCGTTAAAGCACTGAATACTCAATCGCTCGGCTAACTGCTCCAGTAACGTGTCGTCCCCGCAGACCTCATCGATCAGGAAGAGCCGGACCGAGTGCAGCAAAACGTTATCTCTCCACTTCCTGGTCATGCTGTCCCACTTTTCCTTCACAGAGGAACATTAATGGAGTGTTAATAACACTCAGTCTGTCAGGGGTTTTGTCTCAATCTGGACGAAAAAAAAAAGGTAACGTTTTAAACTTTACTGGTGTGGTCATGATGAGATGGGCGTCCTGGATTTCGAAATAGTCGTCGATCTCTGTGTCTCCTGTCAGCTCTTTGCAGTTCAATCCCAGCGGCCCGAATTTCTGCTTCCAGTTTTCGTATCGCTGACTGCAGAGAGCTTTAATGGGAGCCACTGTAGGAGGGGGGGATTCAAATTATCATGTGTTGTTCATTAATTGCTTGATTCCTGGAGTATAAGAGCAATAAAACGGTTCACGGTATGCAGCGCAAGGACAATAATCAATCAACTTTAGATTGGTAAGAGTACCACCTCTAAAATGTCATCTTTAATATAAAAAAAGAAACTGCGCCGATTGTTTAACGTGACCCACTGTAGACGGCTTTGACGTCGTGCCAAGGTTCCGTTGTTTCCATGAGCACTCTGATGATCGCCAGCTCAAACAGCACGGTCTTCCCCGAGCCGGTGGGGGCGCAAGCGACGAAGCTCCTGTTGCTGTACAGAACCTGAAACACAGCAGGATCCAGTGCTACAATAAACAAACAGTGGATTATTAGTTACCAAAATAACAGGAACGAGCGACACTCACGTCATCCAGTGCTTTAGACTGCACATAGTTGAAGTACGGGAACTCGTTGAAGACGCTCCGGAATTTAACCGCTGAGTGAATATCACTAAGGGAAACTTTACACAACATGGATTAACATGGATTTCTCAGCAAAGCATTCTGGGAAAAGGATACGGATTTCAGACACGGGACGGAGGAGCTCTGGTCCAGATGTGCCTGTAAGGAGGTGGAAAATAATAACTGATGATTTGATTTATTGGACATTTTGTCATTATGATGCTCGTTTATTACCTTAAACTTCTGAACTGACGGTATTGTTGTAGAAACGTTGCATTGTTGATCACTAGGGACGTCCTGATACGATATGATCACGATACCCATGTGCTGATTCGATTTGTAAACATCCAGATTCAATCTTTCTTTCAATTGTATTACAATTAGCAATAATTCGTTCGTACCATACAGGATGATGTGCGGTGTCAATAGGTTATATTCCTGCCACCTGCAGGATCATAGAGGAACTGCAACATTTTACCACCTCAAATGCGTTCATTCATCTTCTAGAACACTTATCTGGCAATTCTTCAAGGCTTCGGGCACGAGGCAAGGTACAATCCATCGCACGGCACACACACTATGGGCCATCTGGGAATCCCAGGTAGCCTAATCTGCATGTCTTTGGACTGTGAGAGAAAACCCACCAAGCACGGGGAGAATATACAAACACCACACACACACAGACCCCGAGGCAGGAATCGACCCCTCGACCCTGAAGGTGCAAGGCGACGGTGCTACCTGACAGTGCTTGAGCCACATACAGTAATTAAATCACTTCAGATGATCAGATCACTTCAGATCAGTTTATAACCCATCTGTTCCTCTAAAACTTTACAGCGAGTGCAGATTTACTCTCAGTGAAACTGACACAGTACCTGTGTGTGTGTGTGTGTGTGTGTGTGTGTGTGTGTGTGTGTGTGTGTTTGAGATATCACACTCATCAGCATTGATTTCTCTACCTCACCTTGTATCTGAAGAGGCTTGGGAGTGAGAGGGCGAACGACAGAGCAGATTTGTTGTGTGCTGCTGCATCCCTCCTCCGGATCGAGTTCTCCTAAAGAGCTACAGGAAGAAGAGACACTCTGAGGAGGCAGAAACGGATAGTCTGTCGCCGTAGCGACCGAACTGAGGCTCAGACAGTTCGCTTCTGGAATGGAAACACTGTCGAGCTTCCTCATGGGAGGTTTGAATAACCTAAAAAGGAACACGGGAGGAATAAAGCAGTTATCATTTGTATCAAGTACAACTGACTAAATAAATGTATAATAATCATCTGTGTGAACTCACCTGAACAGAACTGTCACATTGAAATGTTTACCTGGTTTTGAGTTGACCACCAGTGGGATGATAAACTCTGGTCTCTCCTGGTTTCTGCGATGCCACAGGGCAGCCATGATGACTACTGACGCTGGGACAGAATCCAGACGCAGACATTTCAGACCCCCACACTTCAAACACCGGTTGCTCTTCTGCATTACCTGTCTGACCTTTGACATACCGTCCTGCACTGACACTGAGTCTCCGGAAAGGGGGCAAAAACTTCCTTGGCTTCTGAGAGTAGGCTTCATAAAGAGCATGTGATGTTAATTAGTGTACTTACATTAAGAAAGAAAATGATATCAAGTTGGCGCCATGCAAGTTAGACCTTTAGACCTGAACTACAGGATTATAAATGATGCTGTTTGAGACATGAGACACTGATGTACCAGTGGAAGCCAGACATTCTGCCTCTTTCTGGAGCTCCTGAGTTGCTGGGATTGCGGAATCTTCAGGTGCAGCATCCGGCTTCCACGGTCCACTCTGCTCCTGACGTAATGGCTTCCTGTAGGATTATGAACAACAAGATCAACAAATGCACAAACACCTTCCTTAAAAAAAGATTTAGAACCGATCTGGACTGAGCTCTACAACCAGTACATAGACAGAATTTCTTGTGGAAGTCAGAAGTTGAGACAACAGCAAATAGCTCCGCAAAATGTCACCTTCACCTCCATCTAATCAAACCTGACATTAGCCTACCAAGCTAGCTAAAAATGAAGAACAGTATTTTTTTTTTAGTTGTCTAGGATTTCTCACTGCCGCCTTCACCCATGCCTGTCCACATCAATGACATCATGTCAATATAGGTGCGGATGGTAACTAAACTAAAAATATAGTTGCAAGGAACGATGACGGGCCCAAGCACCCTGTGCCATTCCCACCCCGGGCGCACCGCACAACCTGTATTATTTGAGTGTGTTAAGACCTCGAAAAAGCCATCGGTGTGATGTGTGAGTGTGCATGCAGGGCTAATGTGTGTGTATGTGTGTGTGTATGTGTGTGTTAACATTTGTGATGTGTATGTGTGTACAATAGGCCGCAGATGCTGCAAGAAAAGCCTCACACTGTGATGTTCCTGAATGTGATGTCACTGAATATGATGTCACTGAAGGTGTCACTGAATATAATGTCACTCAATATAATGCCACAGAAAGTTATTCATAATTTTTCTGTGTAAGTTTAAGACATTATCACGGCTGACCCGTTTGAGATACCAAAAATCCCTCCGCAATTTTTGCCCGGTTTGGTGACGATCGTATAAATTCCCTGGGAGGAGTATACCAAAATCCATCAGGTGTGTTTTTGCAAACAACTCAAAATAACCGGCCTCCTTTTGCGTTGAGCCCAGGACATGCAGCACGAAAGTTGTTCGGCTCGATGAGCTCTAAATGTGCACAGAGTTTTGAGTGCGTACGTGAAAGTGTGTATGAGTTATGGAGCAAAATCTCTTGTGAGGGCCCCTGAGGCCCTCGAGCTAAGCCCGTGGCCCAGACTCTCAGGCGTCCTGATGGCAGTAGATTCCGACCTGTCTGCCAAGTTTCATGAGTTTTTGAGCATGTTAAGACACCCAAAAAGTCCAAAAGGGAGAAAAAAAAAATCCTTAGGAAAACAAGAGGGTCGTGCGCGCCTTATAGTGCTTGGGCCCTAATTATACAACAATTAATTCAGTCAGAGTAATCTGATTGGACGAGAAGCATTCTGCGAGTGCTGATAACAGACAGTAACAGCACAGCGATGTGTAACTATATGTGTGACTGGGCGTGTCCCAGGTGTTGTCCAATGGTTAATGACATTAATTGTGTGTCTCAGCGTGGGTGAGAGTAGGTCTGTACGGTCCGCAGTACTGAGGAGATGCAGCTGCCTGACAAAACCAACATTCACAACCAGTCACAGAAGCACTTTCAGCAACAACACACATCTGATAATGTTATGTTGTCTTATACAACACGCTGTCTCTGCAGTAATCACTTCTAAGTCGTTCCAAAATGGCTATAAAGCTAACTAGCTCGTAACACAAGCCTGAATCCCAAACTCCTCTCTAAACCCTTGATTAAGGGTACTACTTAGTGTGTGGAACAAGGGATTGTATGCTCTACATAGCGCATTTGACACTATTTGGGATTTGACCTCAGAACCAGGACGTAAACAGAGATGATATTCTAAAGTATAATAAGTGGAAATATGCAGTAAAGCTGGTGAGTTTCTCTGGCCACCACTGGTTTATTCTCCTCACCTTTTAGTTACAGAGTACTGCTAAGCGTTTAACACCACTCTCACCTCCTGTTAATTACAGTAAGTGTCGCTTGCTAGTCGCGGTTAGTTAGTTCTGCCAGAATAAAGAATTATAAAATAAATTGTTAAATATGATTTGTTAAATAAAGAAACAAATCATAATCTACTGATAAAAGGTGTTTGTTGAACTGTTGTGCTGTATACAAGCAATGTCACACTCAAGGTCATGCTGTTGTACTGAATATCAGCACAGCTGTAATATCGTCAGCACGCAGAGCCTACGACAGCATCACAGCAGTGCTGATATTCAGTACAACAGCACAACCTTGAGTGTTGTATTGCTTAAAAATCTCACATATCTCAGAGGGCGATATTTAGATATTATTGACTCTGACTGATGGACAACAGAATTCTTCATCAGTGTGATGCATGGGAATTCTATTCCACATAAATAAACCATAAAACTTTTATTCTCTCTCATTTATTCTCTTAAAACAGCCATTCAGAGCGACACTAGTCACTCATGGATATCTGTACCCCTGAAGACAGTATTGTATGCATGGCGTTCTCCTCCGAGTGTGTGAGAAGCAGTTGGTCTCACACGTCTCGGAGGAATCTAAACCGTCTCTGATCGGTAGCTGAGCAAAACACACCCTAAGGGCGGATCATATCCTTTCTAGACAGCGTTTGATTGGCCGAACGCAAGAGAAGTACAGGACGAGTCATCGAAAAATAGTTTGGTGTTTGTAGTAGGGAAACACTTAGGGAAACACTTTAAATATCACCATCTGCTCACACTTTATGAACCACTGGTCTGTCAAAAAACAGGTGATCCAACGAAAAGCTGAACTCTGATGATGACTCCGACATCCTGTGGGCTCAGATAACGACCTTCTGTAAGAAAAGCAGACGTATGTGTATCTGGATTATTTCAACCAGGCTTTACTTCTTAAATGGTGTTTGAGTGCCTCGGACTAAGTTACTCCATATGATCTGACTAACACATTAGATTTAACTAGCAGCAGTTAACTAGCGTGTTTACTCAGCCATTTTATACATATTGTAATTCCACACTAGTATGTGACACTTCTTTCAGGATGTAATTTAAAAAATGTGTTTGTTTTATCTATCAATATATTTATAACGTGTTTTTTGGCCACATATTCATTTCTAAAGCTAATAAAGCTAGCTAGCTAAGCTTACCTACCTAACCTTGGTCTCTCTCTCTCTCTCTCTTTATCTATATATATATTGAGTAACGCTAACTCGTCGATATTAAACCTTAAATTCTCTTATACAAAATAATTTATTGTATTTTCTGAGGTAATGATAAGTAAAAAGGGTTACTGAAACGATTAAAATCAAGCCAAGGGCGAGGAATGAAGGGAAAAAAAACCCATTTGGGCCGTATCCCAAACGACGCCCTAGTGCACTAGATATGTCGCGTAAGCCGTTAGTTTATGTATTCTGTGTAGTGCACGTTAAAGGAAGGAAAGTGTCAATTTGGGGCGCGGCCCGTGAAAGATTGATCAGAAAAGTCTGATTTTTTTTTTAAATAAAGGAATGTATCAAGAACGCTGTTTCTAACATGAAAACTTGAATTAAAAAAGAAAATAAAATAGCATGTGAATAGTTTTGAAAATATGTATAGAGAGTAATTTTGGTGTAAAACAAAAACAAAACACACGCACACGAGAAGAAAAATGAAAATGGGGAGCGGGGGGGGGGGGCGGTATCATGTTTCACTTGGTTATAAGGTTAAATAGGATTTACCTTTATTATTGGATTAGCGTGATTTAATATTATTAAGCTGCATATAAAAATATGATTTGGTAATAAAACTGATTATAAACAAGGACATTTTAAGGATTTTTTTGACAGAACTTTCAGAGACATGATAAGATTTCATGATGAGAACTGTTTAGAAAATATATACATATTTTCAAAGGACAATCTATGTTAAATATATGTAATATCTATAATACCTTTATTTATTTTATCTTATTAAAGCCTGCTTCATGGTCGGCTAAGCTAAGGGAAACCGGCGAGTTGATTTTTCACGCTAAATAATACAAACTTCTCTGGTTTAATCTTAAATGTACCATTATTGCAATGTAATCACATATCACCAAGGCTTACATTTTATGATTTTATGATAAAGAAACCACAATATGAGTGCTTCTTTGTCGTGTCCTGTGTGTTAACCACACACACACACACACAGGTCTCACTCCCGACTCGGCTGTTCGGTGCCAGCTATTCGGACGAGTCCATTTCGCTTTTAGGTGATACCATGTTTAACACTGACAAAACTCATATGATTAATTTGAATATTCATTACCCTAGAAGTGTAGGATGAAATATGTCAACCGTGTTTCGGTGAGACGTTTGTGTTTGCTGATTGTAAAAGTGAAAACGGTCTCGTGCTTCGCCGTATCCCCGGCACGCCCTCCCCCATAAGCACCCGCGGTGGTATCGTCCGTGGACCATCGGCGCAAACATGGCGGCTCCGAAATGGATGGAAGGCATTTCAAAAAAAATGAAATGATCCCACTTCGGTGTTATTGTTCTCGGTTTCAGCGACACAAAGGTATGCTAAGATGTCGATTTAAACCCAGAAGATTCCTGTTTTATCCAGGTTCCGTGTTAGATCTCTTCCTTAGCCTTGTTACAGACAGATAATAGGCAGCCCTTTGCTACCTCGCTAACACTTGGTGCTCTTATTCTTCACAGCGTGCATTAGCAGCAGAAATCAAAAGAGACAGGAAGAAATCAGGCATGCCTTGGGAACGATTTAACATGCTGTCGGGCTTCTTTCAGACTTTCTGCATGTTCGGCGATTTGATTTGCACTCTTTATTAACGTGGTTCAGGATGCAGGGACTCAGTGCTGCTGTGTACAAGATGGCAAAGCTGACCTGATCATCAAGACAGGAGCACATTAATGTTCATGTTTGCTCGTAATGCATGCTTAATAGTCATTCCTTTATGCACTTGCATCAAGTTTTTTACCTCCTCACGGCAGGGCATTGACACCACTACACCACCAACTTTCCTTTTTCTGTCTATTGTTTAAACAAACAAACAAACAAAACAAAAAACACCACCACTTTTTTTTTTTCACATTACAGTAACATCAGATTGCAGTAAGGATTATAAATGCATGGTCTCGTGTATGTATTTTCTGTTATAAAACCCAACACAGGTTTGTATAGCGTTGTGTAGGATCTGTGTACGTCCAGGTAGTGTGCGCTGTGTCGTCTTAAAAATGCTGAATTTTTTTTTTTTTTTTAAATCGTAAATCGCATTTTAAATTTTATTTGGTTAATTAAAAACGGTGCGAACACTATAAATTTTTTTTGTCACAATCTGAATTAAATGCCATTTTAATGATGATAAACTATACCTAAATCCTCTTATTATGCATTACGCTATCAGGACTGTGTCAGGCGGCAGATTCCACCCGGATTCACAGCGACGTTTCCATAGCAACAAAACCCCGCCTCAGACAGTAGCCGTATTCGGACTGGATTAGCTTTACTCGTTTCCAAGCTTAACGTAATCATTACCCCCAGGTATCTTGGATCACGCACATCCATCATATCGTTTTTTTGTAGGGGGTTGTTATGTATAACTTCAGTACATAACTGAATACATTTTCCCCTCATCTCTATTCTCTACCGATGCCTTATTATTCAACTAACTGGTCAACGCTGTGGTATAAAAGTCTAATCTTAGTTTTGACGATTTTATTTCCGTATTTTGATCTTTTTTTTTTATTACGATGGTTAAAATTTGACCTACATCCAAATTAAAATTTGCATCCAATTTTTTTGTTATTTAATCTTCCAGACATAGTCCTGAGGCATGTCTGCTTTGAAGGAGAATACAAAGAAAGAGAAAAATGACAAGCCCATGTCAGAAACCTCTGGGCCTCTAACAAGCAAGCCAGCATTCTTGAATGAAGGAAGTGCATTAGAAGAATCAATGCAGCATCCACATGAGAACATGACACCAAACAGCGACCAAGCAGATCTTCTAAAGCATGTGAGTTATATTGACTCCATCAGTGCTGATGGACCTGCCAAAGCTGCCTATGTCAATGGATCAGCTTCACCCAGCATCTCACAAGATTTATTGGACATCTCTAAGTCAACGCACACACACAATTCCACCGACACAACCACCGTCCAGTTAGACGACTGCGATCTGCCGAGAAAAGATGGAGAAATAGCTGTAAGGCAAATGGTAACTGCTGAAGATGTGGAAAACCGGGGCATATGGGGCTTCGATGTGGATTCGCCAGAGAATTCATTGGACAATTTTGATGATGGAGAAAAGCTTGAGTGGGATCCGCAGAAAGAGTTTATGAATTTTCTGCTCGAGGATCAGGACTGTTCTGAAACAGAGGCTCGGCCTGCTTCGTCTAGAAGGAAGTGTACAAGGTCGGACAAGGTGGCCACAACAGAAAACTCCAAAAACGATCACACCATGGAGGGAAGTCCAAAAGTAGTAGAGCCTGAATCGAAACAATCCAAAATGCGTTCCCCAACATCGAACAAGTCACAGTACTCAAACGGAACATTAGTGGCCTTCAAACAATTTTTACAGAAACCAGCAAAAATCTGGAAGAAGAGTCAGAAGCTTGAATACGTTCAAGAAAATCTGTCCAGAGACTCTGGCTTGGAGGAAGAGTCTGCATTATTTTCCAGCAATAGCAATTTTAAAGATAAATCTCCTTCGCAAACGCACGCACCAGACTGGTTGGCTCAAAAGCCGTTCATATGCAAAGAATGTGGAAGGGACTTTTATAGTCACACCTCACTTTTAAAACACATAAACGTTCATCGGACAAAACGACAACAGTTTCTCAAGGGAATTACAGGAAAAGGCGAAATGGCAAACGCAACGTTACAGTGTCCACAGTGCACTTTTGGAACCAACTGCCCCAATACCTTTGTCCAACATGCAAAAACGCATGAGAAGGACAAGCGGTATTACTTCTGCCACAAGTGTAACTTCATGGCTTTGAGTAAACCTGATCTAGTTTCTCACATGCTTAACAAGCACCCTGTTACCGATGCTCAGTGTGCGATAATTGGAAGACGAGATGTCCAAAAAGTTGCTAAGTCTGATATAAAGCCAAATTCTGTAAGGAATTACAAATCTTCAGACAAAAAGTTACAGTTCTTACCCGACTCAGAAAATAGCAACTGTTCATTTTCACTTGAGTGTGAGTCCGTGGAAGTCGAAGACTCGAATGGGCTTTTACAAACGGATAAACCAAAATCGAAATATGCTGCTGATGATAAATCGGACAAAAGTGAATCGAAACTTGACAAATCAATTCACTCACTGCTATCCCGGAAGAGGAATCATGATTCGGAAAGCAAGTCTGCTCCAACCTTTGTCGAAATTGGCGTAGGGGCTGGAAGTCCAGACGCTGGTAAATGCTGCAGTGATGAGTCCCTCAATGCAAAAGAGGGACCACCATCCCCTGCCAAGGGCAAGGGGAAACTATTTGCACTAAACAACGACGACTCGGTTTGCACTCAAATATCCGATGGTAGCAGTCACGGATTCGGCCATAAAAGCAACTGTTCTAAAGGACAAAACTCGAGCACTAACCACAAACACTTACCTTCAGCGAAACTGACTTTAAAGAAATCCCCTTCCAAAAGAAAAATGTCCACTCCGTTCCACAACATACAAGGGCAAGATATACTGATTGATTTTCCCAAATGCAGGCAGATTTTCCAGAAAAATTCCAATCTCTACCTTATTAAAAAATGTGATGGTAAAGACGGTCTACGTATCAGCAACACAACGTTTAGGAGCCTGTGTGACTCGAGCGACCTCTCCGAGCAAGAACCGGGTTTACTGCAGACGGTTTCTATCAAAGAAGAATGCATGGAAATGGAAGTGTGTGGCAATACCAATGAACCGGATAACGTTGTAAAAATCAGGGACTACAAGGTTGAGCTAAAGTCTTGCCCCTACTGCCCGGCTGTGTTTCAGTCAGGGATCGGTCTTTCCAACCATATACGAGGGCATCTGCACAGGGTGGGCGTAAGCTATAAAGCACGTCACGTTGTGTCCGCAGCGCAAGTGGCTTCGCAAGATAAAGTGCCTCCTGTTCGGCGAAGGATGGCAGCGATACCACAGATTAAAACAGGTAAGGTTTTGTTTTTTTCCTTCCAACTTTCCTTACCTTTAAGTTCCCTCTAGTCGACCAATTCATCCATAGTCCAAGCCTTGGAGTTACCAATTCTGGGCTATAATGAAAATATCTACCTCACTTAGCATGCAACAGAAACCTTGCCCCATGCATGGTAAAAACTGGTGGCCTTTTAGTCTTCTCATAATGCCCTTTTAAATTTGCTTGCAAGGTCTCCAATAGTTTCTCAAGGTTTGGTCAAGTACAAGAATGCTTGGTAAAAATCTACTAATCTACTTAGTAATGTTACTAAGTTTTCCCATAGTAACATTATTTTACATTACAGAATTAAAGAAGACCGTTAGGAATGGTTATGTTCACCATCACAAATTACATTTATTTAGTAATTTAGTGAATTACTAAATGAAACCAAAAAATTCATAACATATACAAATGTAACCTCCTAATGCTAATGTTTTGATGAGTAAGTTACTTATTTCATCTTGTAACAGAGGTGGACTTGGTGTCGATCGAGCAGCCTTCAGGGGCAAAATCGGAGCTAACATGCCCGCTATGTCGGGAGTGGTTCGACACCAAGACCGGCCTATCGAATCACGTCCGGGGCCATCTTAAGAGACTGGGGAAGCCGTGCTCTACGTCCACGTCCAAGTCACCCGTGATCATCCTGAAGGAACTGATGCGTGACAAGAAGCAGTTCCAAGTTAAATTACAAGCCCTTGAAAAGAAGTGTCGCTCAACG
This sequence comes from Clarias fuscus, assembly GCA_030347435.1. Classification (NCBI taxonomy): domain Eukaryota; kingdom Metazoa; phylum Chordata; class Actinopteri; order Siluriformes; family Clariidae; genus Clarias; species Clarias fuscus. The sequence goes on from CM059218.1 coordinate 31,720,974, forward strand.
AACTCCTTATATCCCTTCAAATTTAGTAACGGTCTCGTCATTTCTACGGCGAAAGTGCAGCGTTTCGCACAAGGCGGCAAGCGACACGGACACGTTTCCTCTCGCTCGGTGGAGGAAAAGAAAAGGACAGAGAGAGAGAGGGACGCGATGAAGGGATCGCCGTCGAGCGATCTGATAGGGATTCTCAAAAAGAGGAGAGCGCATGAGGAGGCCAAGATGAAAACCTTACCTCAAACTGCCAGGAAAGCTCTCCTTGTTAACGCGGTTAAAGAGCGCGATCCATCAGCACAAATACCAAACGCAGAATCAGGTAACTGTTTCGCTTCGTTTGGACATTGGTCTTGCTAAAATTTATGTTTTACTGTGTTTAAATTATGCTAAACAACTTGCATTAGGCAAATAAATGAATTAATTTAGTCATTTTTAAACATATCCACAAGTATATCTATTTTAGTACTAATGGAAGTAATCTGCTTCAACAGCACCTGAACAGGATTGGTTTTATCTAAACTTTATAGGTCTATATTTCAACATGATTTTTTTTTTTTTTTAAGTATTTTTAGTAAAAAACATAAAAAAAAAAAAAAACCATTTGCATTTGTTATTATAGCAACTATTAGTTCTTGTTGTGCCTTGATCATCTAAAGATTATGTAAATTTATGTAAATGTGTGTAAGAAAAATAAAACATGCTGCCCAGCTCTACTATGAAACCGTACAGCACTTATGATTGTAAAAAGTATCATTAGAACTCTTTATTATTAATATCAACACAACATTGGGTGTGTTTGTTAGTTCAGCAGTATGAACAATAACAAACACTGCGTTATCGACCTTAAACGTCATTTCGTTTGCTCTGATTTATACGCTGCGCACTGAACTATGATTTGCATAGTCAAATTAGATATCAGAAAATTTGGTTACAGCTGCTGTGTGAAACTCGGAACAATAACTGGATAGGACGTGTCTTATTTTAAAGCTAAATTTGACTTTAAACGAGCAAGAATTTTTGGTTCATTTTCTAGTATGTGTCACTTAAAGACATTTTTATAGATATTAACATTTTAAGTACAAACTGTTTGTTGTGTAATGAAAGTCACATGAATTGATTTAATAGTCTACAACTAATGTGAATTCATATTTTTAAATAAATTTAATTCTGTAAAAGAAATTTTAAAAACAGTAGAAATATCATTAAAATTGATCAAAGACAAGGAACATCGATCATAACTAATTCAATTTCAAGATTAAATCATGAATTTGTGTACAAATATTGATTTGTTAATTTAATTGAAAGTGTATCTCAGTTTTTCTTAAACTTCAATAAACACAATGAGTAAAGGAAGATGACGCATAACTAAGATGTAAGTTTTACAGATTTTAAGAATTTTATACATTTATTTAAAGAAATTATAAATTCTCAATGAGCCATATATTAATCCAAATATTATACAGCGTGATAATTTTTACTGTTGGTTAATATGTTTATGCAATTATTACTTAGGGTAATTAATTCATCCATTTTTTAAAAATCTATCTTTATAAAAAAGAAAATGAAAATTAAATTAGTTAGATTAAACAGTAAAGCATATAAATAAAAATAAACAATAAAGAAATTAATTTATTGAAGAATAAAGCATAATATAAATTTAAGCCCTATAATTTTTTTAAAAACTTTTTTATTCACAATTTGGCCTTCTGTTCCTTTTTAATGAAATGTTTACATTTATCTGAATTAGTTATCCGAGTTAGACAAAAGTAATAGACTGTTTACAAATAAGTCGTTAAATCAGATACATTGGAACCTTGGATTGCGAGCATAATCGTGTTCCAAAAACACTCGTCAATCAAATCATAATTTCCCATAAGATATAATGAAAACTCAAATTATTCGTTCCACAGCCCCAAAAAATAAATACATGAAAATAATTAATACAATCTATAAAATGAAAATAAAACAAATTATTCTGCATTTTACCTTTAAAAAAAGTACAAAGAAATCCGGACAGATAAGTGTTTCCGTTGGTGTGCGCAGGCGCCGTGTGTGTGTGTGTGTGTGTGTGTGTGTGTGTGTGTGTGGAATTAGCCCCTTCCCTCACCTAGTTTTACACAGTAACACTCCTCCCTCTCCCCACCTCGCTTTTTAAGTTTCACAACAAACGCACACACACAACGGAAACACCGTTTTAACAGGAAAAAAAGAAGTCTCTCTGAGACTGGCGTGAGCGCATACTAAGGGAATCACTGCTGTAAAAGTAAAAAAAAAAAAAAAAAACAAATGAACCAGCACCTTACCTTTGAAAAGAATCGCGACAGAGCAGAGTATCTGTGTGTTTGTGAAGCCGGGGAGGGGGTGAAAAGGCGAGAGCGCGTCTGTGCGTGTTTCAGGGTGTTTGTGTGTTTGTGTCAGTGTCAAATTACGCGCACACACATAGGAGACACTGAAAGAGAGAGGGAAATGTTGATTATGCAAGTAAGAGAGGAGCACCAAGACCTAGCAGAGGAGACGATTACACACAATTCCGCAGACCAAGAGTGACGCTCGGTGTCAAAATAAGAGTCGCATGCGTGATACATGATATTCGGCGCTCGTAAGCTAATACTTGCTCGGTTTCCGATTAAAAATTTATTACAAATCTTTGCTCGGTTTGCGGAACACTCGTAAACCACGTTACTCGCAATCCGAGGTTCCACTGTAGTTACATTTTTGATTCGCACACAGCGAGGCCGGAATCGAACCCAAACCCTGGAGGTACAAGGCGATCATGCTAACCACTAAGCCACTGTGCCATCCTCTATGTGCGTGTGTGTACAGAGACCCAGTCAAAAGTTTTGCCACAAGTTTCATTTATTTATTCTCTACATTCTAGAGCAATACTGTTTTTTTTGTTTGTTTTTTGTTTTTTCAGAACTATGAAATGATGCACATGGCGTTGGGTAATTAAGGTATTAACAGTCAGTTGTTATTGTAAGAACAGTTTTGTTTCGATTACGTTTGTAAACCCCATCAAGCAAAACTGAGCTCTGCTGCAGAGGAGAAGTTCATTTAGAGTCTCCAGCCTCAGAAATCACCAATTAACAAGCAGCACCTCAGATTAGAGCCGTTATGAAGCTTTACAGAGCAGAAGTAGCAGATAAACATCTCAATATCAACTGTTCAGAGGAGATTATTGTGTGTTTTATATAAACATCTTCAGTGTTGTTTTATAGTGTAGAGAGAAATAAACATCAGGAGCGACTGTGGAGTTAGAAGGGGTGTACAAACTTTTGACTGGTAGTGTGTGTGATATATATTATACACACACAGCCCAGAGTAAAGAGAATTGAAATCATGCTAATCGTTAAAATATCTGATACTGGTGTTTATTCTCTGGAAGACGCGTGTATATAAATGCGTGTGTTTAACATGATGTAAGAATTTTCCAGTTCATTTCTCTTTTTTTTTTCTTCCGACTCTCTTTCAGTTTCAGAGAAAAGTGATCTGAACAGAAAGGTGTGCGTTCACTGTAACGCCACTTTCCACAGCGGAGTGAGCCTGTCCAATCACCTGCGGGCGTACGCTCGACGAAAACGAAACGCACTTTTGGAAGGAACAAGTGAGTCGTCACATTTTTTCGTGAAATCTTACAGCATTACAACCTGAGAATGTAGAACAGTGTACGCCTTGTGTGTGTGCGTGTCATAGGAATATCTGTAAATATACGTCTTTAGAGATTTATATGTATTTATAATCTACATATCTGACATTTAATCTACTATAATTCCACAGTGATAAAATTATAACTGCAATGAACTGAGACCGGATCCCAGGATGTTTTAAATAGCAGTGGCTTCCGTTGTAAATAAACCTGAGCGTTTTTGCGTCTCTGTGGCCTCGTATCATGAGTGAAAAAGTTATCGCAGATGCTATGAGACAAACAGATTTGCGACTCTCCTCAGACCACATTTAAATAAAGACTTTCCTGACAGCAGGTTAATGTAAAGTTACACAGTGTGACTTTTACACACGTACAGGCTAACGGCACTGACAGCGGAGAGCGTAGCAGCGCAGCTTTGTACAAAACAATAATCTGAAATAATAAACAAAAAGTAACAAAACCAACACACTAATTCACAGGCTCTTACGAACATAGAAAGTGATCTGTTCAGGCCCCTATACAGTAGACATACAAATAAACAAAGTGCAGTGTTGGGGCCTTTGTGTATGTTAAAGTTCTGGTGCTTGTGCCTATTTTGAGGTAAAAAAAAAAAAAAAGGTGCTTGGCCCCTGTTAATACAGTGGCACCTTGGATTATGAACATAATTCATTCTGGAAGCGGGCTCGTATGTCAAAACAATCGTAATCAAATCGGAGTTTCCCATAAGAAATAATGAAAACTCAGATTATTCGTTCCACAGCCCAATAAATACATAAAAATAATTCATACAAAATATAAAGTAAAAATAAAACAAATTAACCTGCACTTTACTTTTAAAGTAACAATAAATCCCAACAGATAAGCGTTTCCGTTTGTGCGCGCAGGCACTGTGTGTTTGTGCGACACCCGCTCCCTCCTCTTGTCTTACACAGTAACCCTTCCTCCTCTCTTATTTGTGAAATAAGGAAACACCGCCTCATCAGGAACATTAACAAGAAACATCTCTGACACTCGAGTGAGCTCAGACTAACATGACACTCAGTACTCGTAAACCAAGACTTGCTCGTTTTTCAAGTACAAATGTATTAAAAATCTTTGCTCGTCGTGCGGAACACTCGCAATCCGAGGTTCCACTGTATTAAAAAGCTAATAAACTTGGTTTTAATTTTTTTTTTAATTGGTGCTTGGTCCCCTGCTAATGTAAAAATAAATAGACTGGTTCTCGGGTTCCTGTTAATGTTGAAAAAAAAAAAAAAAAAACTTTGTGCTCGGCGTTTAATGAAGGCCCTGGTTTAAAAGCCCTGGTGCTTGGGCCCCTGTTGACATAAAAGATAAAGCACAGTGCTGCCTCCATTTATGTTGTAGAGTGATTCTGTAAAATAAACTGTACATGTGTTTTTGTGCTGACGTCTGTATTCTAGCGTATGACTGTAAAAGGAAGCAGAGGTCACGGTCTGGGTCTAAGAAGAAAACTCACCCATTGCTACACACACCGGAGGAAATTTACAGACTCACCTGCAGGTACTGTGGAGGAGGAGGAGGAGGATGATGATGATGAGGATGATGAGTATAACATATTAACAACACATAATAACATATAAAATGATGAATTACTAGCGTTATTGGTATAAATAGACTTGAGATGTGCAGTATATATAAGTAAATAACGACAGTATGACGTGGTGACATCATTACGCAGTGCTTACTCCTGTGTTAATGTTATCAGTTGTAATGAATATTTCTCGATTGATTCGGTATAAATGTCTTTCCCCTGCGTGCAGGTTTTGTGATCTGGTCTTCCAGGGGCCGCTCTCTGTGCAGGAGGACTGGGTGAAGCATCTACAGAGACACATCATGAACACGGCGGTGCCGCACACGGGCACAGCCATGGTGGAGGTCACCTGCGTCCCGAGCGACGCGGGCACGCACACGCCCCCACAGACGTCCCCGTAAAGCCGGCCGACCCCGGTGTCATCCGTCTAAATGACTCTTCCGTTTTTACCTCGGCGGAGTTTCCACGTGTCGAGTCGATGAACTTTTCCACTCATCGTCTCGCCGCGACGTTCAGCTCTTTAACACGACCGTTCTTTTTATATGACGTTACATCATCCTGGTATTTTATAGGGACGCGTTTATTGATGATAATCTTCAGATTTCAGTGGCGACCAAGACACCAAAACACAACTGTTACCTCAGACGCTTGACATACGGTGGGTTTTATTTAAGGAATTAAAAAAAAACAAAAAACAAACAAAGCGCTACAAAAACCTGTATACATTTTTATTGCGGTTAAATTTTTTTAAAGGACAAATTCTGACCTGGTTTAAACTTTTAGCCCTCACTCTTGTTAAACTTGTATGGTGCAAATGTATAAGAATAAATAGTAGATATATTTCCATATGATGTTTTTTTTTTTTTTAAATAATGATTTATGATTAATGTGAAATAAAAATCTAGTCACTATTCTAGTGCGTGTTATAACTAGACATGTGCTGATGATGATGATAATGAAGATCATAAACACACAAGCTGATGGATATTTTATCACAATTTACGATATCACAGTTTTTTTTTGTTTCCCCCCCAAAGGTAATACTGATGAGATGTTAAATATTATGATGTATGGTGTAAACGATTATCGGCACATCCCTAGTTATTACTCGACTCGCGTTAGTCTCATCCCTTCGTTTGGATCGTCATCCATGGATCTGTAACGTAACGTTCTGCCATTAGTGCTGGGAAAAAAAAGAGCCGTCAACTGTTACTCATGTCCAGTTATTTTTACTGTTATTTTTTATTATGAACAATTTTAAATAATTTATGTCGAAATGTAAATGTTGAAAGATTTTCTCTTCGTCTTTTTTTTTCCTTTTTTTTTTTTTTGTCGTGAGGAATAAACAGAAGTTTCCGATGTCTTCTGCTTCTGATATAAAACAAACTGACCTCCTCATCCTGTTAGTGTGTCTTATCTCATGGCGCTGTTCCGTCAGGACGTGTTCATGCCCTCCTTCTAGTGTATTAGCGTTTCCATAGTAATAACATAAACCAATTGTTTTATCGATGCAAAAGCATCAGGTTTCTGACATTCCTGTATCACAGAAGGACAACAACTAGGGTGATGAAATGACAGGAATTGGGTTAAGAGCCGTCCGACACATCATTAAACCTCCGAAAGATGGTGTTGAACCTTCAGCTTCACCAAAGAAATGTTACAACACCCTGAAAACGCTTGGTGACGTTAGCTGTAAAAATGTCCAACACATAATCATCTGCATAAAGTCTTATAAATCACTCGCTATATTAGCGCAATATTGTGCACATGTAATTTAAAGCTACCACTTTAGCATGTTGTCTAAGGGTGTGTTCACACTTGACACGTTTGGTTCGATTATCGTGAGCCCTGGTGCGGTGGTTCTGTCACTGCGGTTCACTTGGACAAGCGTGAACGCTGCCGATGGTGAGATGGTCGGTCTCCGTCCCGCATTCCGACTGAAATGTGAACGCAGCAGGTCTGCTTTGCTAGCGGTGACCTCCGATGTAGAGGAAGCATTTAGACAGGCGGGGAGGGAGGAAATGTCCTAGCTACGTCACGCGCGTTAGTTAGCACGGCACTGGACGAGTGTCGGAAGCTGCTGAGATTAAAAAATAAATACCCAACGTCATTAATAAATGTAACACTGCTGAATTAAATGTTAACTTTAATGAGGGACGTACAGGCATGAAAATGGACGAGTGCACGAGACAGCAGGGCGGGGCCGAGTTCAATAACAAGCACGCTTGTGAAACATTCAGGAACGGAGCACAGTTTAGCGAGCGGTTTGATGAAATGTCATGTTTTTGAGCCTCGTACCATCATGCACCTGTGTGCTCTCGAACCAGACGCAGGAGTGGGAGGAGTCCAGCACAGGCTTAACAATCGTCGCTTGTCTTTTTCAATTCATTATTAAAAATGATGACTAACTTATTTATGAGGGACGGTTGCTGCTGGCGACTGCGGATAAAAGCTAGTCGCGAAACGAAAACGTGTCTACTCGCCATCTGGAGCCGCGTCCGTGTTGTTCTCAGTGTATAACGGTACATTTTATAAACTCTTCATGAGTTTTGAGCGCTAAAGACACCACTGTATTAAATCCTCGCGCCTCCTGCTGTGTCTACTGGTCTGATGGAGAAAACGTCAGCGTGAACGCTAAGCGAACCAAAACTAACGTATCGCTTTATGCTTCGGTCCGAACCAAGTGCGAACACACCCTAACACACACACACCATGTTGTACGTTACGCACGATGTCTCTGCTCGTTTTGTTCCTTAAACCTGCGGCGTCGTTTCAGAGTAATGAAGTGCCCGGGTGAGAGGATCCTGAGTTCTTGGAGAGGAAGAAATGGTTTCCTGCCCTGCAGCACCGCGCTGGCTGCTTCCTGTCATGTTTCCGTGACGCTAACGCGACCAACCGAACAGAATTCTTAGTTCTGGCCACAACTTAAAAAGAGTTTGTGAAACACCGCAGTGTTTTCTTCAAATTAAATGAAAAAAAAAAAAAAAACAGTGACCTAAATAACCTGAGCTGGTTTTGAACTTTAAGCAAGTCGTTTCATATTTATTCAGTACAATTACATTTTGTTTATATAGCGCTCGTTGTTAGAAAGCAGCTTTACAGAATAAAAACAAAATGCAGAAAAATATGAAGAAATGTGTATGAATTATAATGAGTTTGAGCCTCGTCAGTACTGTAGTGAAGTTATAAGCAGCAGTCTTACAGCTTTTTGTGAAAGGGTGTGTGTTCATGCTGCAAACTCTCCAGTTTCAGATATCGTCCTTATCAGCCACCGGCAGTTTTTCAGCTTTACGAGCTGTCGAGGAAGTTCATAACAAACACCTAAACTGAGTGGAGGGAAAGAAAGTCCAAAAGAAAAGAGATAAAAAAAAAAGCGCCACGTGCAGATTTTAATATGACGCAAATCACCATCAGTCAGCGATACAGTAACCTGGACGAGCGTTACAGGACAAAAACCAACAAAAACTGTGAAAAATAAAAAATGAAACCATATACCAATTTCTCTGTTTTACCAAATGTGGGTGTATTTAGTGCCTGAGGTTTGATGTGTTAGTTTATAGGACCGAGTTATCACAAAATCTCCAGCGTCGGGATTTCAGATAAGCGTTTACTGTACGTCAGGTTCACCCGTAACTCTCCTGTACCGCTCACACTGTTTATGTAGAATATCTCAGGGTACAACACACACACACACACACACACATCATGGGCCACGTGAACATGGCAAGTAAACCCACCAGGCATATGGAGAACATGCGCGCACACACACACACACACACACAGACCCGAGGTGTGAGGCAACAGTGCTGACCGCTGAGCCGCCGTGCCACTCATAAAAATTTTTTATCAATAATACATAGCAACAAATAAATAATCACGTTACTCAATTAATCACATAAAAATCTAAATGACAATATGTACAATTATTTAATCATAAAAAAGCTGCATAATTGAAGTGATGAATAAATATTGGCAGATGTCATCTTAGTAATATTTAGAGTATTTGTGCCGTTGTTTGGCGTTAGCCTTGATAAATATGTTTAAATATGAAATGATTTCATCATCGTTTGATTGTAACGTCGCAGTTTAAACTGCAATCGCATTTTTGGGTCAAAATCATCAGCATGTGATCTGTTCTGGTTCTGGTTATTTCGTGCAGCTCGACAACAAAGTGGAATTTAATTATTATTATCATTAATATTAATACTTCAGCTTTCCAGACATTGTTCCAGGGAAAATGAACATGATGCCAAACTGCTGATTGCTTAATTAATAATAATAAATAGTAAAAAAAAAGAAGAAAAATTTGGAAAACTGTGCGTTTTTGACTTTTGTGATTAAGCCGTCACTTGTTGTACCCAAGTTCCTCGAGGATTTAAACATTTGTTCACATCGCTGAAGTATCCAGTTAAGATAAATACTTGTGTACACAGTGCTGTGAAAAACTATTTGCCCCCTTGCTGTTTTCATTTATTTATTTATTTATTTATTTTGCATATTTGTCACACTTAAAGTTCGACACAGATCAGACACGGTTCTCAAAATTTATATCACCTGTGTAAGAATATGTGTTTAAATGCAGAAAAGACATAAAATATATATATATTTTTTTAAAGTTACTATATAGCAAATACAACATGTTGGTTAAACACTGAAATCCAGGCTGATCCTGTGTACACGCCCATCTTTGGCAGACGCTAATGAATATTAATAAATATGCAAATACAATGTCAGGGGACAAGATGCCAAAACAAACACGAGGACGGAAACACAAACAAGTGCAGATTTTTCTTGGCAGATTCTGTAAAAAGCTTGCTCAAGTGTCCACCATGATGGCTGCTTTGAAGAAGGTCTCGGGTCATGTGATCTCAGTGCCCCGGAAGAGAGGTTGGGCCTAATTAGCATACCAAAATTACAGGCTGCGCAAAACGGTATTTCTTATAGATAGATGTGCAAGACCAAGACAACAACCGTGTCACTCATCATTTTTATGATTATTCTTCTAATTTACTGTGAACTTTTGTGGTCTTAATCAATCAATTAAATTACACAAAGATAACCTGAGTAAATACAAAATGCATGTTTTTAAATTATGTTTTCATTTATTACGGGAGAAAAGCTGCCCAAACCTGCCTGGTCCCACAGGAAATAAATAATTACTAAATCATGAATTAACTGTGATTTTTGGAAAGCTAGTTAAATTTCACTGGCCACTGCCAGACCTGTTGAATCAAGAAATCATTTAAATAGAACCTGTGTGACAAAGTGAGACACACTAAAAGATCTTTAAAAGCAACAACATCTAACGAAATTCAAGAACAGATTAGAAAGAAAGTAACTGACATGTGTCACGCTGGAATACATCTCAAGCATTTAAGCATGACAAATATGCAAGAAAAAACAAGTAAATTCAGGAAGGGGCAAATACTTTTTCACTGGACTGTATGAACATTTCCTGGATCGAACAAAAGCAAACAAACTGGCCTCGGCACCAGCCATGAGCTGATAGACCTAGTTGGACAATTTACAGCATAATTCAGAACATTATTATTACAAATTAGCATGACTGAGCGGTTAATCACACGCGTGATAGAAACTCCTTGTAAGATGCAACAGAAAACATGTCCGCCCCTGTTGTCAAAGGATTATGAGTTCAAATCCCAAGCCATTCGTGTCGCCATGTCAATGGATGTAAAAGCGGCAGTGATGTCTGGTTGGGAGGGACATACTCTCTCACTTCTGTCAATCACAGTGACGCTAGCGGTTTCTTCTAGACGCTGCCTTGTGATACTGCAAAAGATCGACAAGATGTGGACAGATGCTCTGATGTTCTACTCAGATTATGGACATGTTGTTATTTGCACTCCTATCAGAGATGCCAACATTGCTAACAAATTTTAATCCTAGCAGGGAGTCAGCATGCAGAAATAACCAGAAGCAATCGTGCCTTTTTAGCATCCGGCGCCCATTCCTCATCAGGGAGATATCGTTTCTGTCTAGTGAAGTTTCTACACATAGTTCAGTCAATATGCCACTTTAGCAAAAAAAGAATAAAAGGAAAATCGATAAAATAACAGCTAAGCTGTAAATATTGGTGCCTCGGTCATGCTCTCTTTCACCTCAAGCGGAAGTGCGTCAAAAAGGTGATCCTCCACAACGAACGAGTTTTTATTAAGATGTTGACATTGACTAAGCTGGTACGGAAGGTGATCCAAGCAGTTCCCTTTCACGTCGAGTTGCACTAGCTGCGTTAACTGTCCAATGGATTCTGGAAGCACGGTGATGCTGTTGTTCCCCACAAGCAGGACTTTTAGCTTGGTACATCTGAACAGCTGTTTGGGAAGAACCTCCACTTTATTCGCCGTGATGTCAAAGTGCTGCAAGTATTGGAGAACTCCAACTTCACCGGGAATCACAGAAATGGAGTTGTGTCCGAGATCCAGGTACCGGAGCTTTGGCAGGTAAAACAGAGCCGCTGGCAGAGTCTCCAGTTTGTTGTAGCAAAGGTAGAGTGACTCTAGGCTCTTCACATGGCTTATGCTTTGTGGAATACTGATGATCTTGTTATGCCACAACTTGAGGCACATCAGTCTCTTCAGGTGCTGAAAGCTGATGACCTCTTCGATGGTGTGGATGATGTTGGATTTCAAATCTAAATCTTGCAGGTTTGTCAAGCTGAAAATAGCATGAGGGATCCTCTCCATGTCGCAGTGATGCAGCGCCAACTCGCGCAAGCTCGTCATCTTCTTCAGACTGTTCAGAATCAGCAGTTTAGTCCCATCGTTGTGCACGATCAGCTTGACAAGGTGTGGAGAAAGATCCGTGAGGTTGCTGGGTATTTTGTTGAGGTTGCTTTTGAGATACAACGTCTTGAGGTGCCTTAAGTCCTTCAGGGATTCCAAACCGATCATTTTGTTGTGTTCTGAGTTCAAGCTACCAATCAAGTGAAGTTCCCTGAGGCTCCTCAAGAGGTAAATCCATGGAGGAATTTCTGCCACGTCGCTGAACTTCACATGAAGGCACCGAAGGTGATCTCGGAGGAAACTGAAACCTGTTTGCTCTACTTTGGCTGGACTGTTATAGAGATGAAGTTCTTGTAAATTCATCATCTGGGAAACCTTGGCTGAAATCCGGACCTCGGGGATGAGTTCCAGCTTAAGAACTTCGAGCTCAGTGAGGTCAAATACTGCGTTGGGCAATCCGGAGAGCATGAACAAGTGCAGCTCTTGCTTGTCTTGGGGGTTGCTGGTTACGAGCTGACGAAGTTTCTCGAGCGTCCATTCGTGATTAAGGCTAATTTCGCGAAGCTTGTTCTCACTAACCTCTGACAGGAAAATGCCAAATCGTTTGGAGTGTAACTGGTCATACTGGTCAACCATGTGGAGTAGGAACGCAAAATCGTTTTTGACATCGGGGATGTCACTGAAGCTGCTTTCTTCTCTGACTTTTTCAAACGAGTATTCCTTGAGTGAACCTCGAAAAAGCCAGAAAAGTGCGTACAGGCACACGAGGCAATAAAGACCGATGATCGCCATGAACGTAAAAAGCAGCTTCTTCAGCATGAAGGCCATATTGTGGGTGCAGAAGAATTTATCATACCCGGTTAAGTGCTCGATTCTGGGTTCACATATATGACAGAAATCGATGTTTGCAGCAAAAGTTGACGTGTAACCCAGGATAACGATTAACTTAAAAGCTTTTATAATCGTCTGCACCATGTAGAGGTTATAGATGAAGTCGCTGTCCTCGACGTGAGCTCGGAAAGTCCGTACTTTTTCGAAAAGCGCCTTGGCTTGCTCGCCGTCTTTTCTGTCCAAAATGGTCATACTCGGACCTTCATGGGCCATCTTCTCGGCAGAGAATGTCACGTTGGCGTTCCCTAACAGAGGCTGGGATGAATTGGTATCCGATATGTCCTGGCTATCTGTGGACAGCTGCTTAGGACCAGACTGTCCAGCAATGAGTCTCTGCTTGTTTTCTTCAGAGTCTTCGCACGCGGTTTCGGACAGTGCCTTCGTGGTCCAGGGTGACTCGAAGCACCTGCCGAGGATGGACACAAAGTGCTCGATCTTTGAGCTGGTCTTTGGGTATTTGAACCAAAAATTGCTGCTTACCATCAATACGATGGTGTGGATCAGGACGAGGTAAGGAAAGTATTTTGAGTACCAGGGCAAGGCGACGTGGTAGCACATCTGGTTGACAAAAATGTACTGCTGATAGTCCAAGTTCGTTTTGCGTCCTTTGGGTTTAGGCTCTTCATCGTGGCTGATTGCATGCACCTCGCTGTCCGGAAGATCCGAAGTAGCTACGGGTATGTTGCCTAAAGCTGACGTAGAGATCTCCGCTGGACTAGGGGTCATGCAAAAGTTTGTATTCGTAGTCTCCTTCAGAATGGGAAGACACGCCACGTGATCCTTGGTTAACTGCATCGTCCCGGCAAAGATGGCTATCATCAGCATGACGAAACCGAGATAGTCCATGAAGACGTCCCACCACGGCTTCAGGATTCGATACGTGGGCTGGATGTCATTAAGGGAGGCCACTTCAGTTAGGGTGAACATCTCTGCAAACAACAACAACAACAAAAAACAATAATATTAATTAATAATAGAGATATAAGAGATTCAGAAACAACATATGTTTACATTTGAAATAAGATCTTGATATTAGAGTTTTTAAGAGTGCAACGTTAAGTTACTAAACAGTGGCATAATGTCTGCCCACAGTTGTTGTTTTTTTGCTTATTTGTGGTTTAGTTCTTCCGTAAGTGACCACTGAGAGCTGCAGAGAATAGAACCAACTCGAGTTTGCTTTAACGCCATGACACATGAAAAACCCCACGTTCCCAGAGCCCTGTACGGTCACATGGGCTGCTCAGGTAATCCCTCATCCATGCAAACATAAGAAATGTCATGTATTCGTTTCATTTCGTCACATTCTACGATTTAAATGTTCACAGATTTAACATCATGCAGAAACTAGCAGTAGCTGAAGAACACAAAGAACTTACACATCTGCTGAAAATTACACACGTAACTGTAATTACTTACAGAAACTGGAAATAAAAAGTCGATGCAGAAGTGAGAACATTTAATTATTTATTTATGATAACGCCGCCGTGCAGCACTCACTGGAGATGATCACTTCTCATTCAGCGCTTTTACACGCAGTAACGAGGAAGTGTGAAAACCCAAGACATCCTGTGACATCCTTCATTTTTCATTTTTTTAAGCTTGTTCACTACGTCGGTGTGCAGACGGAGCCGAGCTACATCACTGCTTATTTTACGTTTATTAAGCTGAATTTGAGTGAGAGACTTATATTTACTACGGGTTTATATTAATGTACTTAATTTAATATGCTATTGTTTCTTTAGTAAAAGCTTGTTTAGAAGTACAGTATAATCATTGATGTGATGAATTTCAGAGATGGTTATGTCACAGTTATCTAAGGAGTCTCCAGTTCCAGCACTTTTCAACATTTCCTGCTACAGGAAAAAAATCTTCACGGCAGACAAGTCTATACTTTGTGGTTTTTCCCTAACGACAAGACGTGCAGCGATAATGTAAGCGAGAACAGGAACGAACTGTTCTCCTGGATGTTCAACAACCGTGACTTGATTATATACAGTTTAAAAAGTACAACATGTTATATATTAATCCGGGATAATGGTTGTAAGAGGACGGTGCTGTTATTTCCACGTATTCGTCAACATCAGTTATTTTTATACAAAAAGTGTACAAAGCGCTCACACGCTGCACATTTGATTGTAACTTTACTTCCAACTTGCAAAAAGTTCTTATTCACTTTTAAAGAAAAAGAACGTCTTGTCCTATCATATGTGTATAAAGAATTTATGAAGAAAAATCAGGCTCGGAACGAAGCAAAAGAAATTGTTGTGCGTCTCTGGTGAGTGTACGTCGTTACAGTTGATAAGTAGCTATGATTAGCTCGCTTTGATAATCAAATCAGACAACAAAGCTACTAGTTCAAAGGCAAATGTCCATTCATTCATCTTCTATCCTGCAGGAAGCCTGGAGCCTGTGTCAGGAAACTTTGGGCATGAGGCGTGGTACACCCTGGACAGGGTGCCAATCCACTGCAGCACACAAACATCAGAACATACAAACTCCACAAACACACACACACACACACACACACACACACACACACCTGAGGTGGGAATCAAACCCTCGACGTGTGAGGCCACAGTGCTAACCACTACACCACCGTACCACAATTTACAAGTAACATGACAGACACACATCGCTCGCTAGTGTGAATGATGACGGTACGGTTCCATGTCTGGAAATGTGCGATGTTGGATTTTAGAGTTTTCCCAGATTGTTTTGAGAACGCCGAGTCATGATAGAAAGAACGACAGAGACAGAGGAAGTGGAAATGTCGAAACTGAGATGAAATTTGGTGAAGGGAAAAAAACAGACAAACTTGTGTATGCGTGTGTCAGTTTGTTAAGTGGAGCATGTGTCAGAACTGATAATACAACTTCTCTAGTGTGTCTGTACAGAACCACTGATACACACTCATACTCTGCTGTAGGATCCTATAGCTGCTGAAAGTGAGGAAGTTACAACACACATACTCACACGTTTGCATTACTATCCTTGTGAGGTCCTTCTAGTGACTTGCACTATATGGACAAAAGTATTTCCCCAAACCTGTTAATGACATTGTATCCAAATACATACATTTATACAATATGGAGTCGGTCCTCCTTATGCAGTAACAGCTTCCACACATCTTGGAAGGCCGTCCACAAGATGTTGGGAGTGTTTCTGTGTGAATTCATGCCCATTCGTTCTGTAGAGCGTTTATGAGGTCAGGCACTGATGTTGGACGAGGAGGCCTGGCTCACAATCTCCGTTCCAGTTCTTCCCAATGGTGCTCGATGGGCAAGTTCTTCCACACTGAACTCATCAATCCATGTCCTTATAGTCCTTGATTTGTGCACTGGGACTCAGTCATGTTGGAGTAGAGAAGGGCCTTCAACAAACTGTTGCCACAAAGTTAATAAAAATCATAGCATTGTCCAAGGTGTCTTGGTATGCTGAAGTATTAAGATTGACCTTCACTGGGGACACCTGAATTCAATAATTAACAGGTGGGGACAAATACTTTTGCCCATATACTGTAATTGTTAATGCACTCACTCACTCAGTGCTATGCTTTACCTTACGCTAATCCTGAGCTTTACTGCATTAAATAAAATGTCTACATGAGATTAAACCTGGCTAATATCCTGGCTTTATTGATCTTGAAGGAGATTCCAGATATCCAGCAGCAATAGAGACAACAGTCCTAAAACACAGTATTGGTGCTGATTTTTTTTATTTTTTATGTCACAGTATACATTTAATACAAAAAAAAGTGTGTGACCAAGAAGCTACTGCTGAAGTTTATGCTACATGGAAGTGACCAATCTCGCTTTCCTAAAAAATTCAAGCTGTTTTGTAGAGATGATTTTATATTCGCCTCAAAAATGGCCATTTTTCAGCGTTATACTGTCTCGATTCAAACAATAATCATTTAAAGTGCAAGTTATTCATATTTCTTTACGAGTATTGATACCAAAATTGGTGTAAGCTTCTAGAAGTATATGACCTGTAAATAATTGTTGCTTAACTTGTTTTTTGGTAAAAGCTTAAAAAAGGAAAAAAAAAAATCTGTAGTGTCCGTAACCATGTCACATTCATGTTACATAATCGTAACAATTTTGCATTTTATAGTATTAATACACTTTTTATATCAGGTTTGTGTCTTGTGAAAGCTAAACTGGCCAGGTTTCATCTAAATAATCATTAAGATCACTGAAAGATTTTAATTCAAAAAAAGTTAAGGACACTATGTAAGAGGGCAGGAAATTATATTTAGCAAATATTTATTTATAAAAATATAAATGTGTATGCATGTTCACAAATAAAAAGAAGATAGGAGTATGAATCGGGAGAAACATCAAGTATTATGAAAAATGATCCTATCTGCTAAAAATCCACTTTGTCCGAGGTCAGACACTTTTTAGCACCAACACCATGTTGTGGCTGACACACACACACACACACACACACACACAGGTTGTAGGTGTGATTACACACTGTACAGTATATCTCACACACAGTCAGTACACACAGGGTGAGACTGTGAGAACTGACCACTAGTGCAATGATAAGGACAAATACTACAAGGTATTTATAAATCAGATAAATAAAACATAAACTCACAAGTATCTTTAAAAAGGAAGTCATGAGTGAAGTGAAGGTAACTGCGGTGTGACCTTGATGTGCAACTTTATGTGTGGCAATATACAAAGTGTGACACACACACACACACACACGTATTATAAGTTGTCTGTTGCTGATGATCGCGCTGCTCCTTTAACAACATGAACACACCGGATGTTGTGTGTGTGCTGTCACTTGCTATAATAATGACATTACAGTAAGACTCGAACTGATCAGGTCACGTGTCCTGGCGCACATCGATCGATCTACGTTTGGCGCGCGAGAGGTTTTACCGAACACACACACACACACACACACTGATGAACTTTCCCCGTGCCTCACACACTCACCCCGGGTTCTGCTCGAGCTCAGGCTGACTGACACACACACACACACACACACACACACACAGAGGAACCTTACCGTCTCACACAGCCGCACCGCTGTCCCTCCGAGCTCCGAGTGTGTGTGTGTGTGGGAGAGAGAGTGTGTGTGTGCGTGTGTGTGTGTGAGAGAGAGAGAGACAGGGCAGTCAGTAGCGCGTGACGGAGCTCTCGTGGGTTCTGCGTGGAACTGTCTCAGCGACGCACGCGGCCGCGCGAGCGCCCCATCGCACGACTGTGTGTGTGTGTGTGAGAGAGAGAGAGAGAGAGAGAGAGAGAGAGAGAGAGTGTGTGTGTGTGTGTGTGTGATAAACAAGAGTTCAACGTCCAAACCCGCCGGAGGAAAGAGAGAGGGTGTGTAGTGTCTCATTAACACTCACACAGCTGAACTGAAACTACACACTGCTGAAGTAACACACACACACACACACACTGCTGAGTCAACACCACACACACCTGACTTAACACCACACACACCTGACGTAACACTATACATACCTAAATAAACACTCACGCACCTTATTTACACCTTATAACACTATACCCTCCTGAGTTAACACTGTACACATCTGAATTAACACTACACACAGCTAACATAACACTATACACAGTTGAATTAACACTATACACACGTGGACAAAATTGTTGGTACCCTTCGGTCAATGAAAGAAAAACTCACAATGGTCACAGAAATAACTTTAATCTGACAAAAGTAATAATAAATAAGAATTCTATGAATGTTAACCAATGAAAGTCAGACATTGCTTTTCAACCATGCTTCAATGGAATTATTTAAAAAAATGAACTCATGGAACAGGCCTGGACAAAAATGATGGTACCCCTAACTTAATAGTTTGTTGCACAACCTTTTTGTCCATCACTGCAATCAAACGATTCCTGTAACTGTCAATGAGACTTCTGCACCTCTCTGCAGGTATTTTGGCCCACTCCTCATGAGCAAGCTGCTCCAGTTGTTTCCGGTTTGAAGGGTGCCTTTTCCAGACGGCATGTTTCAGCTGCTTCCAAAGATGCTCAGTAGGATTGAGGTCAGGGCTCATAGAAGGCCACTTTAGAATAGTCCAATGTTTTCCTCTTAGCCATTCTTGGGTGTTTTTAGCTGTGTGTTTTGGGTCATTGTCCTGTTGCAAGACCCATGACCTGCGACTGAGACCCAGCTTTCTGACACTGGCCAGCACATTTCAATCTAGAATCCCTTGATAGTCTTGAGATTTCATTGTACCCTGCACAGATTCAAGACACCCTGTGCCAGATGCAGCAAAGCAGCCCCAGAACATAACAGAGCCTCCTCCATGTTTCACAGTAGGGACAGTGTTCTTTTCTTCATATGCTTCATTTTTCCATCTGTGAACATAGAGCTGATGTGCCTTGGCAAAAAGTTCCATTTTTGTCTCATCTGTCCATAGGACATTCTCCCACAAGCTTTGTGGCTTGTCAACATGTAGTTTGGCATATTCCAGTCTGGCTTTTTTATGATTTGTTTTCAACAATGGTGTCCTCCTTGGTCGTCTCCCATGTAGTCCACTTTGGCTCAAACAACGACGGATGGTGCGATCTGACACTGATGTTCCTTGAGCATGAAGTTCACCTTGGATCTCTTTAGAAGTCTTTCTGGGCTCTTTTGTCACCATTCGGATTATCCGTCTCTTTGATTTGTCATCAATTTTCCTCCTGCGGCCACGTCCAGGGAGGTTGGCTACAGTCCCATGGATCTTAAATTTCTGAATAATATGTGCGGCTGTAGTCACAGGAACATCTAGCTGCTTGGAAATGGTCTTATAGTCTTTACCTTTAACATGCTTGTCTATAATTTTCTTTCGAATCTCCTGAGACAACTCTTTCCTTCGCTTCCTCTGGTCCATGTTGAGTGTGGTACATACCATGTCACCAAACAACACAGTGACTACCTGGAGCCCTATATATAGGCCCACTGACTGATTACAAGATTGTAGACACCTGTGATGCTAATTAGTGGACACACCTTGAATTAACATGTCCCTTTGGTCACATTATTTTCAGTATTTTCTAGGGGTACCATCATTTTTGTCCAGGCCTGTTCCATGAGTTTATTTTTTTAAATAATTCCGTTGAAGCATGGTTGAAAAGCAATGTCTGACTTTCATTGGTTAACATTCATAGAATTTTTTAAAATTATTACTTTTGTCAGATTAAAGTTATTTATGTGACCATTGTGAGTTTTTCTTTCATTGACCAAAGGGTACCAACAATTTTGTCCACGTGTGTACATCATCCCTGACCTAACACTACACACTCCTGACTTAACACTATGCACACATGACTTAACCACCTGACTTAATACTATACACACCTGAGTTAACACTACATACAGCTGACATAACACTACACATACCTGACTTAACACTTTAAGCCATTAAACTATAACATTATATGGAACTAATTAAATTGTGTGAATTGTATACAGATGTCTAAACATTACTTAGAGCTGAATCTGTACTGTACAGGCCTGACTTTCAGAGGCAGAAATTAACATTATACAAAGCTGAATTGCAGAGCTGAATAAGTGTTATTCAGAGCTGAATCATCACTACAGTGTTTATCTAACACCTACAGGGATGAGTTAACGTTATACAGAAACATTATTATTAAACAACTAAACTAAACTAAACTAAACACCTGAGACTAGACTGAGACAGGTAAAAGAAAGGCGAGTAGGGGATAGAAAAATAAATCATCTCTGTGCTAATGTAACAACAACAAATTCCAAATAAAAACTCCAAACACATTCACTTTGCTTCAAAATTAGAGAAGCTGAACAAGGAACTTTACCAGATTAACTCATTAGGGTGAAACACAAAACAGGCGTGCCCAGTAAAGGAAGGAAGTGAGTGGGACTGACAACAAATAAAGAAACATTGGGGATAAATGTCTATGGTGGACATAAAATAGAGACGTTTTAAGGCACCGCTCCTATAGCACATAATGTTATGATGGCGTGGCCCCCTGGATGGCAGTGAGGGGAGGAGCGCTGGCCCCAACGAAGCAAGATGAGGAGGAAGTGACGACTGCAAAGCCGAGGGGAAGTTTTAGGCACGGCAGGACCAAAGGGCCACGGTGAAGCCTGAGCAAAGAGTGACAATGAAGATGAGAAGCGAGAAGTGAGAGCTACAACAGCGACAAGGCGAGAGGAGCGAAAAACAATGATGGGGACGCAAGCAGGTGATGCAAACTCCACAGACCGGCATAGAGGGAGGAGGAGCTACAGCCGAGCAAGGAGGCAGAGTGACAACTAAAAATTAGATTAACAAAGACTCATATAGGGTTAAAACCTTGGACTGTAAAACAAGGAACTAGACTGAGACACGCAAGGCAAAGACAACTAAGCATTAAAACAATAAACACTCACAGCGTGAACATAACAGCGACAATACAAACTCCAGATACATCGACAATTATTAAATCGAGCAAAAACAAAACAGTGAGTGGGGCAGACAACAAAATAATGTTTTTTTAAAATTGGCAGCATGGTGGCATAGTGTTTAGCCTCCAAGGTCGAGGGTTCGATTCCCACCTCGGGGTCTCTGTGCATGAAATTTGCATGTTCTCCCTGTGCTTGGTGGGTTTCCTCTAAACATAAATTTAGAAAGACTCAGAAAGTCTGTTTTACTAATTTAATTAACATAGACACCACAAACTCAGATCACACTGAATGCGCAGCCGGCAACTCTGATCTGAAGCTAGGACTGTTAAATATTAGATCTCTCGCATCCAAAGCAGTTATTGTTAATGAAACTATCACAGATCAGGCGTTTGATGTATTATGTTTAACAGAAACCTGGATTAAACAGGACGAGTATGTAGCTCTAAATGAAGCGAGTCCTCCTGGATACAGCTACATACACCAGCCTCGGCTAACTGGTAGAGGAGGAGGAGTCGCAGTTATTTATAACCATAATCTGTCTCTCGTACAAAAACACAGTTTTAAATCTAATGCATTTGAAGTTCTCTATAGTAACATAAAGTCAGCTCAGTCGATCCCGCTAATCATCATTTACAGACCCCCAGGGCCGTCCTCGGAGTTTCTCTGTGAATTTGCAGATTTCCTCTCAAACCTTGTTGTTTCTGTAGACAAAGCGTTAATTGCTGGAGACTTTAATATTCATTTTGAGAATCCAGAAGACCCTCTGAGAACAGCATTTATGTCCTTACTGGACTCAGTAGGAGTAAATCAGTGTGTAGTAGGACCCACTCATAAAGCAGGTCACACTTTAGATTTAATATTATCCTTTGGATTAATTATAGGAAATATAACCACAATTCCACAGTCTGAAGTTATCTCAGATCACTACCTTGTCTCGATTAAAGCGTGTTATAGTAATAATGTATGCAGCACAGCACCGCGCTTCCACCTTAAACGTACATTTACATCAAATACCGCACAGAGCTTTATCAATAATCTTCCAGAGTTATCAACTTTGATTGGATCGCCATCTGACTTGAACTCGAACAGGCGAATGAATATCTAGAGTCAGCACTTCGTTATAGCTTAGATAATGTAGCTGCAGTTAAAAGGAAAATGATTAGAGATAAGAAACTCGCTCCTTGGTATAATGACCACACACGTGCTTTAAAACAAACCGCTCGAAAATTCGAACGTAAATGGCGCTAAACTAAATTGTTAGTATTCGAAATAGCTTGGAAGGAGAGCATCCTGAACTATAAAAAAGCTCTCAGTGATGCTAGATCAACGTATCTCTCCACTCTTATAGAAAATAACAAAAACAACCCGAGATTTTTATTTAATACCGTAGCTAACTTAACTAAAAACAAGACCACTGCAGAAATCTCCACAACAACATCATGCAGTAGTGAGGATTTCATGAACTTTTTCAATAACAAAATCATAAATATTAGGCAAAAAATTCAGGCTTTGAAACCAGACAATTTAAGTAATTCAGATGATCTAACCACATCACATCAGAACTTAGAACACTTTACTCCCCTTGAAGCGAGGGAACTAATTTCACTCATCTCTTCTTCAAAATCGTCAACCTGTATATTAGATCCTATACCGACACATTTTCTCAAACAGATAGTACCAGCAATAGTGGAACCCCTGTTGAAAGTAATTAACTGTTCACTCAGTAGTGGGTATGTCCCCAAATCCTTTAAATTAGCCATTATTAAACCGCTAATCAAGAAACCTGACCTTGACCCCTATCTGCTTTCTAATTACAGGCCGATATCAAACCTTCCCTTTATCTCCAAGATTCTGGAAAAGGTAGTATCACAGCAGCTATGTTCACATCTACACAGAAATAACATAAATGAACTGTATCAGTCAGGATTTAGGCCTCATCACAGCACAGAGACAGCACTTGTTAAAGTAGTAAATGACCTCCTATTGACCTCTGATCAGGGTTGCGTCACTATACTTGTGTTACTGGACCTCAGTGCAGCTTTTGATACCATTGATCATAGTATTCTCCTTCACAGATTAGAAAAGGTAGTAGGAATTAAGGGAACTGCCCTCTTGTGGCTCAGATCCTATTTGACTGATCGTTATCAGTTAGATTTAGATGGTGACCATTCCTCATGTTCTCAAGTGGAGTTTGGTGTTCCACAGGGCTCAGTTTTAGGCCCACTGCTTTTTTCCCTTTACATGCTTCCTCTGGGCAACATTATTCGTAAACATGGTATTAGGTTTCATTGTTATGCTGATGACACACAATTATATGTCTCAGCAAAACCAGATGAGAAAAACCAGTTTACTAAAATTGAGCAGTGTGTGCAGGACATACGAGATTGGATGTTAATTAATTTTCTTCTGCTTAATCCTGATAAGACAGAAGTTCTGGTCATAGGACCACAAGTAGCTAGAAGTAAGCTTTCTGATCACACTGTAACTTTAGATGGCCTTTCTGTTCCATCAAGTGCAACAGTAAAAGACCTCGGTGTGATTATAGATTCCAGCCTTTCGTTTGAAGCACATGTAGATAATATCACCAGGATAGCTTTCTTTCACCTTAGAAATATTGCCAAGATAAGAAACATATTGTCACTAAATGATGCAGAAAAACTAGTTCATGCCTTTATCACCTCTAGGTTGGACTATTGTAACGCCTTACTGTCTGGTTGTTCAACTAGGTGTATGAACAAGCTTCAGTTAGTACAGAATGCAGCAGCGAGAGTCCTCACTAGAACCAGAAGATACGAGCACATCACCCCTATCTTATCTACACTGCATTGGCTCCCTGTGAAATTTCACATCGATTTTAAGATACTACTTCTGACATTTAAAGCACTAAATGTTCTCGCGCCACAGTATCTGAGTGAACTGCTAGTGTCTTACGATCCGCCACGCCTACTTCGATCAAAGAATGCAGGCTGCCTGTCAGTACCACGTATTATTAAATCTACAGCAGGGGGCGGAGCTTTTTCTTATAAAGCCCCAAAGTTATGGAATAGTCTTCCTAGTAATGTTCGGGACTCAGACACAGTCTCAGTGTTTAAGTCTAGGCTAAAAACCTATTTATTTAGCGCAGCATGTTTGTAAATAGATGAACCTTAGGTAAAGGAGCAGATCTGGGGGACTCATGGACGTAGAGTATTCTGGTGAACTGGTATGTTTAGATGCTGTCCTCCCCACTCTCATTGATCACTCAGGTTTGTTGACGGTGAGGTGATTGGTTGCTTTACATCTCAGTTCCCCCTCATGTCTGTGTTTCCTTCTGGCTTTCACTTTTAGTTATGCTGTTATAGTTAGTCCTGCCGGAGTCCCTGCTTGCACTTTGCACTAAATATACATTCACCTTATACATGTTGACTGTGACCAGAACTAACTGCCATCTCTCCTTATTTTCTGTTCTCTCCTCTTCTGCTCTCTCCTCTCTCTCTCTCCCTCTCTCCTTTCCCTCTCTCTGTCGAGCTATACATGTTTCGCTCCTGAGTTGCCAGTGATCCAGACCCCTCTGCCCTCTGGAGCCGTCTAACCCGTCCTGGAGTCCTGCTTCTGGTTGGAGATCTCGTCGCATGGATGCCCCGTGTGGTCTGCCTGGATTCGTGTGGTGGCTGGGGATGGTTTCCATTAAGACTGTCTTGTCATCGATTGATGCTCTGGGAACCTGTGACTTCAGTTGTTCGATAGCTCAGGACTGGAATCTCCTACAGTCTACCTGAGCCTCCAGGAACAAACTGGACTCCTTTTAATTTTTAATTTTAACACATCTCCTGTTATACTGAACTTCCAGTACACATTATTATGCTGATCAATCCCTGCCCAGATGAGGATGGGTTCCCTGTTGTGTCTGGTTCCTCTCAAGGTTTCTTCCTACTACCATCTCAGGGAGTTTTTCCTTGCCGCCGTCGCCCTCGGCTCGTTCATCAGGGACAATCTTATCATTTTGATTCATACACATTGCATACAAACTTACTTCTTTTTATTGTGTAAAGCTGCTTTGCGACAATGTCAATTGTTAAAATCGCTATATAAATAAAATTGACTTGACTTGACTTGACTTTCCTCTGGGTTCTCCGGTTTCCTCCCACAGTCCAAAGACATGCGGATTGGCGTTCCCAAATTTCCCGTAGTGTGTGCGCACATGTGTGTGTCCTGCGATGGACTGGTAGCCTGTCCAGGGTGTACCCCTCCTCGTGCCCGAAGTCTCCAAAGATTCCCAGGCTCCAGGCTTTCTGCGACCCTGTACAGGATAAACAATATTTGGGTTTGAGTGCCCTCTCGTGGTCTGGGGAAAAAGTGTAGACGGTGCACGTAACACCAAGTGTAAAGACTAAAGTGTACATCTATAATAATATCTATAAATTATACTGTATACGACAAGAGACGTCCTGGGAGGAGCACGAAGAAGAAGAGGCATAATTAGCAGAACAGGAACAGGAGCGACGTCCTTGGCACAGCAGGAATGAGGACTGACAACTTCGGGGGACCAGGAAGGTGGAACTACGTCCTCAGCAGATCGCGAAGGAGGAGTGACATCCTCGACGAAGCAAAAAGGTGGAGTAGGAAAGAGGAGTGACATAATCAGCGGAACAATAGGAGGAGCGACGTCCTTGGGACAGCAGAAAGAAGGACCGACAAACAAATTATTGTTTTGGAGAAGGAAGGAGGAGTGACGTCCTCAGCAGGGCAGGAAGGAGGAGCAGCATCCTTGGCGGAGCAGGAAGGAGGAGTGATGTCTTTGGCAGAGCAGGAAGGTGGAGCTATGTCCCTGGAGGAACAGTGACGTTCTTATGCTGCTAATTTAACTGTTCAATAATAAAAAATAAAAAATTTAGCAAAACTCCAGTGCTGTAGGTGTTAATCTAACACTGTTGGTGTATATGAAACACTAATGCACGACTGTATAAATGTTTAACAGCTTTTAGTCGATCAGTGTTCACTCCTGACAGACGCCGAGGGTGAGGCACGAACATTTTTGACGGACTTTTTCTTCAATTTCGATTGCAAATACTTTATTAATATATTCATTTTAATAAAAGAACTGTAGGGACTGTAGTTTTCCTTCAAAAAATAGAGATGATGGATAAAAGCAGTAACAGACTAAGAGTGAGGCCGAGAGTGTGAGACTGAGAGTGAGACAGACAGTGAGACGGCGTCCTCGTGACTCTTAAAGCCGCTGTGCAGGTTAATATGGAACTAAAGGGACGGAGAAGAGAGCGACCTGTCGCATTAATACTTGCATCATATTATCTCTGTGTCTCAGGGGAAGGCCGTTGCGATGGTACAGGAGGTGTCTAGGTAACAAACACGTCTCTGACGTCTCCCTAGGGGCTTCTGGAAGTTTCCATCACCATCACTGCTCTCTCTCGTTTTCACTTTACACCACTATACACAGAGCTCTTTCCGTTTCCAGGGGAGGGTCTTTACGCCTATAGTATCAACTTACACAGCTACCTAACATCCAGGCCTGTAGTTTAGCATGTCTATTAAAAAAATTATAATAATAAACAAACCATTGCAGTTTCTCTAGAAGATGCTCCATTGCAGCCAATCACATGCATTAAGGTTAATTATTTAGCTGAATGCAGCTCATCTGAGCAGAGAGACTCAGAAAGGTCAAACAGGGAGGATGAAACACAACCAGAGAGTGAGAGAGAGAGAGAGTGAGATTTCAGTTTGTTCTGGATGGAGTTCTCATGGAGACCACACCCCGGTGCTGAGGAGGATGGACTCGGGCGCTCTGCTTTATATGAGAGACGTGTGATAAACGAGGACGGTTCCACCTAGAAATCATCAATCATCAGTCCCTTTGGACTGCAAACGGTTTCATTATGATGGTTTATGACTGCAGTGTTAGCACTGAACAGTTTGTACCATCAGGAAGTCTCCATCTGTGATCAGTATGTGTCATCAGCATAGTGGACTTCATGTGACCTGAAGCATGTTATACAATAACAGTTACAGAAGGGATTGATTTGTGCTCGCCATCACCCCTTTTACACCAAAGTGAACCAGATGCTAGTGCCGGTACTTTCTCAGCAATGCTAGCACCAAAAAAAATAGTGAACTTCAACATGGCTTTGCAAGCGGTTCTCCTGGCTTTATCATCACTACAGCATTTGAGCTGCCCATTGCATTGAGTCCATTTTTTTTAAAAAGATTGTGGTCATATACTTTTAGCTGGACGTCCCTGACGTTAGTGGTTCTTTGTTCTGGCCCAGCAAGTTCTGGTACAACCAAGGAACTGGTTTTTCTGCATGAGGGCTGGTGTTTTGACTGTCTGAAAACAAAGAACTGGCTGGGAACCGGCTCTGAACTAGATCTGGAGCAGCACTGGTGGAAAAGGGGTATCAGAGGTGCTGCTCATCAACAGGAAAAGCAGGTACCTGTGCTGGTCCCCAGGACAATAGGGAGGTCCGCCGAGGACTGACAAGCTTATTTATTATAAGATAATGGTGAAATAAGGATGAGATTCCCTTTTGTGTGTAAGATTTATCCTTCATGTTGTCTCAGGGGTTTTTTTCTTTGGTTGTTAGAAACAAACTGATAAAGCTATAACTCTAACTTTTTTAGTATTATTATTATTATTATTATTTCCTCTGAATTTTTATTTCTGTAAATTTTGTATTCAATTGTGTAAATTCTGTAAACAATTGTGTAAAGTGCTATACAATAATCTATTAATTAAAAATATATAGTGTTGTGCAGCCTGTACTTTTAGTACTTCAAGATCACGTGACCTGAGCCAACTCGGAATAAAAAAAAACACAAGCATTTTAAGGAGTCTGCGAAGAAAATTTGGACTTGTTTGGGTTTCCCACATCTTGTTTGTTTTGACACCTTGTCACACGACATTATATATACATACTCATTAATATTCATTATTTGTTTATACCACATGTTGTATTTGATATAGTGATTTGTGTCAAAGCCACGTTTATCATTCGTCCATGCAGGTCTGCGAATCAGAATACAGATTTTACTGACTTTTATAGAACTTTTATAAAGAGTCATTTGTGGTTAATGTTAGTTAAATATCATTATTCTAATATTAAAGAAATACAGCCCTTAGTGGTCTTTTCCACCCACGGCCCCCAGCGGGTTAGGGTTAGGTTAGGGTTAACCCTATGTGCTGTATATAATCAGCAGAATTTTTGGATGACATCATGTGGTTTTTGATTTTTCATCTTATTTGCAGACTGCATACAACTTATTCCAGAGGCACATGTGAGCGTGCATATCATTGTGAGGTTGCTTTAAAAAAAATTCCATGGATAAATGAATTCACGCAGGTCAAATGAGGAAAAACACAAGCATGAGCTAGCAAGTGAGAGCATGTCTGATGTCTTACACACATCATAACGTGATGAGAAACATCTTCACACGTGTGCCACTATATTTAGGGAGATTTTATTCCGAACAGAAATATCTGTAAGCCTCCAGATCAGATTACAAATTTGGTTAAAAGTAGAAAGCAGCCGCAGAGATGTTTGCTAGAGCGCATCCCCGCGTGTCTCTCAGTCTTATATCATTTGATGTTTATTTTTAACTTACATACCCAACGGCTGAGTTTATTTACAGCAAGATGGTTTACTCAAGGTAACGCTAATGTGGAGGATCATAAGTAAAGTCAAAATGCCTTTGTTTGTTTATTAATGTTGCCTTTATTTAGATTGTTTTTATTAAGATGCTTCTTTAATAGCAAAAAAAAACTTACAGTTTGATTCAGTGTGCAGTTTGACTCAGAGTGTAGTTTGATTCAGTATGCGGTTTGATTCAGGGTGTAGATTGATTCAGTGTGCGGTTTGAGTAAGTGTGTAGTTGGACTCAGTGTGTAGTTTGTTTCAGTGTGTAGTTTGATTCAGTGTGCAGTTTGATTCAGTGTGCGGTTTGACTCAGAGTGTAGTTTGATTCAGTGTGTAGTTGGACTCAGTGTGTAGTTTGATTCAATGTGTAGTTTGATCCAGTGTGCGGTTTGATTCAGTGTGTAGTTGGACTCAGTGTGTAGTTTGTTTCAGTGTGTAGTTTGATTCAGTGTGCGGTTTGACTCAGAGTGTAGTTTGATTCAGTGTGTAGTTGGACTCAGTGTGTAGTTTGATTCAATGTGTAGTTTGATCCAGTGTGCGGTTTGATTCAGTGTGTAGTTTGATTCAGTGTGTAGTTTGATTCAATGTGTAGTTTGATTCAGTGTGTAGTTGGACTCAGTGTGTAGTTTGATTCAATGTGTAGTTTGATCCAGTGTGCGGTTTGATTCAGTGTGTAGTTTGATTCAGTGTGCGGTTTGATTCAGTGTGTGGTTTGATTCAATGTGTAGTTTGTTTCAGTGTGTAGTTTGATTCTGTGTGCGGTTTGACTCAGAGTGTAGTTTGATTCAGTATGCGGTTTGATTCAGTGTGCGGTTTGTTTCAGTGTGTAGTTGGACTCAGTGTGTAGTTTGATTCAGTGTGCAGTTTGTTTCAGTGTGCAGTTTGATTCAGTGTGTAGATTGATTCAGTGTGTAGTTTGATTCAATGTGTAGTTTGATCCAGTGTGCGGTTTGATTCAGTGTGTAGTTTGATTCAGTGTGCGGTTTGATTCAGTGTGTGGATTGATTCAATGTGTAGTTTGTTTCAGTGTGTAGTTTGATTCAGTGTGCGGTTTGACTCAGTGTGTGGTTTGATTCAATGTGTAGTTTGTTTCAGTGTGTAGTTTGATTCAGTGTGCGGTTTGACTCAGAGTGTAGTTTGATTCAGTATGCGGTTTGATTCAGTGTGCGGTTTGTTTCAGTGTGCAGTTTGATTCAGTGTGTAGATTGATTCAGTGTGCGGTTTGATTAAATGTGTAGTTGGACTCAGTGTGTAGTTTGATTCAATGTGTAGTTTGATTCAGTGTGCGGTTTGACTCAGAGTGTAGATTGATTAAGTGTGTAGTTGGACTCAGTGTGTAGTTTGATTCAATGTGTAGTTTGATCCAGTGTGCGGTTTGATTCAGTGTGTAGTTTGATTCAGTGTGTAGTTTGATTCAATGTGTAGTTTGATTCAGTGTGCAGTTTGATTCAGTGTGTAGATTGATTCAGTGTGCGGTTTGACTCAGAGTGTAGATTGATTAAGTGTGTAGTTGGACTCAGTGTGTAGTTGGACTCAGTGTGTAGTTTGATCCAGTGCGTAGTTTGATTCAGTGTGTAGTTTGATTCAGTGTGTAGTTTGATTCAATGTGTAGTTTGATTCAGTGTGCGGTTTGATTCAGTGTGTAGTTTGATTCAGTGTGTAGTTTGATTCAATGTGTAGTTTGATTCAGTGTGTAGATTGATTCAGTGTGCGGTTTGACTCAGAGTGTAGATTGATTAAGTGTGTAGTTGGACTCAGTGTGTAGTTTGATTCAATGTGTAGTTTGATCCAGTGTGTAGTTTGATTCAGTGTGTAGTTTGATTCAGTGTGTAGTTTGATTCAATGTGTAGTTTGATTCAGTGTGCAGTTTGATTCAGTGTGTAGATTGATTCAGTGTGCGGTTTGATTAAGTGTGTAGTTGGACTCAGTGTGTAGTTTGATTCAATGTGTAGTTTGATTCAGTGTGTGGTTTGATTCAATGTGTAGTTTGTTTCAGTGTGTAGTTTGATTCAGTGTGCGGTTTGACTCAGAGTGTAGTTTGATTCAGTATGCGGTTTGATTCAGTGTGCGGTTTGTTTCAGTGTGCAGTTTGATTCAGTGTGTAGATTGATTCAGTGTGCGGTTTGATTAAATGTGTAGTTGGACTCAGTGTGTAGTTTGATTCAATGTGTAGTTTGATTCAGTGTGCAGTTTGATTCAGTGTGTAGATTGATTCAGTGTGCGGTTTGACTCAGAGTGTAGATTGATTAAGTGTGTAGTTGGACTCAGTGTGTAGTTTGATTCAATGTGTAGTTTGATCCAGTGTGCGGTTTGATTCAGTGTGTAGTTTGATTCAGTGTGTAGTTTGATTCAATGTGTAGTTTGATTCAGTGTGCAGTTTGATTCAGTGTGTAGATTGATTCAGTGTGTAGTTGGACTCAGTGTGTAGTTTGATTCAATGTGTAGTTTGATCCAGTGTGTAGTTTGATTCAGTGTGTAGTTTGATTCAGTGTGTAGTTTGATTCAATGTGTAGTTTGATTCAGTGTGTAGTTGGACTCAGTGTGTAGTTTGATTCAATGTGTAGTTTGATCCAGTGTGCGGTTTGATTCAGTGTGTAGTTTGATTCAGTGTGCGGTTTGATTCAGTGTGTGGTTTGATTCAATGTGTAGTTTGTTTCAGTGTGTAGTTTGATTCTGTGTGCGGTTTGACTCAGAGTGTAGTTTGATTCAGTATGCGGTTTGATTCAGTGTGCGGTTTGTTTCAGTGTGTAGTTGGACTCAGTGTGTAGTTGGACTCAGTGTGTAGTTTGATTCAGTGTGCAGTTTGTTTCAGTGTGCAGTTTGATTCAGTGTGTAGATTGATTCAGTGTGTAGTTTGATTCAATGTGTAGTTTGATCCAGTGTGCGGTTTGATTCAGTGTGTAGTTTGATTCAGTGTGCGGTTTGATTCAGTGTGTGGTTTGATTCAATGTGTAGTTTGTTTCAGTGTGTAGTTTGATTCATTGTGCGGTTTGACTCAATGTGTAGTTTGTTTCAGTGTGTAGTTTGATTCAGTGTGCGGTTTGACTCAGAGTGTAGTTGGACTCAGTGTGTAGTTTGATTCAGTGTGCGGTTTGTTTCAGTGTGTAGTTGGACTCAGTGTGTAGTTTGATTCAGTGTGCAGTTTGTTTCAGTGTGCAGTTTGATTCAGTGTGTAGATTGATTCAGTGTGAGGTTTGATTAAGTGTGTAGTTGGACTCAGTGTGTAGTTTGATTCAATGTGTAGTTTTATTCAATGTGTGGTTTGATTCAGTGTGTGGTTTGATTCAGTGTGTGGTTTGATTCAGTGTGTAGTTGGACTCAGTGTGTAGTTTGATTCAGTGTGTGGTTTAATTCAATGTGTAGTTGGACTTGGTGTGTAGTTGGACTCAGTATGCGGTTTGATTGAGTGTGCAGTTTGATTCAGTGTGTAGTTGGACTGACTGTGTAGTTTGATTCAGTTTGTGGTTTGATTCAGTGTGTGGTTTGATTCAATGTGTGGTTGGACTCAGTGTGTAGTTGGACTCAGTGTGCGGTTTGATTCAATGTGTAGTTTGATTAAGTGTGTAGTTGGACTCAGTGTGTAGTTTGTTTCTGTGTGTAGTTTGATTCAGTGTGTAGTTTGATTCAGTGTGTAGATTGATTCACTGTGCGGTTTGATTCACTGTGCGGTTTGATTCGGTGTGTAGTTGGACTCAGTGTGTAGTTTTATTCAATGTGTAGTTTGATTCAGTGTGTGGTTTGATTCAGTGTGTGGTTTGATTCAGTGTGCGATTTGATTGAGTGTGTAGTTTGATTCAGTGTGTAGTTGGACTTAGTGTGTAGTTTGATTCAGTTTGTGGTTTGATTCAGTGTGTGGTTTGATTCAATGTGTGGTTGGACTCAGTGTGTAGTTGGACTCAGTGTGCGCTTTGATTCAGTGTGTAGTTGGACTCAGTGTGTAGTTTGATTCAGTGTGTGGTTTAATTCAATGTGTAGTTGGACTTGGTGTGTAGTTGGACTCAGTATGCGGTTTGATTGAGTGTGCAGTTTGATTCAGTGTGTAGTTGGACTCAGTGTGTAGTTTGATTCAGTTTGTGGTTTGATTCAGTGTGTGGTTGGACTCAGTGTGTAGTTGGACTCAGTGTGCGGTTTGATTCAATGTGTAGTTGGACTCAGTGTGTAGTTTGATTGAGTCTGTGGTTTGATTGAGTGTGCAATTTCATTCAGTGTGTAGTTGGACACAGTGTGTGGTTTGATTCAGTGTGCAGTTTTATTCAATGTGTGGTTTGATTCAGTGTGTGGTTTGATTCAGTGTGTGGTTTGATTCAGTGTGTAGTTGGACTCAGTGTGTAGTTTGATTCAGTGTGTGGTTTAATTCAATGTGTAGTTGGACTTGGTGTGTAGTTGGACTCAGTATGCGGTTTGATTGAGTGTGCGGTTTGATTCAGTGTGTAGTTGGACACAGTGTGTAGTTTGATTCAGTGTGTAGTTGGACTCAGTGTGTAGTTTGATTGAGTCTGTGGTTTGATTCAGTGTGCAGTTTTATTCAATGTGTGGTTTGATTCAGTGTGTGGTTTGATTCAGTGTGTGGTTTGATTCAGTGTGTAGTTGGACTCAGTGTGTAGTTTGATTCAGTGTGTAGTTGGACACAGTGTGTAGTTTGATTCAGTGTGTAGTTTGATTGAGTCTGTGGTTTGATTCAGTGTGCAGTTTTATTCAATGTGTGGTTTGATTCAGTGTGTGGTTTGATTCAGTGTGTGGTTTGATTCAGTGTGTGGTTTGATTCAGTGTGTAGTTGGACTCAGTGTGTAGTTTGATTCAGTGTGTGGTTTGATTCAGTGTGTGGTTTAATTCAATGTGTAGTTGGACTTGGTGTGTAGTTGGACTCAGTATGCGGTTTGATTGAGTGTGCAGTTTGATTGAGTGTGTAGTTGGACTCAGTGTGTAGTTTGATTCAGTTTGTGGTTTGATTCAGTGTGTGGTTTGATTCAATGTGTGGTTGGACTCAGTGTGTAGTTGGACTCAGTGTGCGGTTTGATTCAGTGTGTAGTTTGATTCAGTGTGTGGTTTGATTCAATGTGTAGTTTGACTTGGTGTATAGTTTGATTCAGTGTGTAGTTGGACTCAATGTGCGGTTTGATTCAGTGTGCGGTTTGATTCAGTGAGGAGTTGGACTCAGTTTGTAGTTTTATTCATTGTGTAGTTTGATTCAATGTGTAGTTTGATTCAGTGTGCGGTTTGATTCAGTGTGTAGTTGGACTCAGTGTTTGTTTTGACTGCTATGAAGTTTGATTCAGTGTGTAGTTGAATGTAAACAAGTGTAGTTGATTGTAAAAAATACAAATAAATGTATTCACATGTGTTTCTGTTATTTTTATAATCATAAATAAAATGTTGACTCACTGTGTAGTTTGATTCAGTTTGTGGTTTGATTCAGTGTGTGGTTTGATTCAATGTGTGGTTGGACTCAGTGTGTAGTTGGACTCAGTGTGCGGTTTGATTCAATGTGTAGTTTGATTAAGTGTGTAGTTGGACTCAGTGTGTAGTTTGTTTCTGTGTGTAGTTTGATTCAGTGTGTAGTTTGATTCAGTGTGTAGATTGATTCACTGTGCGGTTTGATTCACTGTGCGGTTTGATTCGGTGTGTAGTTGGACTCAGTGTGTAGTTTTATTCAATGTGTAGTTTGATTCAGTGTGTGGTTTGATTCAGTGTGTGGTTTGATTCAGTGTGCGATTTGATTGAGTGTGTAGTTTGATTCAGTGTGTAGTTTGACTCAGTGTGCAGTTTTATTCAGTGTGTGGTTTAATTCAATGTGTAGTTGGACTTGGTGTGTAGTTGGACTCAGTATGCGGTTCGATTGAGTGTGCGGTTTGATTCAGTGTGTAGTTGGACACAGTGTGTAGTTTGATTCAGTGTGTAGTTGGACTCAGTGTGTAGTTTGATTGAGTCTGTGGTTTGATTCAGTGTGCAGTTTTATTCAATGTGTGGTTTGATTCAGTGTGTGGTTTGATTCAGTGTGTGGTTTGATTCAGTGTGTAGTTGGACTCAGTGTGTAGTTTGATTCAGTGTGTGGTTTGATTCAGTGTGTGGTTTAATTCAATGTGTAGTTGGACTTGGTGTGTAGTTGGACTCAGTATGCGGTTTGATTGAGTGTGCAGTTTGATTCAGTGTGTAGTTGGACTTAGTGTGTAGTTTGATTCAGTTTGTGGTTTGATTCAGTGTGTGGTTTGATTCAATGTGTGGTTGGACTCAGTGTGTAGTTGGACTCAGTGTGCGCTTTGATTCAGTGTGTAGTTGGACTCAGTGTGTAGTTTGATTCAGTGTGTAGTTTAATTCAATGTGTAGTTGGACTTGGTGTGTAGTTGGACTCAGTATGCGGTTTGATTGAGTGTGCAGTTTGATTCAGTGTGTAGTTGGACTCAGTGTGTAGTTTGATTCAGTTTGTGGTTTGATTCAGTGTGTGGTTTGATTCAATGTGTGGTTGGACTCAGTGTGTAGTTGGACTCAGTGTGCGGTTTGATTCAATGTGTAGTTTGATTAAGTGTGTAGTTGGACTCAGTGTGTAGTTTGTTTCAGTGTGTAGTTTGATTCAGTGTGTAGTTTGATTCAGTGTGTAGATTGATTCACTGTGCGGTTTGATTCGGTGTGTAGTTGGACTCAGTGTGTAGTTTTATTCAATGTGTAGTTTGATTCAGTGTGTGGTTTGATTCAGTGTGTGGTTTGATTCAGTGTGCGATTTGATTGAGTGTGCAGTTTTATTCAATGTGTGGTTTGATTCAGTGTGTGGTTTGATTCAGTGTGTGGTTTAATTCAATGTGTAGTTGGACTTGGTGTGTAGTTGGACTCAGTATGCGGTTTGATTGAGTGTGCAATTTGATTCAGTGTGTAGTTGGACACAGTGTGTGGTTTGATTCAGTGTGCAGTTTTATTCAATGTGTGGTTTGATTCAGTGTGTGGTTTGATTCAGTGTGTGGTTTGATTCAGTGTGTAGTTGGACTCAGTGTGTAGTTTGATTCAGTGTGTGGTTTAATTCAATGTGTAGTTGGACTTGGTGTGTAGTTGGACTCAGTATGCGGTTTGATTGAGTGTGCGGTTTGATTCAGTGTGTAGTTGGACACAGTGTGTAGTTTGATTCAGTGTGTAGTTGGACTCAGTGTGTAGTTTGATTGAGTCTGTGGTTTGATTCAGTGTGCAGTTTTATTCAATGT
Source organism: Clarias fuscus (assembly GCA_030347435.1). Lineage (NCBI taxonomy): Eukaryota > Metazoa > Chordata > Actinopteri > Siluriformes > Clariidae > Clarias > Clarias fuscus. The sequence continues at coordinate 31,757,015 of CM059218.1, forward strand.
GTGGTTTGATTCAGTGTGGGGTTTGATTCAGTGTGTGGTTTGATTCAATGTGTGGTTGGACTCAGTGTGTAGTTGGACTCAGTGTGCGGTTTGATTCAATGTGTAGTTGGACTTGGTGTGTAGTTGGACTCAGTATGCGGTTTGATTGAGTGTGCAATTTGATTCAGTGTGTAGTTGGACACAGTGTGTGGTTTGATTCAGTGTGCAGTTTTATTCAATGTGTGGTTTGATTCAGTGTGTGGTTTGATTCAGTGTGTGGTTTGATTCAGTGTGTAGTTGGACTCAGTGTGTAGTTTGATTCAGTGTGTGGTTTAATTCAATGTGTAGTTGGACTTGGTGTGTAGTTGGACTCAGTATGCGGTTTGATTGAGTGTGCGGTTTGATTCAGTGTGTAGTTGGACACAGTGTGTAGTTTGATTCAGTGTGTAGTTGGACTCAGTGTGTAGTTTGATTGAGTCTGTGGTTTGATTCAGTGTGCAGTTTTATTCAATGTGTGGTTTGATTCAGTGTGTGGTTTGATTCAGTGTGTGGTTTGATTCAGTGTGTAGTTGGACTCAGTGTGTAGTTTGATTCAGTGTGTAGTTGGACACAGTGTGTAGTTTGATTCAGTGTGTAGTTGGACTCAGTGTGTAGTTTGATTGAGTCTGTGGTTTGATTCAGTGTGCAGTTTTATTCAATGTGTGGTTTGATTCAGTGTGTGGTTTGATACAGTGTGTGGTTTGATTCAGTGTGTAGTTGGACTCAGTGTGTAGTTTGATTCAGTGTGTGGTTTGATTCAGTGTGTGGTTTAATTCAATGTGTAGTTGGACTTGGTGTGTAGTTGGACTCAGTATGCGGTTTGATTGAGTGTGCAGTTTGATTGAGTGTGTAGTTGGACTCAGTGTGTAGTTTGATTCAGTTTGTGGTTTGATTCAGTGTGTGGTTTGATTCAATGTGTGGTTGGACTCAGTGTGTAGTTGGACTCAGTGTGCGGTTTGATTCAGTGTGTAGTTTGATTCAGTGTGTGGTTTGATTCAATGTGTAGTTTGACTTGGTGTATAGTTTGATTCAGTGTGTAGTTGGACTCAATGTGCGGTTTGATTCAGTGTGCGGTTTGATTCAGTGAGGAGTTGGACTCAGTTTGTAGTTTTATTCATTGTGTAGTTTGATTCAATGTGTAGTTTGATTCAGTGTGCGGTTTGATTCAGTGTGTAGTTGGACTCAGTGTTTGTTTTGACTGCTATGAAGTTTGATTCAGTGTGTAGTTGAATGTAAACAAGTGTAGTTGATTGTAAAAAATACAAATAAATGTATTCACATGTGTTTCTGTTATTTTTATAATCATAAATAAAATGTTAATTGCACTTGTTGGCTAACAGAGAGTCATAATTAGCGAGTTATCTAATGGGTAACAGGCGTTCATGTCCTGTCCTGCGGGCTTCTGCCAGTGTCCGTCATGTCCCCTATGCAGTGGGGATGTCTCAGTCCAGATGTGTAATGAAAAGGTCAGTGTGTCCCTGCAGTGACCACATTATTTCATGTGTGCCCATCTTCTGTATGCTCAATTTTGTTTTGGAGATGAAAAATCCCAACCAATCAGCTTCAGTCTCTTATGTTCTCCTGCATCAGTTGGTGAGATGCTGCGTGCAAAAGGATATTGTGCATCTGAACACCATGCTTCTCCCCACTTGTCCACAAATAAACCCAGTATCAGAGCTACTCAGTGTTAAATCAGTTTCTTCAGGTGGCAGAAAAGGTCAAAACAAATAACAAAATCAAAAACATAACAAAACCAGAACAAAATGAATTTTTTCTGGTTTGTTATTTTGTTTTGCCACTGTAGGAATAAGAACAAATGCACTCTGCTTATTTTGTTTGTTTAGGGATGCGAATCAGTCAAAGAAGATTTCCTGTTGTATTTTTTTTTCTAAAACATCTGTAAAACTTTTAACATTAAAAGTAGGAGCTGTTTAGGTTCACAAGCAACAATTTGCAGGCAAGCAGTGCCATTACTTTTGCACTAACTCAGAACCACCTGTGTCATGTTGTGTGTCTGTGAAGATTCTCAGTCACCCTCGTGAGGTTCTCTGGGAGTTGCAACCGGACGTCTTGTTGGTCAGACTAGTCATCTACATCAGTCTGAGGGAACTTCCTCACGTTTGTGTTTTGGAGGGAGAACAGTGGCGAAGGTGAGAGTAGGAGGGGCAGTTGTTAGAATGTATGTGTGTGGGGGGGCGGGGAGGGGGGCTGTTAAGAGAAAGGCGACAATAGGGAGAGATTAGTGAGAGTCATTAGGTGTGACGACCAGAGGGAGCAGTCAGAGTCTTTAGGCTTTCTTGGTGGACCTGTGAAGGGTTTTGCACGAAAAACAGGAGAGCTCAAAGATTTTCCACTTGCTCATAGATGGATTCTTTTACCAATCTTTTGATCCATCTAACCTCTCTGTAAAAAATGTACAGGTTTTCATCCTTAAACATGTGTCTATGTCCTTCAGATGAAAGCACACTGCTGATTCCAGCCCTGAGCTCCTCTTGTGTAACGCTTGTTTAGAGAGCTCTGAACACTCATCTCATTGGACTGCATAGTATTACAGTATATTGCTATTCTTATGTTCTGGTGTCCTTAGTGTGTTGGTGGGTTTGAAGTAAACTGGTCGATATTGTGTTTTCCAAAAATGCTTTTTAGCTTCTCTGATACTCTGGAGTCCCATCTTCGGGTTTTTCCGCTGTCTTTGGGTCTCAGTTCTGTCTGTCGTCCTTCTGTTGGGAGTGGAAGATTTTTTGTTAAAGGCTTAGGATATCCGCGGAACTCGTCTTCAGATGCTTCTGTTTAGCTCCAGTGGAGGTGGGGATGTTCTCTGCCCTGAGGGTCATGTTCTGGTGCTCTGAGTAGGAAATGAGGAAACAAAACAGTCATAGACAGGTAAACAATAGTCACATGACCATATTCCACGCATGCTCCTATGGGCCCGGATAGCTCAGTCGGTAGAGCATCAGACTTTTAATCTGAGGGTCCAGGGTTCAAGTCCCTGTTCGGGCGGAAGTCAGTTTTATATCTGACGCACTGCAGCTGTTCACATTGAATGAAAAGAAGTGTTTTGAGTTATGAGTAGATGAATATCCCTCATCTTATTTATTGTCAAAGAACAAAGTGCAATATAAACACTGTGATATTAAATGTGTATATAACGCTTGAAGAAAAAGTGCAGTTTAAATTTTTTTTTTAAAGAAGTGCAATAGTTTCATATCTTGGGATCATGTTTAAAATAATACAATAGTACAGTGATTATAGTACTAAATTATGTTTATTATAGCCTGACAGCTTCCTCATACTATTTATTTCCTATATTATATGTTTGTTCTTATCTTTTTTTTTTTATCACAGAGTTTTTCAAATTCAAATTTTATTTGTCACATACACAATCCTACACAGTACGATATGCAGTGAAATGCTTAACAAAATTAAATGCCAATACACCTGTAATGTTGGTATGTGTACAAATGGCAAATAAAATCTCTTGAATCTTGAATTAAATTCCACATTTATCCTACGAGTCCTAACAGTAAATGTTCTGTTATTTAATGAATTAATCTAAAACACATTTTTTTTTAAGTCTATCTAAAATCTAAAAAAAAAAAAAAAAACTAAATCGTTAAGTATTTTATCAAGAACTGGACAAGTTGCATTCTAGCAAATCACCAACCATATCTATCTGTTAACTCTGTTCTAGTAAAAGAACTATAGAAAAATGATCTGAGGTAAAGACTAAACTTTTCCAGTCTTATTTCCTGAATGATGGTTAAGGTTTTCAGTCCTGGGATGTAAGAAGGGCCTCAGATGCATGGTGGGTTTAAAACTGACACCCAAACAGGGACTTGAACCCTGGACCCTGAGACTAAAAGTCTGAGCCTCTACCGACTGAGCTATCCAGGCTCTCTGTCTTTATACTACAAGGATTGTTTGTGTGGTCATATGTCTACCACACTCATTTTAATTAATCTGACAATAGTAATACAACACTTTCTTCTGCAAAATTATGGAAAATTACCTTATCTTAAAGGTTATGTGGCTGTTTCCTGGGTCGTTAGAAAACTTTAAACCTTTTAAACAAATACTGTTTAAAAATTTGCAGTTGAGAACAAATATATTTGCACAGCACACAGGACTTCTGGATTTGGGTCTGGTTCTAGATGTAATGTATAATCTGATGTAGGTATTTATACATTATTATATATGGCACTAGCATGCTTTCATTTTCTGACTAAATGTAATCACAGACCCTTCAAGCATGGGCCCGGATAGCTCAGTCGGTAGAGTATCAGACTTTTAATCTGAGGGTCCAGGGTTCAAGTCCCTGTTCGGGCGGATGTCAGTGTTTTAGAGTAAATTCTGAACATCTCTGAACTGCAGCTGCTCACCTCGAATATAACAAACAGGAAACAAGATCAGGTTTCATATCCGCTTTATTAACTGAAAGGCAGAGGCCTGGCTTTACACATAATCAATACATAAATAAATGTGGTTTTAATTCATGCTAGTTTTTTTTTTTTTTTTTTTTTTACAAAAAAAGCACAAAACCCTCTTACTTTGCCTTCTAAGTGTGATATACAGTAATCAGCTTATCGATGCAGCATACAGTTTTTAGAAGATTCATTTTAGATATAGATATAACCCATGTGCACACCTGTCTTTCACACGAGCATGCTTCGATAATCTCACATGTATCCAATAAAAGGGAATTTATAATTCTACAGCAGTTTAAAGGTTTAAAGCATATTTCAGTTATTTAATTAAAGTTGTAAGTTTGTGGTTTTTGTTATTTGTATTGTATTGTATTGTATTTTATTAAAATTTCCGTGCGAATAGCTGTCAAGAACTTAAAAGAAACATGCTCAGGAAACGAAAGTTAAACAAATGAGCGCAGAAATGAAAGCGTCTCAAATAGACAAGAAAAACAAAACATTTTTGGCCCTGTTGGCTTTCCGGAAGTCAGTCACGTGAGCTCGAAACGTTATAAATAAAGGTTGCAACGCGATCCCGTCTCTACTCGAGCGCAGATGAGAGGGATAGTATGGCGTCCACCAGCCGGTTAGTACGCGCTTAAGAATGATTATTGTTTTTTTTTTTTTAATAATAATAAATAACTTAAGTTGAATTAAAGCTAATATCATAATGGGAAAATGCAGATATTTCTGTGGTCACTATAAGAATCTTTGTTTCTATGTTAAAAAAGGGATGTCGTGGCGAACAACAGAAGCGGCGGTGTTCCAAACGGCACCGCTTAGCGCTATGTTGGTGCCCTATCTAGGGCGTGACGTAAAGGCTTGTGCGTCCTATCTAGTGCTGTCGCGGGTAATAGCAGACACCGCCATCATCGCAGACGCTAGCTAACAAACTTGGTTACCTCAGGCAAGCTAAGCGGCTAGCTAAACAAACATTCACGCGTTAGCAGTTATCTCTGATTTATGATTTAATGTTTCTGCCGTTAAATATGTGTATGCGAAGTTATTCGACATGTGAACGCGAACTGAAAAACAGTTTTTTTTAAATTTATCTTGGATTATTTTTAGTACACAGCTTGCTAATGTGGCTAATAGGAAATTGCTAAACCGGCTAAACTCAAACTTATAATTAATTTAACTCGTTTGTTAAACATTGACATGTTTCTAATCTTTAAAGGGTCACACTTCTATAAGTCTTATGTAGTTTAATTTGCTATTTGTTTTCTGTTTATTATTAAACGTTTGTTTGCTGTTGCGTGATACCATTTTTCATGCGCCAGCCTTGTGGCTGAGTTCCACAATCTTGTTTGCGCCCTAGATAGTGCACAATCATTCCATAACCGCGCCTACATACTGAAGTGCAGTACGATTTAAAAATGGGGCTTTTTGGAACACAGCCCCTGTCACTGAGAAGTACAATAGACTGAAATGCTGAAATTGTCTGTACAGCACATTTGATTAATACAAATAAATTATATTAACGATGAACTCTTAACTTATGATATTTAAAAAATGTTCATTTTTCATTATTTTATTTAATGGCAGAGGCATTTGTCCTGTTTAATGCAAATTTGAAAAGCCTGAATATAGCTAATAAATATAAACTTTAAATTGTTCAAAAATTAGAATAGTTCTTTTTTTTTTTAAGTACTAGAATGTGTAAATTGCTAAGAACCTAATACACTAATATAAGTAATGTAATTATAAAAAAAAATGAATGTATGTAAATAAGTTAACAAATAAGACATAATATTTAATCTGCATTTTAATAATTCGCTTTTCCCCCTTCCACCAGTGCACTTTAGTAGAATAATGAGTATCTTTGACTATATGAGATTGTATTTAATTTTTACTTAATAAAAAGAAAAACCAAAAATCAATGCTTAAAAAATAATAACCCAAGAAAACAAAAATTATGTAATTGCCTAAATTTGTGTAAATATGTTAATGTGTAAATAAATTAACAAATACAAAAATATTTATGGGACATTTCAATAGGTAATGCAAATCTTTTAAATGTTTTACACAGATGTATTTGAATTAATCTAAAGTAAAATGTGTTTAAAATCCGCTGCGGCTGTGAGCCGTGCGTCCTGTAATGAGATTAAGGTGTGAAAAGGGGAAATTCAAATCCTATAGATTAGGTGCAAATATTAAAGCGATTTTGACGTCCAGGGTCACGTGACCTCTACTGTCCATATCAAACTGGAATAAATGATTAACCGCAGCGGGTCTCTTCTTCTGTAACGCAGTGGAGATGCTCTTCCTAAGGTGCAGTGCCCTAATCACCCCGACGCCCTGCTGGTGGAGGACTACCGCGCCGGCGACATGATCTGCCCCGAGTGTGGCCTCGTCGTTGGTACGTACTTGCAAACGGGATGGTGTTGATGATGCAACAAATCAATAATCATTCTATGAATAAAATATTTAGTTTCATTTTTATTAAGTACAATAAAATTGAAAAATATATTATTCAAATCGAATAAGAAATTAAGGATAAATTGCACAAAAAAATTTACATTTCAAACATATAGACATCTTACAAATAGGAAGTCCTTACGTGTCAAAAAAATTGTCATGTACACTTTTATCATTATAAACTTTTAAACCTGCCTCTCATTACACTTTACTTTGTTACTCAAGTCTGCGTAAACAGGTTGTTTTTAAGACCCTATTAAAAAAAAAAAAAAACTGATTTTCTTTTTCTTTATTAGGGCACAAGCACTACAACATCAGCATGATGACATCATGGCTATTATGTTATCTTCATGGCTATGAAAGTGCTGATGTTTGATTGTGCTGATCAAATCAATATGTGTGAAGTGCCCTCTCGTTTTTCTAAGGATTTTTCCCCCCCCCCTCATCATACGGGGCAATATATTGAGCGACATCATTTAGAGTGACTGAATGATGCTTTTTCTTCCCTGCATCTGGGACTTTTTGGAGGTCTAAACATACAATTGCCCCTATTCCAAAATGATGTCATAATGCAATTGGCACGTTCCCTTTAAACGCATGCGCCCACTGTGGTTGGGCGATGAGGCGAGGTGCTTGGACCACTCGTCATCAAACTATATTTTAATTTATTATTATGCTTCATTTGTTTTGTGCACTTTTGTCATTGTTTGATTTTACTCCTTGTTAACAGAACGGCGATTAAGTAAGTGAAATATTTTAAGATATTAAACATCTCAGCTTCTCATCTCCATCAGGTGACCGTGTGATCGACGTCGGCTCCGAGTGGCGAACGTTCACGAACGAAAAAGCTACCAAAGACCCGTCACGTGTTGGTGACGCCCAGAACCCACTCCTGAACGGAGGAGACCTGACGACGATGATCGGAAAGGTTCGAACCCGCCAAGGAGATCGTGTCCAGCACCTACATCTGTCCATCATTTATGTTTACTCAGGTTATGTTGTCTCTGTCTCCCCCCCTCCACCTCCCATTCATCTCCAGGGAACAGGTGCTGCAAGTTTCGACGAGTTTGGTAACTCGAAGTACCAGAACCGGCGGACGATGAGCAGCTCGGACCGAGCCATGCTGAACGCCTTTAAGGAGATCAGCACCATGGCGGACCGGATAAACCTGCCCCGCAACATCGTCGTGAGTGTCGTATAAACGCCTCGTTTATCTTCCTGAACACCGTCTTTTAAATGTCTCTCTGCTCATATATATGTCAATCATTTTAATTGAATAATAAGAATTTAACTAATACGTAGTCTTAGAGTACTTATCATACACACGGCTGGTGGAAGTGACGCACAAGTCAAGTAGTAAACAGCAGTAAAAGTGCATGGAGTAAAACGAAGAAGGAAATGAAAAAATGTTGTGTGGTTTATTTAAAAATATTAAATGTATTTTCAAAAAAAGTTACAATATTTTAGATGTAAACCTTTGTTAATTGTAATTAATTTTTGATTCCTTACTCCAATTTTTAAGTAAAAAATTAAATTAATTGCTTAAAAGTGGACCAAAAAGTAAATTAATAAATATTTTCTAAGAAAATTGAATTACAATTTTTTGCTTAACAATCTGCTTAAAAAGTAACCAGAATATTTCATCAATTTATCATTTTTTTTGTGTATTGTTTTGTTGCAGTTTAAGCAGATTTGACAATTAAGGAGTAATAACAAGTAGCAAAGTAATGAGTAATAAAGGTCAGGAGTAAACATAGAATAAAATAAATAAAGAATATTAACATTGGTATTTTTAAAATATTAAACAAAAAAAGTTTAAATATTTTTTGTATGTAAATTAAATGTAAGTTAGTTTTACTTAAAAATGGAACCAAGTATTTTATAAAATGTTTTTTGAATTTGGGATTTTTTTTTTTTTTGTATATTTAAAACCAATCACTTTTCCCCCCCCTTGACGTATGCAGATTAATGATTAACAGATATTGTTAACAAGTAATGAGTAATAAATGGCAGGAGTAAACAAAGTAAAATAAGGAAAGAACATGGTAAAAAATGGTGCGTAATGGTTAAAAAATATCAAGCATATTTAAAAAAAAAAAAAGCTAAAATACTTTAAATGTAAAAAAAAAAAAATCTTAATTTATTCTTTTTGTATTCATTCAATTTTGTAATTTTCAAAAAAAGCATTTTTTAAACATTAACAAAATTTTTTTTGTCTTTTTAGGATCGTACGAACAACCTGTTTAAGCAAGTTTATGAGCAGAAGAGTCTGAAGGGCAGGAGTAACGACGCCATCGCTTCCGCCTGCCTCTACATCGCCTGTAGACAGGAGGGAGTGCCCCGAACCTTTAAAGGTAACAACCTTCCCCCGTCTGTGTAGGTAATAATTATACAGAAGAATCTTGCGCGTTTATAAATGTACTCAAGGCGTCTGTACACAGAAGGTAGGGCTGCTCGCTCACGGCTAAAGTCATCACCATTATTTTAGTCAATACTGACGTCACCACAATTATTCATTCACTTTGTTTAATTTTAAATTCTCTTAAAGTGTAATTAATAATAATAAAACAAAAAAATAAGAGATGAGTGCGTCTGGCTAAGAATCACAACGAATCACAAAACGCACTCTTCAGACTGAATGCCGGGTTTGAGTCAGGAACAAAATTATTTTTCAATCAGTAAAAAAGGTGTTAAATATAATTTTGCTTTCTGTTTATTACTTATAGAACTTGTACAACACTTTAGTTATCTTGGCAAACAAATCTGACTCAGTAGTCTGTGTAAATTTGTTTGTATCTTTTAATACGTATACACGGTTTATCCTCATGAGGCCTGAATCCAATTAGCATTTGTTGTGTAGGGGTGTGGCGGCTCACAAAACTCCCAGAAATATTAATCCACTTTCCTCACGATCTGTAACAGTTAAAGCAAGGAAGCGTCTGCAGAGGATCTAAAATACAACCATTTAAAATGTCTAATGTTTAAATGAAAAAAAGTTCTCAGTGCTTAATTGTTAAAGTGCGTGATTTCTCTTTGGGGGGAAAAAAATCATAATTGGGAATCTTTATTTTGAAGTAAAGATGAAAATAAAGGCTTAAATTCAGTCAAACACGATGTGACTAACTGACTGGGCTACAGTATGAGTGGGTGGGGTTTAAGCACTGCCAATGGGGGATTTCATCAGTGTGATCTGGCAACCCAGATGAGCACCATGCACAAGAGTTTGAATGAGCAAAAATGCAATTTGTCCATGTGAGTGACTTTTCTATCCTCATTAACGTTCTCCGTAATTCCCATTCTGTCCAGAGATCTGCGCCGTGTCCCGGATTTCCAAGAAGGAGATCGGCCGCTGCTTTAAGCTGATCCTGAAGGCTCTGGAGACGAGCGTGGACCTCATCACCACCGGAGACTTCATGTCCCGTTTCTGCTCAAACCTGGGCCTGCCGAAGCACGTGCAGATGGCGGCCACCTTCATCGCCAGGAAGGCCGTAGAGCTCGACCTGGTGCCGGGACGCAGCCCGATCAGCGTGGCCGCCGCCGCCATCTACATGGCCTCTCAGGCCTCGGCCGAGAAGAAGACGCAGAAAGGTGAGGGAGTTTAATAAAAGGTTCTGGGAGGCGTGTGTTCTCTCCTGGAGGAGAGACGGTGGTGTCGCTAAAGCTCTGAATCTAAACCTGTAGACTAGATTTCATCACCACAGCACTGCTGAGACCCGGTTTCTGAGTGGACAGGACGGCGTAGAGGATTGTTCTAGAAATGTATCAAGGAAAAACTGTCATCACTGCTTTCTGTTATATAACAGCAAATTAACGTTTCGGCTTCACGTCTGATTTTTCCGTAAAAGTCTCGACGTTTTTGAAGCGTTGACAGAAAGGCATGCTCAACATTACAGCGAATTGACCGACAAGTCTCAAATAATTTTAAATGAGGCATCAAAGTGTTTTAGACCAACACTGAGATTTAAAAATGCCTATGTCTTCATGACACGAAGGTAGCTAAACTGCACTAAGCGAACACTACAGTCGACTGTCGGGTGTGTTGCTCATGGCTCACACTCGGAAAAGATTGAACCGATCAGTGATGGACCGTATACAGGGCATTGCACTAGGGACAGAAATCACCGGTCATGTTCTAATACGACATCACGATACCTCAGTGCTGATTCTGTAAGTATCACGATTTTATAAACGTCCCGATTCAATATTTTACATTTTTCTCCTGATTTTGTTAAAATTCTAAACCCTTAAAAAAAAAAAAGTTTAATGATTAATGAAATGTAACTTGTTCCTTGTAACATTAGTTTTCTCACTGAAAAAACAAACAGTGTTTAAACACTACAAACTAAATTCAAATACAAGAGTTTCAAATTAAATTAAACACAAAGATACATTGTTACTGAGCAGCGCGTCTCTCTGTGATGTCATGTCCTGTTATTATTTCTAAACAAATTTATAGCAAATAAAACACACTAATTCACTCCTACCACTCGAGATGAACACATGTTTAATACGCCACCTGTGGGATGATAAAGAAATGACAATGTTTTACCGCCTCAAACGACACCAAAGTCTCAAAACTCAACTCGGCAGTGAGCACGTGCGGCTTCTAACACATGCACTTCTAGCACTTCATTTTAAAATAACACACTGACTCTCTTATGGTTTAGTTGCAAATCTAGACTGATGCACAAAGGAACGCAATTGACTATTGATTAATTATTGAATTTAAGATTACCAGTATTACATTAACACCATACAGTATTTCTGTAGGTCAATTTGCACTCAGTTTAATGCAAAACTTGCGAAACGTTAAAGACGTTACCCTGTATGAGAGCTGCACATTGTATACGTTAAGTATTTGCTTGATTACGGAAGGTGTAACATTGTGTAAATGCTTTTATTTTTACGGGTTCTTGCTAATTCTATCTTACTAACATGTTCAGTAACACACGTTAGCTGTCTGTACATTTCTGTGGTGTAAGAGGAATAAAGCACAGAAGTATCAGTAACTCCGCTTCACCACCTCACACTTTTCTTGTGTGTTTTGTTACATGTGAAATCTGTTCTGCAGCGTAAATAATCTTTTTTGTTTGTTTGTTTTTAAGCCTTGTGTTTTTCTCCTCAACAGAAATCGGAGACATAGCCGGAGTAGCCGACGTCACCATCCGCCAGTCGTACCGCCTCATCTACCCCCGAGCTGCCGATCTCTTCCCCCCAGACTTCAAATTCGACACGCCGGTGGATAAACTGCCTCAGCTGTGAAACACCAACACACACACACACAGTTCTTCCTATTCTGGTTTTCTTTTGTATTTGATTGACAAGACAAGGTTTTTGCTCTTTTTCTTTTTTTTTTTGTGATTAAACCCACAGCGCATAAACAGGATACACATTCCACGGTTTAACACTAACCGAACCCTGAACCCAAGCCCCCCCCCTTTTGCGTTTCATCCGTGTGTATATATTTACTGTACATAAGTCACATGACAATTTAATTGGTGGATGCAACTAAGCTGAATTTCATACTGTAAACTTTTTCTTTTGTAGGAAACGAGCCAGTTATTTTGTTTAGTGTGTTTGCATTGTATTTAGTAATTTAAAACAATAAACGCTTTTCAGAAAAGCAAGTCAAGTGTCTGGAGTCTGCTTGTAAGGCTTGTACTAATTGGTGACATCACCCGTTTTGTGTACTGGGGATGTTACGATACATGGCACATGCTGTATGAATACTTTTGGACACCACTGTATTGAAGTCCTGATCTACATTATCATCAAAATTATTTGCCCTCCGGTTATATTAAAAGTTCTCTCCCAGTTCAGCCTAAAACATTTTTTAGTTGTTGGTCTTTCGGCTGCTCCGGCCAAGAGTTCACCACAGTGAAAAAAGCTTGTTGATGGTCAGATGGACAAAGTGTATTGAAAAGCAGTGAGATCATCTCGAAAAACTGGTGTCTTTTTCTGTTCTAAAAGTGAATCAAAATAAATCCAGAGTGCGGATAGTTTTTGACTCAGCCTTGTGCATGCATGTAATTTGTAGCCCTTGTTTGTTGAACACAATGGAATCAAGATATTTTCAAAAACGCCAAACTGAAACAAACAATTTTCTGGAGAACCTTTACACGTTAAGAAAGGAAATAAAAACACAGCTGATCTTTAGAACATCTCAGAATTTCATGAAAGTACAAGTTTATTACTTTAACTCACATTGGAGCTACGTTTATTTGACAATTTCTTGATCTGTACAATGTTTTGATCACTCCCCCCTTAACCCTCCCCCCTCCCCATACATTATCGTTCTCACTCACTTGGTGTACATTCACAGTATTATAATAATAATCATCCAAAAAGTAATGTTTTGCATATTTGCCTAAAACGTTACATTAGCCAACAACTGTTCAAACATGCAACATCCTTGGCTAGTCCTTCTTTATTAGCCGCTGGAACAAACTCACCCCTTCACGCCGTGGCGAGCAAACCCACGGCCGAGAGTCTCTGAGTGTAATCTCTGTACTTGGCATCCACATCCTGATTTCGCTAAGCGTCTGTGGATTCCGAGCCAACAACAGCAAGGTTTACGTCAATTTAAGTCAAGTGTACGCCACTAGCATAAAATACTACTTTTTATTCCACAATACGGTAGCTGAGCAACATTAGCTAAGCTAGCCGGTGCTAGCAACGGGCTAACATTAGCAAGCTAATGCGCAACTACGTTTAATGTTTCAGTTACAGCCATGTACTAGCTAGGCAATTTTTTAGCTAGCATATTTGGCAGATATACAAGTCAGAACATTTAGATACCCACCTGCTGCGGTGCATTGTGGGACATCTGAATATTTTAAGAAATCATTTATATACAGTGCGTTAGTAAGTAACATATCATAATACACAACTATTGTGTACGTAATTTAAACAAACTGGTTTAGCATGAGGCAAACAAATAAAAACAAACTTGCTAACCAATTCCTTAAAAAAAAAAAAAAAAAAAAAGGTAAAAAAAACTAATTTACTAGCAACATTTTAGAGGTAATGTTGGCTAAATTATTTTGACCACAAGTCAAAAGTTGTGACGCTAGCTGATTAATGTTAGCGCACAGGCGTTACAAAACGTAATATAAAGCCAGCAAAGATTTGGCTAAATATTAGAGAATTTGTTGAAAATTTGGTTACAAATTCATTAGCAAGATAGTAAACGTTAGGCTAACTGTTACACTTTGCAACGTTAGCTTTGAATTTTAACTACGAGACAGAAAATTACATAAACGATTGTTGTATAATCGACTCAAACGAATTTTTATGAAATTGAACAAGCTGAGACGTTATCCATGTTGTGGACTTTTAGCGAAATCAGGACATGAGTAGTGTTACGTAGCATGTTTTCACGTTGTAATAAGAAGGTTGTGTGTGTTAAGAACAAGGAGGCGGAGCCTGTAGTGGTAAATATGCTTGTGTAAAAAGCAGTGGCACGTTTCTCACGAAATTCAACATTGTTACCGTGGAAACACTAAACTCTTGAGTGTTTTTTCCCTTCAGAAAGAGGCGATGTAGGTGGGCGGGGCTTAAACCCTTGTCCTTCTTGAACGTTTGGTTTAAGCCTGAGCGTTCTAGCCGGAGTAAAAGTGTTCCGGGTACGAGAGTGGAACAGGAAGTGGAAGCCGTGTTCACAGTGGTTAATGAGGTCCGGGTGAGCTAGTATGGGCACGCGCGGTCGCTAACACCAGTCGGCGATGTAGTCGAAGTCGGCGAACATCTCCTGCTCGTCCCGGTTGAGCGGGCGTGGCTCTCGGGGCGGGGTTAAGACCGGTGCCTCCGACGTGAACTCGTCGTCGAAATTGCTGACGTCGCTCGCTCCGTGGATCATCGGCGCGAACGGCGGCTTCACTTTCTTGGCCAGCAGTCCGCTCCAGTCGATGTTCTGGAGGAGGAAGAACGAGTGTCAGGGTTGAGCTGCAATTCTCCGTTCCCTTTCTTTTTCTTTCTATTCATTTTCTTTCTCTTGTTCCCTTGTCCTTCACCTTCACTCAATTTTCCTCCTCATTCCTTTTATTATATTCCTTCATTTCTTTCATTCCTACTCCTTTCCTCCAACCCTTCCTTCCTTCCATAATGTTTCCTTTCTTTCTCTCTCTTGACTTTCTTTGGTCCCTTCTTTTCATTTTTATTTCTAATGAAACAGAGACTGAGAGAAAGTAAAGAAAACAAGAATTAATGGAAAAAAAGATAAAGTAAAGGAAGGAGGAAAAGAAAAGATAGACGAGGAAACAAAAGAGAGGTGGTGACGGAGCAAAAAGGTGAAGGAAAGAAAAGTTTGATGGAAGGCAGAGAAAGAAAAAGTGAAAGAAAGATAAAAAAGGGATGAGAGGTCCGCTTTCTTTCCCTCCCTTTCATTCTGTTTTCTTATCGTGCGTTTTTTTTCATCAATTTCCTCCCTGTTCCTTTCTTTCTTTCTTTTCATTTCACTTTCTTCCTTTTTAATTTCTGTCTCTTCAGCCTTTCCCCTTACTGCAGCAAAAGTGTGAGTGAAAAGTATGGAAAGGGTATGTATGTGTGTGTGTGTGTGTGTTCGGGGTCACCGTGACCTGGTAAAGGTCACTCGTCCTTCGCTCCTTCACGCAGGAGAAATTTCCCTCCATTTACGTTTGCGTGTCTGATCTAATTTACACACAAAATCTTAATTCAAATGTAGCTGGATTCTACGAGGAGCACACACACACACACACACACACACACACACACTCAATGTTAATGATATTCACTCACCCGGAAGAACAGATGCTTCTTGACCTCCTCCGCGTCGCGCTCTCCTCCCCCCAGACGCCGCTCAGGATTCCTCCTCAGCAACTGCGCGACATGTTAGCGTTAGAGCTAGTTGCGCTAATGTGCAGAGTGAGAAAGCTACTGGCCCTGAGGGACGGGGTCACGCCCATAGCACTCACCCTCCTCATGATGGAGATGGCCTCGGTGGAAAGGAACCTCGGGTAGCGCACCTCGTCGTTCACGATGCTGTCGAACACCTCCTCTTCATCATCACCGGGAAACGGAGACTGCGAGGAAACACCACACTGTCACTGTTTATACACCGCCGCCAATATTCTTATTAAAAATGCAACGTTTTTGAATACTGATATTCTAAGAAACCAGTTTGAGGAGCTCATTTATGCCACTTTGCTAACGTTAATTTAGTTACCTAGCTAACATGGGGAGCGCATTACCTGGTTCGGAAGGAATTAGCTAAATCCCAGGTGAAGCACACTGGCTCACAAACTAGCTCACATATTCGCTGACAGGCTTGTGGTTCTAACACAGTGCTTTTGAAATCCTGGATTCTGATTGGTCAGCAGGTGTTGATTAATTCTCTTCTCTAAAACATCAGCTCTCAGCGCCAGGAGCAGAGGTTTATATACACTATCGAGTCACAATTGCACCGCCGTCTGCAGTTCTACATCAGAACTGAATCTTCATCCTCGTAGTTCTGCTTTCAGGGGAACAAACAGGTGAAAGTCTGGTGGAGTGAGATCAGGACTATAGTGAGGACGCTTTAACACCTCAGAGTGTCAACAGTGTGGGCAAAAGTGTGCAGACGTGTATAATCACGCGAGTTCCTGACTGCCTCGGATATCAGTCCTCTAAGTTTAATCCGCAATTTAGTCTTCAGCTCTTCATTAAGCATCTCACTGTTACGAGCACTGTTCATTGTTGAACCTTTTTCCTGATAATGTTCCTATACTTCTGGCCCATGAGAATCTCAGAAAACTGTAAGCGGTGATGAATTTTCCAGCTGATGGTCGACTTTTTTTTTTCAGTCGGCGATTGAGGATGTTTGTGCAGCCAACTGGAGCTTTAATATAACCGGAGTGAGGATGATTTTTTTAAATATTATTCTTTGTTAAGAAGAATAATTCTTCTTCACACCATCCTGTCTGATTATTTGATAAGAACATCACCATAAGTTGTGTGTGTGTGTGTGTTTGAAGCCTGACCTCGCCAACCAGCATCTCGAAGATAAGTACACCGAGCCCCCACCAGTCCACAGCGCGGGTGTATGACGTCTCCGTGAGCACCTCGGGGGCCAGAAACTCTGGTGTACCGCAGAAAGTACTCGTCCGTTCCTGAAAGCCCATTCCTTACACACACACACACACACACACACATTATATATATATATAGTTGCTGTTGACTAACTAGCTCAGCTTGAACCTCAAATGACCAAAAGCAGAATTTCTCTCACCTTCTTTACAGAGCCCGAAATCTGCGATCTTGACGTAGCCCTCGGTGTCCAGCAGTAAGTTATCCAACTTCAGATCTCTGCAGGTTACAGTTCACTACCATCAGTTCCACAATCACAATCTCAACAGGAAGTGAAGACATTAATCAGAGATAACTCTGTGTGTGTGTGTGCGGTGCATGGATCCTTGGCTACCTGTACACGATCCTGTGCTCGTGTAAAAACTGCAAGCCCAGTACGACGCATGCCGCATAAAACCTGCGAGAGGAAAACAGAAACGAGCAAACTGGAGGCGTTTCTTTTAAGCACTGCATTGGAATTTCAAAGCTAGCACGTAAGAAAAGTCCACAGGCTACAGTGTTTAACTGGATTGATCAGGATAGAAGTTGAACTGAAAGTTTAGCAACTTTCTAGCAAAACACGGCACCATTGTGTTCTCACTGATCAAAATGAACCAGAATTTGGAGTCGAGTGTCCTGGAAATGAGCCTGTAGAAACGCTCTTGTTTTAAGCCGCTGCGTAACCCAACCGTGGATAACCAACCAGTGATTAGGCAGATCTTTAGCCCTTACATGGCGCGTGGTTCTGAGAAGACGTCAGCGTGGATGTGCATCATGAGGTCTCCCCCTGCGGCGTACTCCATCACAAAGCACACATGCTCTTTGGTCTGGAAGCAGGCGAACAGGTTGACGAGGAACGGGTGCCGAACGCTGTTCACCGTCTCGAAGATCCTCTTCTCGCACATCAGGCTGCGCGAAAAACACACCGGACTTCAGAATCACAAACCTTCATCTGACAATCAGGAAAATAATGTGTTTATCCTGTACCTGTCGACTTCATCACGAGCCACAATGTCGCCTTTCTTTAGAGCCTTGATGGCGAACATTTCTCCTGTGATGCTGTACTCTGCTAATAAAACCTGCGGAATGAGACACAGCCGAGTGAGAGAGCTTGAGTAAACTTCTCATACTATACAATAAATAAATAAATAAATAAATGGAAAAGAAAATGATGTAAGAAGGTGTAAGAAATCAGGTAGCATAATTTGAAAAAACATATTTCATGGTGAATAACATGAAGCATGTAGACAGAAAACAGAAGCGGACCCATAACTGAACCTTGGGGTACACCTCGAGAACCTGGAACAGGGTGAGTTTAAAGTGCTGATGCTTCTGTGTGAATGTAATTTAAGTGAGAGTCTGAATTAGTCTGAAAGAATCACCAGAATTCACCTTATGCTTCCTTTCTCTACCCTGAAAGAATCACCAGGGTAGAGAAAGGAAGCACAAGAACAGAAATATATGTACAATAGAAAAAGAAGGATTACATGGATAAAAGAAAGTAAAAAGAAAGACGCATCAGATAGAGATATGAAATAAAGAGGGTGTGGAACAGGAAGAAACATGAACCTCAGAAAGAAACATATCAGAAAATTAAAATGAACAGAGGGGAAATGAACAGACAAAAAATAAAGAACAAACCGACACAATAAAAGGAGGAACGTGTGTATGAAACAATGCAGGAAAGCAAATGAAAACAGAAAAAGAAAAAGAAAAAAAAATCAACAAGTAGATGAAAGAAAAGAAGAACATAGAAGCAGAACACTGAGGATCTTACACACAGAAGCAGAACACACTGGGGAAAACAAAAGGGAAGGTAAGATTCCTGAAGAGAACATTGAGGTGGAGAACACAGTGAGAGAACCTCCTGGAGAAGAATCCATCAGGTTCTGAAGCGCAGCGTACAGTGTGAGATTTGCAGACGTACCTTTCCGAAGTGTCCGCGTCCCAACACTGCGATACATTTAAAGTTTCTGAGACTGAAGTGGAACTGCTCCTCCTCTTCATCCTCGTCTTCCTCATCCCTAAAGATCACCACGTTCAGAATATCATCAATAAACACACACGGAGACAGACGCACACATCTATAGTTATAATTCCTGAGGTCAGGTGATGTAAAGCGAGCGCGTCACCTGATCTCTCGGCGCTTCCGTTCCGCGAGCAGCTCGAGCCGCGGCGTTCCCACATGCAGCTCCTCCCCCGAGGCGTGTTTACGCTCCAACGTTCCCACCACGCTGTTCCTGCTGTTCAGGAAGTCGAAGGATCTCAGTGCCTCCTATGAATGTGCACACACACACACACACACACGAGATCCTGTGAGATCCTGCTTCCTGCAGACGTGATTGGTTAAGTGCAGGTTAAGGTCCGGACTCTGATTGCTCAGCAGGTGATGTTGAGTAACTAGCTCCGCCTCCTCCTCACCTGCTCCTGCTCCGCCTGCAGCTTCTCCTCCTCTACAGCGCCTCGTCCTCTCGCCACAGAGCGTCGCTTAGAGCCGCACGCCGCATCCTTATCAAAGTCCAGCTTAGTCACCGCCGTGTCCCTGCGTAGAGTGGATCACACACACACACACACACACACACACACACACACACACACACACACTTGTTAATGACACAACCCAACAACACACAAGGACATGCGCTCACAAAACTCCTCTTGCTCTTTTAAAGATCATGATTATGTGTGTGTTTACCTGGTAGGGGTGTGTGTGTGTGTGTGTGTGTGTGTGTGTGTGTGTATATGTGTGTTGACCTGGTGTGTGTGTGTATGTGTGTACCTGATGTGTGTGTGTAACTGGTGTGTGTGTGTGTATACAATGTTAGGGGTGTATGTGTGTACCTGGTGTGTGTGTGTTTGCCTAGTAGGGGTGTGTGTGTGTTTGTGTGTGTGTGTGCGTGTACCTGGTGTGTGTGTGCGCGTGTGTGTATATACCTGTTAGGGGTGGGTGTGTGTGTGTGTACCTGGTGGGTGTGTGTTTACCTAGTAGGGGTATGTGTGTGTTTGTGTGTGTGTGTGTGTGCGTGTGTGTGTGTGTACCTGGTGTGTGTGTCTGTGCACCTGGTGTGCGTGTGTGTGTATACAATGTTAGGGGTGTGTGTGTGTACCTGGTGTGTGTGTTTGTGTGTTTTCCTAGTAGGGGTGTGTGTGTGTACCTGGTGTGTGTTTGTGTGTGTGTGTACCTGGTGTGTGTTTGTGTGTGTGTGTGTGCGCATACCTGTTAGGGGTGTGTGTGTGTGTGTGTGTACCTGGTGTGTGTGTTTGTATGTGTGTGTGTGGGTGTGTGTGTGTTTACCTAGTAGGGGTGTATGTGTGTGTATATATACCTGTTAGGAGTGTGTGTGTGCGGATGAACCCTGCGTGTGTGTTCTGTCCCGTGCTCCACGCTGCTCTGAGGACTGAGTGAGTTGCTGATGGAGGGAATCGCTTTGCGCAGTCGCCCCCATGTGGCCATGTTCATGTTCACCTGCGGAGCCCTAACGAACGTCTTCCCTACACACACACACACACACACACACACACACACACACACACACACACACACACACACACACACACACACAGACACACGCACACACATAAACACACGCACACAGCATAATGTCAGGGTAGGAGATTATATTAGTGTCAAAATTTAATAATAGTAGCAGCACGGATACTGAAGCTGGATGTGAGAAGGTGTGTGTGTGTGTGTGTGTGTGTGTGTGTGTGTGTGTGTGTGTGTGTGAGGTCAGGGTCACATCAGCTCGTTCAGTGTGAAGTGTGTAAGTGGTCACATGACTCTGCACCTTGCTGCTTGGAGAAGATCTTCTTCTGCCTCCTCAGTTTGGTTCTTCTCTCGATCACGGGGTTAAAGAAGGTCACCTGCAAAACACACCGCGTTCAGTAAACACGCCCTCACGCCGCGGCGCCGTTTAACCGGACTCTGATTGGTCTGCAAGTTTAGCCACCAGCTGCGGGGTTACAGTAAGTTATTCTGGTCACCTCGGCGAACAGCGTCCCCTGTGGCTCCAGGTACAGACACATCCCGTGACGCTGGTTATCCAGGAAGTCCTCCAGCCTGAGGAATTTCACCGCGCAGAGGGAACGCCAGTCTCGCCAGTACACCGAGATCTCCAGCTCACGCGACTGCGGAGACACCAACAAAAGTCTGATCACTTCCTGATTCTGCGGTCCAGGGTCCGACTCGGGAGCGAAAGGGGGCGTGGCCTGGCGTTTCGAGGTTTAGTTTTATTTGTGTATTAAATGTTAGACAATCATCATGCTAATTTATGTAGCCTTTAGATTGTCAAGATTCTGTACAAAAACAAATGTAAACGTAAAGAAAATGTAAATGAATAAAAATAAAAATAACAAACAAATGATAAATTAAGAAAGATAAAATAAAGCATGAAATAAATGATTAAGGAATAAAACTTTTTTTAAACTTCCATATTTGTTATAAATCCAGTATTTTAACAATTCATAAAATGTATAAAATATTATTATACTAGTAAATAAAATTAGACGGATAAGTGAAAGTGGGAGTGACACATTTCGGAGTGTGTGCGGCCAGGATGATGATGATGATGATGATGATGATGATGATGATGATTTACCCGATCGAGCTCGAGTGTAAACTTCTGATCCCACGACTGATTACTGACGGGTTTCCAGCTCGTCTGTCCCACTACTGTGTTATCAAGCTTCAACACGGCACTGATCTCATCTGTTTAACACACACACACACACACACACACACACACACACACTACATGTTATTTAAACATTATATATTATTACATTATAAACATATAGATATTATTACATTTACCTCGGTGTTGATTTGACTTGTATTACATTTAAATAAGTCTCATGATTTTATAAGCATCCATATTACATTATATTTCCCGTGTGCTAGGACGCTACGCTGCCCGCCAAAGTGTGAGTAGTTTATAGTGCCACCTGTAGGATCATAGAGGAACTGCAGCATTTTACCACCTCAAATACAAACCGGTATAATCAATTTAAATTTCCAAATAAATCAATAAAAAATATCTATTTTGGAGCCAGTGAACTGCGACACAAGAGAACGACACGTGGCTGAATTGATGTACGCGATGTTCTTGTTTCTTATAAAATTATAATAATGTTAAACATCGAGAAGCTGAGATTATTGTGACATTAATAAACAAAGTGGGATACGATATGATGTCATGTGACATGTTGGGAATAAAACCCTCTGTGTGGTGTGCTGTTACAGGAAAGTAATCATCGCCATGGTAACGCAGAGTCACTGTAACCATCATCCTGAAGTGTTTATTCATCTTACACCACAGCACTAGATAACAATTACAATTTATTTTATTCATTAAACGACAACTGTCAGAGCTTCTGACCAATGAGAGAGCAGATCCAGTCTTCCTCTGTGTATGTGTGTGTGTATGTGTGTGTGTGTGTGTGTGTGTGTGTGTGTGTGGGTGGTGTGAGGGAAATGAGGCCACTGAACTGGACAGCTCGTCGGTTTTGGAGAGGCTGCGGCTGCGACTGTGGCGGCTCATGAAGGACGAGCGCGTGTCACTCGGGCTCCAGCTGGGCAGAGACGCCGTCACGGCCTTCGAGCGGCCCGGAACGTTCTCCAGCAGATCCTGACATCCCATCAGCCGAACATCTAACGTTCCTGCAGGGAGAAAATAATCACAACAGGTCAGATTCTTCATCACCATCACAATCATCATCACAACAATCATCATAACCACCACCACCATATTTACAATCATCCACATCATCATCACCAGCCTCACCATCACATAAACAGATTTTTTTTTTTAAGTGTCTTATGGTTGCCGTGGTGACGTTATAATTTTGTACCAGCTTTATGGAAGGAGTCTCCAGTGTCAGTGCTTTGCACCAGTTAGAGATAAAGCTGTAACTCTACATTTTCTGACATTTAGTAATGATTGTAAGTCAGAACAGGAACAACGAATCAATATAGCAAAATGTCACTCCAGATGATCAGCAACAAGGCTAATGTAGCTCTCCCCCGCCTACTGGACTGGAGTCTCGGGAAACAAAAGATTAAGGCTTTGTATGAGACGTGACGTTTCAACAGTGAACAACACAACATATATCGTATATACTGTTATATTTATACATTTTAGTGCAATTACCTTGTGTTTATTCTTTATTCGTTATATTTTGCTTATTCTTTAGTTTACTCTTATGTTTGTTATTGCTGCTGTTCTCTGAGAGTTACCAAACTAATTTTGTCGTATCACTACAACGACAATAAAGTCTCTTTATCACAAGTTACACAGAATTTCGGTGTTTACTTTTAGTAGTTATTAATACTTTATAACCAAAGAGCAACAAAGTACATGATTCCTGTCCTTGAGTAAGTAGAGATTTCCCAGAGCAAATGTTACTCAAGTAAAAGTAAAAGTAAAAGTCATCCAGGTCTGAAATGACTAGTCATGCAATTACACATAACAGCCAGCAGGTGGTGGCTGCTTCATACACTACACACCACTGTGGTTAGGGAGCGCAGCACCATGCAGAAATGTGGTGAAGTAAAAGTACAGATAAAAATATCATCTAATAAATCTACTCAAGTAAACAATACATGAAATGTGAACTTAAGTACAGAAATGAGTCAGGGTACATCCTGTACAAGGTGCACACACACACACACACACACACACACACACACACACACTACAGGCAAATTGGAAACAGCAATAAGTGGACTGTGGGAGGAAACCGGAGTACCCAGAGGAAACCCACAAAACACAGGGAGAAAACCACACACACACACACACACACACACACACACACACAACCGAGGGGGGAAAAAAAGAAAAAATTAGTGCTGTTGAATCACATCTCTACTAATAAACAGTGAAAGGTTGTATAACGTGTGTTGTTGATTCTTTAAACATCACATATACCAAACCAGAATCCTGCGCTCCACACTCCAGGCCAGTAGATGGCAGTATTGCATCAACGTTCCACAAAGAGAGAGTAAAGGATTATTGATAATCTTGCAACGCATGACTATTTAAGATAAGAACTAATTTGAGTGAATAATTAAAACGTGATTTGATTCAGAATCAACACACACCGACACAACTATTAAACACACTGTAACACCGCGCAGCTCGACACAATAACAACTGCTTCAAGGACGATTTTAGGCCCCGCAATCTACTCAAGCAAGATCTTTAAGATTTCACACTGTAGCGTTTCCTCTCTGTGACCTTGTCCTCATGTCCATGTTTATAGATAACAGTGTGTCATACGGAGCCAGGAGCACATCTGAGGCGCTAAAGCTAAATCATGCTAAACTGGTGGCCGTTAGCCTGCATTACTTTAGCCGTGTAGCTACAGAGGAAACGTCTCAGCTGAGAGACAAGACCCGGGTGAACGAGGACGCTCCTGGTGGTTTAACTTCCCCTTTAACCGTGTGTGTTTGTGTGTGTGTGTATGTGCGTGTGTGTGTGTGTGTGTGTATGTGCGTGTGTGTGTGCGTGTGAGTGTGTGCATGTGTGAGTGTGTGCATGTGTGTGTGTGCATGTGTGTGTGCGCGTGTGTGCATGTGTGTATGTGTGTGTGCGCGTGTGTGCATGTGTGTATGTGTGCATGTGTGTGTGTGAGCGTGTGTGTGTGAGCGTGTGTGTGTGTGAGCGTGTGTGTGTGTGCGCGCGTGTGTGTGTGTGTGCATGTGCGTGTGCGTGTGTGCATGTGCGTGTGCGCGTGTGCGTGCGTGTGTGCGTGAGAGTGTGTGTGTGTGTGTGTGCATGTGCGTGTGCGCATGTGCGTGTGCATGTGTGTGTGTGCGCATGTGCGTGTGCATGTGTGTGTGTGCATGTGCGTGCGTGTGTGTGCGTGCATGTGTGTATGTGTGCATGTGTGTATGTGTGCATATGTGTGAGAGTGTGTGTGTGTGCGTGCGTGCATGTGCGTGTGTGTGTGCATGTGTGTATGTGTGTGTGTGAGTGTGTGTGTGCGCGCGAGAGTGTGTGTGCGTGTGTACTCACCGGTGAGAGCGGCGGGTTTGGCCAGAGTGCCGCAGGGCGACTGCGTGTGTGTGGAGACGAGGCTGTGTCTCGGGCTCAGAGCGGCCGAGCTCATGAACACCAGCTCCTCCATGATCACGCTGCTCTTGGGGTTCTGCGGCGGGAGCTCGCTCAGACGCTGCTCTAACGAGAGCTTCAACAGGTCCAACTTCTGACTGGACTCGTTAAAGCGAGCCTGAGCCTGTGTCACACACACACACACACACACACACACGCACACACGCACACACACAGTTAAAGGCCACACCAAATCATCTCTTTTATCCCAAAACAATCTTATTCTCATGTAAAAAACAGGCTATGATCACAAAACAAACAAACAAGGTGAGTCTGTAAATAATAAATAATAAAGAAGAGAAAAAATAAGTCACTAAATAAATAGTGCAATAAGTAAGAAAACAGTCAAATGAATAATGAATAGTTGTGACAAATACAATTTTTGTAAATAAATATTTCATTTAAACAAGTCAATAAATATCATAATTAATGTGAAAAAACACAAATAATCTTACACAAACAATGCAAGCTACGAACAAACGCGAAAGAAAGAGTTTATGTGCATGCAGCCTGGACACTGCCTCCTGCAGTATAGTGTTCAGGTCACTACGTGATGCTGGTGGAGGAAAACATTTCCTGACTCGCTCCTCCAAAATACCGCAAAGTGACTCAATAATATTTAGATCTGGTGAGTGTGCAGGCCATGGGAGATGGTCACCTTCACTTTCATGTTCATCAAACCACTCTGTCACCAGTCTCGCTGTGTGTATCAATGCATCATCACCCTGATACACGGCACCGCCTTCAGGATACAATGTTTGAACCATTGGGTGCACATGGTCCTCCAGAATGGTTCAGTAGTCCTTGGAAGTGACGCGACCATCTAGTACAAGTATTGGGCCTACAGCAGGGAATGCCATGATATTGCAGCCCAAACCATCACTGATCCGCCCCCATGCTTCACTCTGGACATGCAGCAGTCTGGGTGGTACAGTCGCTTCTCTGGGGCGTCTCCACAACGTAACTCTCCCGGATGTGGGAAAGACAGTGAAGGTGGACTCATCATTGAACAATACATGTTTCACATTGTCCTCAGTACATGATTTTCATTGCTGGCACCATTGAAACCGACGTTTGGCATCGGCACGAGTGACCAGAGGTTTGTCTATAGCAGCCCGGCCGTGTACATCGACCCCGTGGAGCTCCTGACAAACAGTTTTGGTGGAACCAGGAGAGTTGAGGTGCACATTTAATTCTGCAGTGAGTTGGGCAGCTGTGGTTTTTATGTTTTTTGGATACACTGCGGGTTCGCACCCGAACATCTCTTTCAGACGGCTTCCTCTCGCATCCACAGTTACTCCTGTTGGATGTGGTTCGTCCTTCTTACCCTGGATACTGGCGCTTGGTACATCACAAAGACTTGCTGTCTCGGTCACAGATGCGCAAGCAATTTGCAAATTCCTCTTTTGAACTCTAATATGTCTCCCATAATGTTGTCTAAAAAAAAAAAGTGTGAAATTGAATCACAATATTTAGAAAATGGTGATACTTGATGTGACTCAACACTGACTTTTATTTAAAAACACTGAGGCACGTAACAGAAAATTGGTTGTATTCAGAGTCGAGTTACACACGTGTGTACGGTAGAGTTATAGTGTTGATACACACTGAAGAGTGAGAGAGAGAACAGAGACGGCAGCAAAGTGACCTCACATTTCTCCAAATACAAGATCTGATGTAAAGAAGTGTGTGTGTGAGAGAGAGAGAGAGAGAGAGAGAGAGAGATATATCCATGCCTCTGAGTGAGTCTTCTTCTCAGCCAGTTTCCCCGAGCCGAGCAGCTTCATGACGTTCTTGGCTCCCTCTGCGACGGCGTGCTCGATGCGAGCGTGATGACAGAGCTCCTCCACCCGCAGGTCCAGAGGGCTGATTATTGGCTTCTCTGGAAATATATACATACGTTTATAAATTTAACAAGAAACAGAGTACAGGAAATTTTAGTGAAGCATTATAATAAAACAATTAAATATACAGCGGTACCTCGGCATACGAGTTTAATCTGTTCCAGAGTTCTTAAGATGAAAGTTTGTATTGTGAAGCACATTGTTCCATAGGAAATAATGTAAATGCAGATAATCCGTTCCAGCCTCCCAAAAATATTACTAATATTAACAATTTCTAACATTATAATCATATTTCTGCATATAAAAACAATCAAAATTTTTGAAAAGATATGTAAATAAAGGAGAATATGAAATAAATAGACATTAAACGTCACTTAACCTTCATTTATGATTCCTCTCGGCACCGACTGCTTTAATACCCAAACTGAAAATGACTCCCTTTTCTTCTCGCTAACATTCTTGGTGCTATGTCACTAAATCTTGCACAAAATGCAATAAACTTAGTCGGCATTCAGTTTGACACGGTTCGGTCACTCGTATGCCAAAAGACACTTCGCATGCCGAGATTAATTTCTTGCAAAATTTCGGTTCTTATGGCGAAGATTCATGAGATGGGGGCGTTTGTATACCGAGGCACTGCTGTACTGTAAAAACGTCCTCTCTGGGGTTCTGTAACCTTTACCAATCAGTGCACGGACACTTCTGAAATAACTCTACGACTGCAGTGTGCTCCGAGACGTCTGGGCCGGGACTCATTCAGACGTACAGCCACATGTTTTACTGCAGCTAACTGTCTCATCATCACGCAGCTAACTGTCTCATCAACGCAGGGGCTAATCGTCTCATCACCGTGCAGCTAACCGTCTCATCACCGCGCAGCTAACCGTCTCATCACCACGCAGCGAACCATCTCATCAACAAAGAGGCTAACCGTGTCACATTGGCTCATTTGGATTTTCTTCCTATTATTATTATAATGATGATGTATAAATAGTGAGGGAACGATGTATCGATACTCGATATGGTGTTGATGATACAATCACAGTACAGGACAATTCAATGAATAATTTACTGAGAACAGTAACATTGCTTTTTTCCGCTGCACTTTATTGATTGTATAAAGCAGAACTGTAGTGTGTAGTGTGTGTGTGTAGTGTGTGTGTGTAGTGTGTAGTGTGTAGGAGGTCTGAGTGTGTTAACGCTGATCAATAAACATCTCTCGGGGTGTTTTTGCCTCCTGCATCCATGAGACTTGCGTTCTGTTATTGTAACTGCAGAGATTAAGCTGCAGGTGTGAGGACATGAGGGGTAACACACGATGATGATGTATCACTACTGAATTTGAACTCGGACGTTTCCGAGGCCACACACATGCGTCCGCTGCGAGGCGTTAGATGCGGCGACGTTACCGATGAGGTCGTGCGTGTCGAAGCTGAGCTCGTGACTCTGGTTGGCTTTGAGAATCTGCATCCTGATGAACTCGATCTTCATCTTACTGTCCTGAAGCATCTGCTGTGCAGCGGCCAGGAGCTTCCGGTCCTACACACACACACACACACACACACACACACACACACACACACGCACACAGATACTCAGGGTTTATATGAACTTAAAGCCTTCGGCTCTGATGAGATGTGTGTAACTACACAGAGTAACATCTGACACACAGACGTAAACATAAACACACTGAAGCAGCAGAACTTATACTGAAGCAGAATTTATATTTGTGTCATTTAAAAAAAACTTTTGGCCCCCGCTGTACGATGTGTGTGTGTGTGTGTGTGTACACCAGCATGATGAATCACAAATACATCAGGTTTATCATTAATCAGAAGACAACACACACACACACACACACACACACACACACACACACACACACACACACACACACACACACACACACCACCCGCCCGAGGAGGAGTAAACTCCTCCATTCCACCCAGATTCCTCAGGCTATGTGTGTGTGTGTGTGTGTGTGTGTGTGTGTGTGTGTGTGTGTGTGTGCGGAAAGGCTTCTGTTTATCAGTAACTTCCTGTGTGACATCATGCTCTGTTGGAGTCAGTGTTATTATCGCGGTGATGTAACTCCGCACACTGCTGTACCCCACTGAGTCAGAGTCAGGAGTTTCTCCCGCTCTGATCCGGAACATTCCCGTCTCCGTGACCATCAGACCCATCACTGCTCTTTCTCTTTCCCTCCCTCTCTCTGTGTGTGTGTGTGTGTGTGTGTGTGTGTGTGTGTGTGTGTGCGCTACATGGAACAGGGCAGGCGCTTCCAGAGAACAGTGAGGGGAATCCCGGCTCCCTGAGAGACTCGGCGCGAGGGGATCAGATCGGATCTGATCGCAGCGCGTCGTCTGTTTATAACTCGCCTGTAAATCTCCCGTCTCACTCAGCGATAATAAACCGCGCGCTGTTGCAGGACACACGCGCGCTCGCGGGAAACAGTCAACCCTGACGCTAATGAGGACGCAGCAGGACGCTCCGCTCTTCTTCCTTCACGTCCATCTGCTGCTCTGGACATCCGTCTGTCTTCCTGTCTCGGCTCCAGTCCGCCCGCTATCTCTCCACGTTTCCTCTTTCGGGGCTCTGAGTGTTTAATTCTTTCTGTCTCACTCTCATTTTTTCACCTTTGGTTCTTGCAATCTGTCCAACTCGTTCGTTCTGCCTTTCTTTCTCTCGCGCTCATTCATTCTGTCTCTTTCATATCGTTCTTCTCCATCTCACTCTTTCTTCTTACATCCTCATCCATCCATCCATCCATCCATCCATCCATCCTCCTCTCTGTCCCGAGTGTGTTCGAACCCCTCAGAACTCCAGTCGTATACATGTGTGTGTGTGTGTGTGTGTGTGTGTACCTTAGACGAGCCGTTAGAGTACATCTGGATCATGTTCTCCGCTCCCTGTTTCACCTTCAGCTCGATGTGGATCTGCTTCTTCAGCGCCACCAGCCGGCTCTCGCTGTTCGGCGTGTCGGGTGTCAGGGGGCATTCTGGGAAATAAATTAAAAAATCATCAACGACAAAACGTGACGATCAGAAGCTCAGTGACGAGAACCTGCCTGAGTTCAGCGAGTAAACGCACAGATAAACGGATTAAAGTTTAAAGCTGGTCTAAAAGAAATCGGCGTGCCACCGGTGCATGCTGGGAAGTTTAAGGTCGTGTCGGGTGTCGCCATGGTGATGCGGCTTTGTGATGAATTTGGGGTCTGATAGCAATTTGGCACGAATCATCACTTCTGATACGTATTTTATATGTTTGAGTCGATGCCAGAGATTCTCACACACACACACACACACACACACACACACACACACACACACACACACCTGTTAGCAGCGAGTCTGAAGGTAACGTGAGCTGGAGAAGCTCTGCGTTTTGCTCCGCCGCCTCTGGGCACAACAGGTTGATGAACCTGACAAACCGTAAGACAAAAGCGTAAACTATCGTAACGGCAAATCCGCGGCACTGACAGGTGACCTTAGCCATTCATGTTCAGACTGGAATTGCATGCGATGCAGTCAACACACACACACACACACACACACACACACACACACACACACACACACACACACACACACACACGGAGGAAACCTGTTCAACTTCTTCTGCAGCTCCTCCAAGACTCATCTCTCACAAAAGCAATTAAAGCGACACAACAACAGACACAATCACGTCGTCTTTTCCTCCCCAGCGGCCGTTCCGGACCAACGGACGAAAACCTTGCTGGCACTAAAACCTCGCCTCGCCTCGCCTCGACCCACACCGCACCGCCGACCTCGGCGCAACTGTTACAGTGACAACGTGACATTGTAGTAGCCACATGATGGCTTTAACTGTTTTATTCCTCTTACACCACACAGACAAACACACACACACACACACACACACACACACACACACACACACACGCACACGCACCTGCCCTTCAGTATAACAATTACAAAAATTACCTTTAAGTATTAAACGTCCGTTTTTTTTACTAGTCTTTTAGGACTTAACACAGATCTCAGTGTGTGTGTGTGTGTGTGTGTGTGTGTGTGTGTTAACATTGTGTGTGTGTTAACATTTCTTCTTCATGTTGGTTTGGATCTACACATGCTGCTCCTGAGCTCCCAGTGATCCAGACCCCCATCTGCCCTCTGCACCTGCTGACTCATCCCTGAGCTGAACTGGACTTTGTGTTAATTTAAATAACTTCTGTTATATCGAACTTTCATCTGCATAACACACATGATGTTCTACAATCCCTGCTCTCCGTTATCACCCAGATGAGGATGGGTTCCCTGTTGAGTCTGGTTCCTCTCAAGGTTTCTTCCTATTGCCATCTCAGGGAGTTTTTCCTTGCCACTGTCGCCGTCACCCTTGGCTTGCTCATCAGGGACAATCTCATTATCTAGACACATTTTTCTTACACATATATACATTTCCATTAGTCTTCTTTTCATTTTCTTTTCATTTCTGTGAAGCTGCTTTGAGACAATGACCATTGTTAAAAGCGCTATAGAAATAAAAATTGAATTGAACTGAATTGAATACGTCAACCTCCTTTTGTTCCAAACACACTGTTTCAGCGTCTATGCAAATTACGCCCCTCCAGAGAACAGCAGGGCTGAGCAACAGAGTCGGGGGGAGGGGCCTTCTTATATGAGGTCACATTAGGGGGCAAAATCAAATTGTCTTGTTCACCAGCCTTTCTTTATTCACCCAGAATTACAGACAAATTAGACAGATACATGGAAAGATGTACCGTTTATTTAGATAGAGAGATCCCTTCTGTCTGTCCCGCTTCTGTCTGTCCCTCTTCTGTCTGTCCCGCTTCTGTCTGTCCCTCTCTGTGTGTATTTCAGTTCTGCTGGCTTCTCTTACATCACACACTCACAAGTCCAATCAGGGCCAATGACACAGTAAAACGATCCTGTGTTCTGAGGACGGTGAGACGTAAACGTGCCGCCCCGTGGTGCCGAGCGCTCGGGTGGCGATGCGGGTGTAACTGGGAGTCCGGGGAGCAGATTGGAGGCGTGGCGACGCTCGCACCCTCACATCAATCACACGAGCTCGTGCAAGCTGAAGCGGCGGGGAGGTTTCAGGGGACGTCGTCCAGCCGCTGACCGTAGTGACTCTAATTGCTGGTTCAATAATTACCGTTTTCCTCCAGCCAGCCCAAAGGTCATAAGGTCGAGGGCTTTAGGAGAGCTGCACTTCAATAGGCCGACTGTATGAGTACCAGCAGAACATGAGCTGTGTCAGTCGAGATCATTTCTAGAACATCAAATCTGAACATTTAAAGAGCTTTAAACGTTTGAGTGTCAGTGATTTATGGCTCCATTAGAGTCGAGCAGAAACACAGACCCTGTTTTTCTTGTTCTTCCAAGGAAAGCAAAAGAAACACTAGCTGCTTCTCTAATATATAAACGCACGCCTAAATGCACATTAACCAAATAAGCGTTCGGCACTAAATTTTTTCATTTCTGTTGCTGAAAAGAAAAACAATATAACGATGAAAACCCGACACGGGGCTGTAGACGCTTTGGGTTTGTCACGTGCTCGGATCCACTGATTTTAAAGAAGAACGGTTCAGCAGTCAAGTAAAAACTCCAGCCTCATGAATTCTCCTTTCAGCGGCACGCTTGCGAAACCTCCTCCAAGCTTTTGTGTCTCAGATTAAAAAGCTACTCGACGTCCTCGGCCTCGATGAAAAGCTCCTTTATAATGGTTTCATCACATTGTGCTGAGTGAGAGCAGAAAGCCAGCGCGCTGAGACCTTACCTAACAGCAGCTCCTCTGGATCCTTGACCACGATGTGGGCGTTGAGCTCCTGCAGCTCCTGGTGAAGCTCCTCCACCTTCTTGTTGCTCTTCTTCAGCATGGTGTCCACGTACGCCAGCCTCTTCTTGTCGGTGATGACGCGCCGCAGGTTCTCCGCTCCCTCTTTGATCTTCAGCTCTTTGCGGATCTCGCGCTTGATCTGCTCACGGATCTCGTCCAGCTTCTGCTGCACCATGGTGTCGGACAGGTCCAGGTGATGACCCAGGCCCAGCCGATCTGACACCATGTGACCCTGGAGGCGAGAGACGTGGGACGAGAAGAGAAATGTCTGAGGGGACATGACAACAAACAACATGACAGCATGTGCAAGAAGTAGAAGAAGAAGAAGACCTGTTCCGTCACATACACACCAAAGCAAAGTGAAATCAAAACAAAGTTACTGTTAAAACCTCAACACTGATTGTAAAAGTTTTCAGATTTAACATTAAAATTTAATTTGTATTTGTTGTGTACACAAGCACACACAGTACAGCATACAGTCACATGTTTATACAACTGCACACGGACTTAACCATGGAACAATTACTCAAAAAATTAAGTTTTTAAGCGATAAAAAAAAAAAAGAAAAAAAAAGAAAAAAGATCGCCATTTCAGGAGGGTCAAATTACTGGGACGCATCAAGCAAAGAAAACAACTAAGGAGATCTGAAATTACTGGAACTGGGTTAAGAGCACTTCAACACATTATCACAACCTAGAAGGACACGACAACGTTTCTGCAAGAAACAGGATGAGGAAAGAAAATCATAATAAAAGATCACGTAAACACTTGAAGTCGCAGGGTAAAAAAAATTAACAGTCGAAACCAGAGTTCTGTTTAATAGTGAAAGTAAGAGCACACATACACACACACACGCACACACACACACAATGTAATGAGTTTTCACAGGATCGGGACTAAACAGCTGTATGTCTTCAGTTTGTTAGGGAGCATACGGATCACGATGACTTTGGAGTGATGTACACACGTGGACAAAATTGTTGGTACCCTTCGGTCAATGAAAGAAAAACTCACAATGGTCACAGAAATAACTTTAATCTGACAAAAGTCATAATTTAAAAAAATTCTATGAATGTTAACCAATGAAAGTCAGACATTGCTTTTCAACCATGCATCAACGGAATTATAAGAAAAAAAATAATAAACTCATGGAACAGGCCTGGACAAAAATGATGGTACCCCTAGAAAATACTGAAAATAATGTGACCAAAGGGACATGTTAATTCAAGGTGTGTCCACTAATTAGCATCACAGGCGTCTACAATCTTGTAATTGTAGACACCTGAGGGGTCAGGGGTAGCTCAGTAGTTAAGGCATTGGACTACGGTTCAGAAGGTCCCAGGTTCAAGTCCCACTTCCACCAAGTTGTCCCTGTTGGGCCCTTGAGCAAAGCCCTTAACCCCAACTGCTCAGATGTATAATAAGATAAAAAATGTAAGTCGCTCTGGATAAGGGCGTCTGCCAAATGCCTAGATGTAGATGTAGATGTTGTAATCAGTCAGTGGGCCAATATATAGGGCTCCAGGTAGTCACTGTGTTGTTTGGTGACATGGTATGGACCAGAGGAAGCGAAGGAAAGAGTTGTCTCAGGAGATTCGAAAGAAAATTATAGACAAGCATGTTAAAGGTAAAGGCTATAAGACCATTTCCAAGCAGCTAGATGTTCCTGTGACTACAGTTGCACATATTATTCAGAAATTTAAGATCCATGGGACTGTAGCCGACCTCCCTGGACGTGGCCGCAGGAGGAAAATTGATGACAAATCAAAGAGACGGATAATCCGAATAGTAACAAAAGAGCCCAGAAAGACTTCTAAAGAGATCCAAGGTGAACTTCATGCTCAAGGAACATCAGTGTCGGATCGCACCATCCCTCGTCCACGAGTCAAAGTGGACTACATGGGAGACGACCGAGGAGGACACCATTGTTGAAAACAAATCATAAAAAAGCCAGACTGGAATATGCCAAACTACATGTTGACAAGCCACAAAGCTTCTGGGAGAACGTCCTATGGACAGATGAGACAAAAATGGAACTTTTTGCCAAGGCACATCAGCTCTATGTTCACAGACGGAAAAATGAAACATATGAAGAAAAGAACACTGTCCCTACTGTGAAACATGGAGGAGGCTCTGTTATGTTCTGGGGCTGCTTTGCTGCATCTGGCACAGGGTGTCTTGAATCTGTGCAGGGTACAATGAAATCTCAAGACTATCAAGGGATTCTAGAGAGAAATGTGCTGGCCAGTGTCAGAAAGCTGGGTCTCAGTCGCAGGTCATGGGTCTTGCAACAGGACAATGACCCAAAACACACAGCTAAAAACACCCAAGAATGGCTAAGAGGAAAACATTGGACTATTCTAAAGTGGCCTTCTATGAGCCCTGACCTCAATCCTATTGAGCATCTTTGGAAGGAGCTGAAACATGCCGTCTGGAAAAGGCACCCTTCAAACCGGAAACAACTGGAGCAGCTTGCTCATGAGGAGTGGGCCAAAATACCTGCAGAGAGGTGCAGAAGTCTCATTGACAGTTACAGGAATCGTTTGATTGCAGTGATTGCCTCAAAAGGTTGTGCAACAAACTATTAAGTTAGGGGTACCATCATTTTTGTCCAGGCCTGTTCCATGAGTTTATTTTTTTAAATAATTCCATTGAAGCATGGTTGAAAAGCAATGTCTGACTTTCATTGGTTAACATTCATAGAATTCTTATTTATTATTACTTTTGTCAGATTAAAGTTATTTCTGTGAACATTGTGAGTTTTTCTTTCATTGACCGAAGGGAACCAACGTGTGTATAAAGGTCATGTGACCTGATGAGTCCAGACTGAGTCTATTCCAGAGTGATGGGCGTGTCAGGGTGAGAAGGGAAGCGCATGAAGCGATGCTCCCATCATGCATAGCGTCCACTGTTCAAGCCTCTGGAGACAGTGTTATGATCTGGGGTCGCTTCAGTCGCTCAGGTCGAGACTCAGCAACGTTATGTGGAGATAAAATGAAGTCACATGACCACCTGAACGTACTGAATCACCAGCACATCACATCTGTGGAGGGTTTCTTCTTCCCTGATGGAGCGGAGTGTGTTCCAGAACTATATTATATTATATTGTATATTATATTATATTGTATATTGCAGTTTGCTGTAATCAGAGCTAAAGGTGACTGAATGAAACCTTGCAGTGTGTGAGGTTTCTTTTTCGGCCAGCGTATAAAAATATATAAATTACTCG
Source organism: Clarias fuscus (assembly GCA_030347435.1). Taxonomy (NCBI): domain Eukaryota; kingdom Metazoa; phylum Chordata; class Actinopteri; order Siluriformes; family Clariidae; genus Clarias; species Clarias fuscus. The sequence goes on from CM059218.1 coordinate 31,792,998, forward strand.
TAAACATGAAGTGTAAAGTTTAAAAACAATCAAGATATGAATGTATAATAATAATAATAATAATAATAATAATAACTCTTAAAGCTCTGATACTGGAGACTCCTTCCTCATACATTACATAAACATTTCCGGCTTCTCACACATTTGCTCACTGGTTTGTATGAGTGAGTTTATGGGAATAAGAAGGAATGAGAACAAAATCACAGACAAACCCAGCTCGTCTTTTTCTCAGGAGTTTTTCTTCTTTAACAAACACAGAAACCCCCTTTATCTATTATCACCTTCAGCAGGATGAGTCACAGGATTACACGTTTATAGTCACTTCACACACACACACACACACACACACACACACACACAGGAAAAGTCTGGATGAGGGGAAAGTTTAATTGTGTACCTTGCTGGAAAATCTACTGATATTATATTGAAACTGTAACACATAACCACTGGTAGGTTTGAACAGACGCGTTTCTGTAACATCACGTGTGAAATCATAATAAAACACAAAGTCCCTTTGACTGCGAACGCATGACTCCACTCCACCGCTTCTGGTTTCACTTCCAACACGTCTCTATTCCATTATCACACACTAACTCCTGTCAGAAACACAACCACACACACACACACACACACACACACACACACACCTCTCTTTCTCTGGACTGTGGCTAAGCGCTACACACAGTCATGCTAGCTCCCATGCTAACTTTCCTTTTTTACTTTAAAACACTAAACCGTGATCAGTGTACACAAATTCATTCAAAATCAATTCTCTAAAATATTCTTCGAAAAGTTTTGGAACACGACGATGTATGGAAACATCAGGTAATAAACACAGACTCGTTCCGCTGAGGAGGCCGAGGTCTTTGAAGACCTTGTTTGACTCTGTGGTGGCACCAGACATCTTCTACGAGTGTTCTTCTGGTGCAGCAGCGTCTCTACTGCGGACAGGAAGAGACTGGACAGTTCTGGGGATTCCCCTGGACAGTGTACAGGGGGGGGGGGGGGGGAGACAGGAGGAGGGGAGCGAAGCTGGGATCATTACTGGAGAACCACTCTCACCCCCTGTAGGAAACCGGCTCGTAGCATCTGCTGCTATCAGACTGTACAGCTTCCAGTGAACCAGACGTCATAATGCACACTGTTATTAGTTATTACTGTTATAATATCCTGAGTTTTACAATGTAGTCACAATAGTTACAATATCTTAAATAGAGTAACAATATCTTACAATATAGTTAGGATATCTAAACACCATTTTAAACTTGGCAATATTATATTACCCCAATGCAATTTGTTTGAGTGTGTAACTATTGTATTGTATTGTTTTTCTTTTGTATTTATACACTGTACTGTCCCTACTTATATATTTGCACATTTTTCTATGCTGCTGTAGCAAATAAATTTCCCTCTCTGTGGGACGAATAAATGTATATCTCATCTTATCTTAATGCTTTCTTTTTGTTTTTTTTTTATGTCCAACTTGCGTGCTAATAAACGCTCAATTAATACATCCAAATCTGCAAATCCAAAATGGATATACAGCGGTGCTTCGGCATACGAGTTTAATCTGGTCCAGAGGCGAGTTCTTAAGGTGAAATGTTGTACTGTGAAGCGCATTGTCCCATAGGAAATAATGTAAATGCAGATAATTCGTTCCAGCCTCACAAAAGTATTACCAATATTACAAATTTCCAACACTATAGTCATAGCTTTGTATATAAAAACTATTAAAACATTTAGAGAAGTAAATATGAATTAAATAGACATTAAACTTCACTGATAGAAATTAAGCCCGAGCCCCCGAGTGGTAAAAGCACTCGCCCTATCATCGGGAGATCGCCAGTTCGAATCCCGGGTGATGCTGTAACCTCTCGCAGCTGGAGGTCTAGAGAGAGCTGATTGGCCGAGCTCTCTCAGAGGGGAGGGATGAGAGGTACTTAGTGCTCCTACATTAATCACGGCTCTACAGCCAGTCAGGGGCGTCTGTGAGCTCGCGCAACGGAGGGAGCGGATAGCGCTGTCCTCCGAGTGTGTTACGCCGCCCCCAACGGTGCGCGAGCGAGCAGTTCGAAAAGATGCGGTCGGCTGGCGTCACGTGGTTCGGAGGAAACACGTGATAGTCTTCGGCCCTCCCGGCTGAGTGGTAGTAGTAGCCTTAATGTGGGAGCCCCCTAGTGACGGGGATTAATTGGACACGACTAAATTAAAAAACAAACAAAAAAATAAAGAAAGAAATTAAGCCCGAACCCGACCAAACCTGTCTGGTCCGGTCTGGTTCGGGCAAAGATCTTCAGCTCTAGTACAACGTACGGTAGTGTGCAAAAGTATTGGGACACAGAAAGATCATCTGTAGACTTCTTTTCGTTAAAGGTCTGTAAGGAAAACAGCTGAGAAGTCTTGACGCAATTCTCCTACACACTTTGGTTCTCACTTCTGTTTCTGCGGTAATCAGTCTGGATTACGGTTTGTTCATGACGTCTCTCTGTTACATTTCACTTCTTTTTGGACCGTTACCCGCCGTGCACAGTGTTCACCGGGATACACACCAGCGTGACCTTGACCAGAGCGAAGCGAAGGTTTACTGAAGATAAATAATGATGTTTGAAAACCTAATGTTTCTTTCTGCTGATACGGTAAACCAGAAGACGCCAAATAAACAGCAAAGACAAAAATGTACAGTAGTGTGCAAAAGTCTTGACCCCTCCCTTCATTTTATTTCGTCCTATTTTGTCTCCAAAGCTCCAGACTTTCTTCCTGAAGGACATTTTCAGTTCGGTCCCGGTCCGGTCCTGTACCTGAGCGGTTTCAGAGGAGGGTTTTTTTGTTTGTTAAGCCACACAGTGACCTATGAATCATACAAGCATAAAATATCTAACTTAAGGCCTGAGCCAGTGAGAAACAGGTGCAGATGATGACAGATGATCAGGCCGGTGATTAGTATACTGAGTGGAACAGACACGAGGGCAAACGAGGTCACTGCCGAGGCTGTTCCATAAACATCCTGTTTTTAATTTGTTTCTTTAGGCAACTTTCAGCTATTTATTCCCATGAATTTCATTTAGTCTACATCATTTAATTTAATATGAACAAATGAAGGAGGGGGTCAAGACTTTTGCACAGTACTGTGTTAATTTAAAAAGATGCTAACTAACACTGTTCACTGTTAGTGCTTATGGAGTAATTAAAATAATTTGACTTAATAATAATTTCTTTTTTTTTACTAGCGTTCATGTTATATAACTGATAATATAACAGGAGAGCTTTGGTCCTGCGCTCTAATGTTATCAGTTATATACAGTGCATTCAGAAAGTATTCACACCCCTTTTCACAATTTTTTCAACTTTATGTTGCAGCCTGATACAACAGATGTTTAAATAAATTTCCCTCTCATTAATCTACACACAGTGACACACATAATGACCGAGTGAAAACAGACTTTTAGTAACGGCTGTGACTTTATTAATAAGAAAAAACTGAAATATCACATGTGTCGAGTTATCTGGGAACTTGCACATCAACTTCTGCTTCACACCTCGAAAAAAAGCCATCAGTCAACTACAGAGGACACGAGGATCGTTCAACAATTGTTCAAAGTGATTCAACTAAGTGTCGATAACCTTAAACAAAAACCCACAAAAAATAAATCACTATTTCTGATAAATAATAGGTAAATAAAATGTAAACAAATACAAAAAAATGATATAAGTAAGCTTAACACATACTATTCCATGAACCGTTTAGCAGACATGTGATACACCACATCATATCACATTCATTCTCTGTGGATACGTGGAAATTACACTTGAACAACAATCACAGCATAATATAAGTTACTGTTTCTCACTTGTAATGAGCAGAATAGCAATTAAATCAAATATTAAGTAACTCAGACTCAAGTGATAATCAGGAACCAGTCCTTTGTTTACGTACAGAGCGATATTATCATACCATCAGTGTGTCTGAGACGACCAGGCACCGATTCGCTTCCCCGTCTCACGTGTTACTGACTGCGATCTCTCGACTTACACGCAGGTTTTTATACTGTGACCTCATAGTTATTAGGGGTGGAGACTGTGAGGTGACGATTCTGTTACAGACGGTGCCTTTATGTTGAGTCTGTACCTTCACTCCATTACAGACTGTGAGGTGTGGTATACTGTGACGTCATACTCTGATCGGGTCACAGGTGTTCCTCTTCAGCTCCACCATTTCACTTATTTTAGCTTTATGACATTGTACAGTACTCAAGTTACTCAGTACTTTGTTTAAGCGATTCAGGAGCATTCTCAACCTCAAGTCTTTCTGGGTGTAACACAACGACTACTGCACACCTGGATTGGCAGATTTTTCCGGCATTCTTCTTTGCAAATCCTCTCAGGCTCATTCAGGTTGGATGGGGACCATCAGTGGACAGCCATCCAATGTCAAGGGCTTTGAGTCTAGGAGTTTCAGGGAGTTATCCCTAAACCACTCCAGTGATGTCTGGGCTCTGTGCAGTCTGAGGTCCTGGGTGCTTTCCTTCGACCCCGACCAGTCACCCAGTCCCTGCCACAACCATGCTTCACGGTTAGGACGGGTTTGGCCAGGTGATGAGCTGTGCTGAGTCTCAGTCTGAGAGTCATTCAGGTGCTTTTTTGCAAACTCCCAAGCAGGCTTTTATGGGTTTTGCAATAAGAAGAGGCTTCCGTCTAGCCACTCTGCCATGATCGGTGGAGGGCTGCAGTGATGGTTGTCCTTCTGGTACTTTGTCCCATCTCCACACACGATCTTTGGAGCTCGGTCAGAGTGATCATTGGGTTTTTGGTCACTTCTCTTCTCCTCCAGTTGGTCAGTCCTGGTTATGCCAAACATTTTCCATTTGAGAATTATGGAAGCCACTAGGCTTTCACATTTCTGTAGCCTTTCCCAGATCTTTCCAGAAACTTTCAATAATCCTGTCTCTGAGCTCTGCAGCCAGTTCCTTTGAGCTCATGACGTTTGCGCTGATACAGTATACATTGTCAGATGTGAGGTCTTCTATAGAGATCAAATCATGTGGAACCCCAGTGGACTCCAATCAGGGTGTAGAAACATCTCAGCAACAATCAAGAGAAATGGGCGACACATGAGCGACAAACAACAAAGTGCTGGCGTGAAGGTTCTGAATACTTAAGTAGATGTGATATTTCAGTTTTTTTTGTTTCATAAATTTACAGACATTTCCAAACTTGTGTAATTACTTAATTACTAAGTCATAAAGGGGTACTATGTGTAGATAAAGAAAAAAAGGTTTAATTCAAGCAACTATAATATCAGGCTTCGACATAACTTGAACATGTGAAGAGGGTGTGAATACTTTCTCAATGCACCGTATATATATATTAAATATTAAACTCAGTGTTTTAATCACGGCCAAATAAAAACATCTCTCTGAGGTCAAATCCGTCCTAGTCACAAAAAAATCCCATTTTCCACTAAAACACCAAATTAGGGACGAAAGAACTAAACTAATCCGCGCCATAAACACAGCAGCAGCGGCTTATCTTTAATGCAACACTGTAACAAGATCATAAACCACGATAACAGGGAATAACGCGCTCCTGTTAGCACGTGTCCGCGGTGATTACTGAGATTATGAAGCTCTGACAGATCGCGCACGTGTACACACACAACACTCATCCACCAGACGTCTTTACACATAAACACGAGATTAGCAAAATCCTAAAAGGAAGAAGCAGTAAAGAGCAGGAAGGAAGGAAGGAGGCAGAGATAAAACGGAGAAAGTGATTCAGCGCCATCGGCCTCAGCTCCTCAGGCAATTTATTCTTCATGCTAATCATCATAAGTGATTCTTTAGCAAGTGAAAATATTTTGAATATCTGATGAAGTTATTAAATTAGACGTTTTGCTGTATCAGAGTATTATGAATTAGAGATTATTCAGACGGTTTTTATGCTTTTGAACATTTTACATTTCTATTTTTAGCAGGTCAAGCTAACTGGACAATAAACAAATGCTAAAGTTTTTAATATGTGCAGAAATCATCATTTAATGCTAATTAATCATTGCTCACAAGTAAAAAAAAAAGTTATAATAATAATAATAATGAAGGTACATATCTATAACTTAAAGTCTAAACGCTGGTTAAAGCTACACGACATGCAGCTCCAGGTACAGAGACGAAACACCTACAGCTAGAACTCACTCCTGGTGCGAGAGAACCCAGTGCCGTCTGATATCTTTACCTTTGATAACTTTCCTTTAATCTTCTGTATATTCATGGTGTATAAATATCAGACAACCTGATCCGGTTCCAGTGCAGCATTTTAATCCACATGTGTTTGGCAGAGCTGATGTTCAGCATGTTACTGCTATTTCTCAAACTCTGACAGAAACTCAAACTTTAACAGGAACAGAAACAGAAGCATTAACATGTTTAACAGGAACAGTACATATACAGTCTGCGGAAAAGAAAAAACAACAACAACAACATAAAAACAACACAAACGTTCGGCAGGTTTGAATAATTTCCATGTAAACGGACTAAAAGTCTGAACAGAACCCGGACTATTCGCAAAGTTTAATGGCGGAACATGAAGCTTGTACACGGAGTTACACTGTTGTGAAGACACAGATTCAGAACATGAGGATGTTGAGCAGACGGGATACGAGTGCAGCTGCAAATCATGGGTTTTATGTTTCTGATGTGTTACTGTTTCCATAGTAACAGTTCAAAAAAAAAAAACGTGAACAATGAAAATTTCTTATCTGTAAGGAGAAGTTTATGTAACATTAATGGAAGGAGTCTCCAGTGTTAGAGTTTCGAATCAGTTAGAGGTAAAGCTGTAACTTTTTCAGGAGACAGGAGTGGACATTTTTTGTCTTAAAGTTTAAAAATAAATAAGAGAGAGAGAGAGAGAGAGAATATAGGATGCTGAGTCCAAAATAAGATTTACTTAGAAATAAGAAAATAAAGATAATTGTTCATAATTAGTTTATGTTATATAGACTATGTTTTCCTTCCCTTTCAGTTTATGTTGTCTTTAAGAAAAGTATTAAAGAAGTGTCTGGTTGGACTAAGAAGCAACAGGAAAAATGGCAAGAACATCACACACACACACACACACACACACACACATGGTGTTGCTAAACCGGGTCCTTATAATTCGATACATCTATGGGACACATTTTAAATTGTTTCTAGGATTATTATTGTTATTGTTATTATTCGATGTGTGTATACTTTGGACCTTTATTTTACGACACACTTTACTGTACCTTCAACACATTACTTACGATAATGTTCGGATCGTTCAAGAGCCCCTGATGAACCTTTAGTGCTGTACTAAATAAAACCTGACACATCTTGATCTGGGACCAGTACAGCATTACTAACCAGTGTCTAAACCAGTATCATATTGCTGCTACACACACACACACTTAAACACACACGCAGAGGACACACTGTTAGAGGAACAGAAACAGAAAGATTAAGAGTTGAACAGGAACAATATAAACAGTGTAATGTCCAGTGGAAAGCAGAAAAGCAACACAAAAACAACACAAAGGCTGTGAGTCAGTGCGAGCGCGCGCTCCGTGTTTACTCAAAGTCTAAACAGAGCCAGAACTTCAAAGCGGGGGAAAGTAACGGCTCGGGCGCGCGACAATGTAACGCTCCAGAGCGCGAGCTTTCTCCAGAGAGAGGAAAAGAAAAAAAAAAGATTTACAAACTTTTTTTGTTTAAACCGCAACATCTGTAACATCTGAGTTCGGGGAGTTTGTGTCACTTTTAGCGCGTAACGGAGTGAAGAATCATCTCACACACACACACTCTCTCACACACACACACACACACACACACACTGTAGAGGAATGAGGAGTGTACACTCCAAACACTTCCAAAACAACACAATCAGAGTAATAAACTGTTTGTAAACAAAATGCACAACTTCTCCTACCTGCATGGGATCCGCGGCCATCTTGGCCCTCACACTCCAACACACACTCCAACACACACTCCAACACTGTGCAGTGAGGGGAGAGGAGGTGAGAGGGGCAAAAAAACACCACCAACACCCTGTTCAAACTCCCAGAGAGCGCGCGCGCACACACACACACACACACACACACACACACACACACACACACACTAGCCTTGTAATAAAAGCAGTCCGAGGCCCGGGTGTAAACACTGTCCCATTGCGCAAGACTCAAACTCCTCCAGTGAGAGGGTTCTGCTGGAGAGGAGCGTGTAGAACCCGCACACACACACACACACACACACACACTCAGGAGAAGCTGTTGTCCCGGACATGTGAAAAGACAGTGTTGCCAGATTGGATCTTCTGTTCCCACAGTGGGTTGCCAGATCGAGTCGGGGTTTTTGGAGACTCCTTCCATGAAAAAAAAAGAAAAGAAAATAGTGAGAGACAGAGAGAGAGAGAGAGGTTTATAATCAAAGCTTCACCAGATTCCCCCCCCCCCAAATTTTTTCAAAAAAATTAACATTTCACCAACATTTATTTGTTTATACTATAATAATAATAATAATAATAATAATAATAATAATAATAATTAGTAGTTGTTAAACTTCAACTTAAAACTTTTACAAAGTGCTGACACTGCAGACCATAAATCTCACTATACAGAGTCATCCAAAAAAAGAATGCATACGCACTTCAGAAAAAGAAAACTTAATACATTTAAACTAAACAATTTAATACTAAATGTATATAATATATGATAATTTGATAATATTATTAAGATTACATTGATGTAATATGAATATATAATAAAAGGTTTATATTAATTATGTACTTCCCCTGACTCTTCAAAGCTTTATCAGATTTTTCCTTTTTATCTCCAATAAAAAAAAAATAAAAACATTTTTCAGGTTTTACTACTACTACTAAAAAAAAAGAAATAATAAAAAAAATAATAATAACAGTTGTTGGAAAACTTCAAGTTACAACTTTTAGTGCTGAGACTGGAGACTCCTTCCATGAAGCTAAAAAAATCAATAAAAATTATCAAAAAAAAAAGAAGAAAACTTTTTCAAATAACAATAATAATAATAATAATAATAATAATAATAATAGTAATAATTGTTTGACCTTCAATTTACAGTTTTTACTTTTACAAAGGCTGACACTGGCGACTTCTTCCATAAATCTAAAATAAAATTTATTTAAAATAAATTTAAAATGTTTTTTTTACAAAAAAAAAATATTAATATAATATATACTGCAAATTTTGTTGTACATTTATAGGGATCATAAATGACCAGAAGTAAATTTAACCAACACAACACTGCGGAAGAGACAGAAAGTGCAGATAAAGAGTTTAGGGATATTGAGGCTGTATTTGGTGACAGATTTCTGTAATGAGGTGCTGAAGCTGTGAGCTCGGTGTGTATCCACCGATCAACAGGAGCCCAGGTCACATCTGTAAGTGTATACAGGAGATTAGTCAGTGTGTGTGGACTCTGGGGTTAGAGGGGACTTGTGAAGGTTTCCTGAGAGATTAAAAATATCAATTAGTGTCTGTAAGTTTAAGTGAACTGAAATAAAGCAATTATATTCAGTATCATGATCTTTGTATGGCTTATTTAATCTGAATAAAAATTTAGACATATTCTACACCTGCATTAAAGTAAACTTCAGATTTTTTTCTGTTTCATATTGTTTTGTATGTTTGTAATATAAACATGCATTTTTTTCTGAGATGAATTTTATTTTCTTTTTAGGATTTTATTTTTAATTTAAAGCCAAAATTATTTTTTCAAGAAATTGATGCCTATGTAGAAATACTCTCTCACAGCTCCAGTATCTTTGTCTCTCTAGGCTCTGGACCCACCATGATTTCTAAAGATAAATAAATTACTGAAATGTTTTTTTCTGTTAAATTATTAGTGTAACACAAGATTAATAAAAAAAAAAGTATTCATTTACTTCTCCAGTTGTCCCCTAGTGGTCATTGTTAGTACCAACAATAGTACATTCAGGTGGTCATGTGACTTCATTTTATCTCCACATGACGTTGCTGAGTCTCGACCTGAGCGACTGAAGCGACCCCAGATCATAACACTGTCTCCAGAGGCTTCTACAGTGGACGCTATGCATGATGGGAGCATCGCTTCATGCGCTTCCCTTCTCACCCTGACACGCCCATCACTCTGGAATAGACTCAGTCTGGACTCATCAGGTCACATGACCTTTTTCCATCACTCCAAAGTCCAGTCTTCATGATCCCTCCAACTTTTTTTGCTAATTAGTCTCACTGATAATTAGTCTACACAGCTGTTTAGTCCCAATCCCTTGAGCTCTCTTTACATTGTGTGTGTGTGTGTGTCTGTGTAAATGCTCTTACTTTAATTCTTAAACATATCCGTGAGTTCAACTGTAGTTTGTTTTTACGATGTGAAGTCACTAAGTGTTTAAGTCATCTCCCATCACACTCATTCAGGAAGTTTTTCCAATCACATTCCTTCCTTAAAGATGACGAGTCACCCTGAGCCACAGCAGGGGGAGGTTGGGAAGGGAAGTGTTGTTTATGCACAGACACATCTAACAAAAGTTTAACAAATGTTAGAGGAAGAAATCAGTTGCTCTCAGAAGGGTTTGATTTTAATGATCATTTAAATATATTCTATTGTCTTATAGTGGAGGTTCACTGCAGCGTCTATTTCTGACAGATTCAGCTCATTTCTGGTAATCACGCGTCACCTAGTGGACATACCTTGAACTGTAGTAAAGAAGTGAATTAAATTGATGGTAAATGACTAAGTTGTGTGTTTAAGACTCGGCCTACAGACAGACAGGTGTCTTGCTTGTAATTATCTTCTGACTTTCCTACACTCAGATGTTTAAGATATTCCTCCAGCAATCACACCAGAAATATTTATTCCTTAAATTAGGGAGAAATTCAGGGGAAATGTGAGACGAGCCTTCGTGCTCTTTTTGGTCAGCAGTGTCTTTCGCCTTGGAACTCTCCCATGGACGCCATTCTTGCCCCGTCTCTCTCTTATCGTTGAATCATGAACAGTGACTTTAACTGAGGCGAGTGAGGCCTGCAGTGCTTTAGACCTTATTCCGAGTTCTTTAATAAGCTACCGGCCACTCCTGGGAAGGTTCACCGCTGTTTCAAGTTTTCTTCATTTCAAGTCAAGTCAAGTCAATTTTATTTATATAGCGCTTTTAACAATTGACATTGTCGCAAAGCAGCTTTACACAATAAAAAGAAGTAAGTTTTTATGCAATGTATATGAATCAAAATGACAAGATTGTCCCCGATGAGCAAGCCGAGGGCGACGGTGGCAAGGAAAAACTCCCTGAGATGGTAATAGGAAGAAACCTTGAGAGGAACCAGACTCAACAGGGAACCCATCCTCATCTGGGTGATAACGGATAGCAGGAATTGCTCAGCATAATAATGTGCAAGACTGGAAGTTCAGTGTAACAAGAGATGTTTTAAAATTAAAAGGAGTCCAGTTTGTTCCCGGAGGCTCAGGTAGACTGTAGGGGATTCCGGTCCTGAGTATCGAACAACTGAAGTCACAGGTCCCCAGAGCATCACTCGATGACAGGAGAGTCTTCATGGAAACCATCCCCAGCCACCACACGAATCCAGGCAGACCACACGGGGCATCCATGCGACGAGATCTCCAACCAGAAGCAGGACTCCAGGATGGGTAGGACGGCTCCAGAGGGCAGAGGGGTCTGGATCACTGGCAACTCAGGAGTGACATGTATAGCTCGACAGAGAGACAGAGAGAGGGAAAGAAGAGGGGGAGAGAGAGAGAGAGAAGAGAGCAGAAAAGGAGAGAACAGAAAATAAGGAGAGATGGCAGTTAGGTCTGGTCACAGTCAACATGTATAGGTGAATGTATATTTAGTGCAAAGTGCAAGCAGAGACTCCGGCAGGACTAACTATAACAGCATAACTAAAAGGGAGAGCCAGAAGGAAACACAAACATGAGGGCTCCCTGAGATCATTTGTAGGTAATGTCTTACTGTGGTTCACTTGAGTCCCAAACCTTAAGAAATGGCTTTGTAGCCCTTTCTAGACTGACATGTTAAATACTTTGTTACTCACCAGTTCTTGAATTTCTTTAACTTTTCCCAATATTGCAGTTCATTCATGGTATAGCAACGGGGGCAATTATATTTTCACAAAGGGCCAGGTAGGTTCATCATCATTTGAAACTGCATTTTAGACAATATACAAAAATTGAGGCAAATGAGCAAATTCAGGGCAAATACTTTTTCACAGCACTGTGCTAGTTATATGATTAATTTAAAAGTAGTGTAACTAAAAGTAACTAAGTAACTTCTTAAATCTTTTACAGTAAAAGTTATGCAGTTATTTAAAAAAAAAATCATGATTCTCAGTTTGGTCTCAGACTTTTGGTCTCTACTGTAGCTCTCATTAAATAAAGCAGATACAATTCTGAAATTTTATACAATAATTATTATCTTTAATAAAGATAAAGTGAAAAACAATTTCAATGTCACATCCCAGTCTTAACTTTAATAAAACTTTCACTAACATTTCATCTTGGATCGTATAACCTGACAGTCGAGTTATAAAACAGAATCCTGAACCCGGCGTACAGAGGCTGAGTGAATGTGGTGTGGACTCTGTGGAGGAGCCTCATCGGGTCAGAGACGCTGTAGAAGGACAGAGTTCCTGCACCGTGATCCACATACACTCCGATTCTGGAGGACGCCGGACCTCGGAGCTCAGTCTTCGTTCTGTTGTGCCAGAAAGTGACAGAGGAAGAAGAACACTCCAGAGTCCAGGACTGACTGTTGTATCCAAACACACACTTGTGTCCCTGTCCTTTCCTGATAATGTCTTTATATGAGACTGATATGGACACGCCATCACCGCTCCAATCCAACTCCCAGTAACAGTGTCCACACACACGCTCCTTACACAACACCTGAGTGTAAGAGTCAAATCTGTCTGGATGATCAGAGTATCGCTGATCTCTTTCACTCCATGCCACTGCTCTGTTGTTCTCGGACAAAATGAGTTCTCTGTGCACTGAGGTGGGATCCAGAGTCAGAGAACAGAAATCTAAAATAATACAATTTACACAGGTTAGATGTTATTTTACTGCAGATGAAACTATGAATAAAGAGAAACAGTAAGTAAAAATCACACAACAGTAGAGTCAGAGTCACAGAAAGATCCAACATTAATCATGAAGACCATTCATGTGTGTGATTCAGACATACAATGCAGAAAATCCACTCTACTCTTCAGATTTGAGGGTAAAGCTATGTGAACTGCTTTACCTGTGGAGACACAGACAGAATGTGAATGGAAATGATGTGAAAGCATGAACATATGAAGAACCACATGAAAAAAATTTAATTCTTTACTGTTTTTCTAGCGGGCATGATGATAATGGCACAGTTATCTCAGTAGAGGTAAAACATGTCTTGGTTTTATGGTATTGATTTTACTCACAGATTTCCTCGACTCGTGTTTTCAGACCTGAGAGAGATTTCCTCACTCCATCAAATGAGAGAGGTTGATTGACAGTGAAGCTGGGCGAGTCCTCACATCCAGGAGAAACACAGAGAGACGGGAAACTCTACAGAGAGGAAACACATCGTAGAGAAGGAGAAAAGTGGAGGAGAGGAACGAATGAATCTCAGACTGAATCAGACCAAAGACACACTCGTGATCTCAGACAGGAACATTTATCGTTGCTGTAATGAGCTTTTAGGAGGAAACTTTGTGAGGAACAGCGCCCTCTGTAGATCAGACAGTGAGTGTTACCTGGAGGAAGTGGATGTGATCGTGTGTGTGTGAAAGCTGCTCCAGCTCAGTGAGTCTCCTCTTAAGATCAGGAATCTCCTGCTCCAGTTGCTTCAGGAGTCGTTCAGCTCGACTCAGTTCAGCTTCCTCCTGAGCTCTGATCAGCTCCGTCACCTCCGAGCGCTTTTTCTCCATGAGGCTGATCAGCTCAGTAAAGATCCTCTCACTCCTATCTACTGCTCTCTGTGAATGCTTCTGTTAGAACACACACACACAAGGATGACTTATATGACTTATATACACACACAGTATACACAGTATGAATGAGCCTCACCTTAATAGTGTACACAGTCTCTTTCAGCTCCTGCATATTCTGCTGCTTCTCCTGAATCTTTTTCTGGGATTTCATCTGCTTCTCCTTTAGCTCATTCTGAGAGGAAATTAAATGTATTTAATTATTGCTATATGTTATATACAGTGTGTATATATGATGCTGGGTGGAGAGAATATTCTAGGCATTCATCTTTCATTTGACAAAAATGTGGCATTAAGGAATTCCATCCATTTTTTAACACATAAATATTGGACATAAATATTGTCTGACAAGCAGTTGTATGCTGTTCCCCAATTACTCCATGACTAATCTAGCAGATAGAAGTGCTGCCCAACGAGGTGTCTATGAAGGTGAAGGAGGCCATCATTAGAATAAAAAAACATAATTAATAAACCAATCAGAGAGAGAGAGAGAAAAAAACATTGGGAATGGCCCATACAGCTGTTTGGAACGTTTTTAAAAAGAAGAACTTATAGGGCTGAAAGACCGCAGGAGGCGACTAAAGATACAGTGGAACCTCGGATTGCGAGTAATGTGGTTTACGAGTGTTGCGCAAACCGAGCAAAGATTTTTAGTAAATTTTTAATCGGAAACCGAGCAAGTATTAGTTTACGAGTGCCGAGAATCATGTATCACGCATGCGACTCTTATTTTTTATTTATTTATTTTTTTTTTTTTTTTTTGGATTTTTCCCCGATTTTCTCCCTAATTTAGTCGTGTCCAATTCCTCCCCGTCACTAGGGGGCTCCCACATTAAGGCTACTACTACCACTCAGCCGGGAGAGCCGAAGACTATCACGTGTTTCCTCCGAACCACGTGACGCCAGCCGACCGCATCTTTTCGAACTGCTCGCTCGCGCACCGTTGGGGGCGGCGTAACACACTCGGAGGACAGCGCTATCCGCTCCCTCCGTTGCGCGAGCTCACAGACGCCCCTGATTGGCTGTAGAGCCGTGATTAATGTGGGAGCACTAAGTACCTCTCATCCCTCCCCTCTGAGAGAGCTCGGCCAATCAGCTCTCTCTAGACCTCCGGCTGCGAGAGGTTACAGCACCACCCGGGATTCGAACTAGCGATCTCCGGATGATAGGGCGAGCGCTTTAACCACTGCGCCACTCGGAGGCCGCGACTCTTATTTTGACACCGAGCGTCACTCTCTCACCTTTTCATCCCCCCTCACGGCTCCGCAAACACACAGAAACTCTGCTCGTCTCTTACTTGTATAATCAACATCTCCCTCTTTCTTTTAAGTCTCTTATGCATATGCGCGCGTAATTTGACACTGACACACACACACACACACCCTGACACGCGCACAGACGCTCTCTCGCCTTTTCACCCCCTCCCCGGCTTCACAAACACACAGAAACTCTGCTCTGTCGCGATTCTTTTCAAAGGTAAGGTGCTGCTTCATTCGTTTTGTTTTGTTTTGTTTTTTTTACTTTACAGCAGTGATTCCTTTAGTATGCGCTCACGCCAGGTCAGAGAGATTTCTTTTTTTCCTGTTAAAATGGTGTTTCCGTTGTGTCTGTCCGTTTGTTATGAAACTTAAAAAGTGATTCCGTTAGTATGCGCTCATGGCAGTCTCAGAGAGCTTTCTTTTTTTTGTTTTTCTGTTTCCGTTGTGTGTGTGTGTGTGTGTGTGTGTGTGTGTGTGTGTGTGTGTGTGTGTGTGTGTGTGTGTGTGTGTGTGTGTGTGTGTGTGTGTGTGTTTGTTGTGAAACTTAAAAAGCGAGGTGGGGAGAGGGAGGAGGAGTGTTACTGTGTAAAACGAGGTGAGGGAAGGGGCTAATTCCACACACACACACACACACACACACACACACACACGGCGTCTGTGCGCACCAACGGTAACACTTATCTGTCGGGATTTATTTGTACTTTTTTTATAAAGGTAAAGTGCAGATTAATTTGTTTTATTTTCATTTTATATATTGTATTAATTATTTTTATGTATTTATTTTTTGGGGCTGTGGAACTAATAATTTGAGTTTTCATTATTTCTTATGGGAAATGATGATTTGCAACACGACCCCACTTCCGGAATGAATTATGCTCGTAATCCAAGGTTCCACTGTAGATGACTGCAGGATCCTCACCATGGTGAAGAAAAAATGTTGCACAACATCTAGCCAACTCAAGAACACTCTTGAGGAGGTAGGCGTGTCATTGACAATGTCTACAGTTAAGAGATGGCTTTATGAAGTACAGTGGAACCTTGGATTGTGAGCATTTTCCCTTATGAGATACTGGAAATTCAGATGATTTGTTCCACAACCGAAAAATATGAATCTAAAAATAATTAATTCAAAATATTAAGTAGAAAAGATTTATTAACTTGCATTTTACTAGGGCCGCAACAACTAATCGATAAAATTGATAATTATCGATAATAAAATTTGTTGTCAACAAATGCCGTTTTCGATTAGTTGGACAGCTCACGTTACTGAGGAGCGCGACCACAAGATGCACAAATACACAAAGATACACACAGATACACAGCCGCTCGCGTAATGGAGGTTCCAGAAGCGTCTGCCGGAAAAAGCGCGCGCCTATGGCGTTATATTCCTGCCACAATTCTGAGCGTGCGGTGTGACATTTTGAGAACAGACAAAGCACTCTATGCGCATGCAGTGTCTGCACTGCGCGCTCAACAGCTCGATTCTGTGCGTGCAATGTCTCCAGTGCTCGCTCAACATGTTCTCCGTGCACGCGCGACGTCTCGATTCTGTGCGCGCTCGACTCTGCCTGTACGCTCGCTCAATTTTGTCCAGTGTTACAAAACTCCCACAAAACCAGCCAATCACAGACTTCCACACACGACTTCTGATTGGCTCTTCCTTCTCTATCAGCTGGAAATATCTGCAATTATTGTTAAAATGCTGTACTTAAATGCTGTTGTTTATGTATTTGTTTTGTTTTTTAGAAAGAGACAAGTCAGCATAAGTGAGTTTATTCAAAAAAGAAATCCCACATGCACTCCACAACAAGCAGCCACTATAACAGATGCCATCCAATATAATTAGAGTACAACAATTGTTTTGCTCATTTATTTATTTATTTATATTTTGCATGTTTAGAGGAGTTTTACTGTTCAAAAACAAACTTTGTCTTTAATTTAAGGTTTAAAATGTCAAAATTAAAGATCATTAAACTCTATTTGTGGCTTTTGCATTTTTTAAAGTTTAGTTTTATACATCTGATTTATGGGTTTATATAGTTATAAGCAAAACATCAAATTAAAGAAGTTTATCCGATTAATCGATTATCAAAATAATCGTTAGATGCAACCTTTGCATTTTACCTTTGAAAAGAATCGTAACTGTAGAGACCAGAGAGAGGAGGGGGAAGGGGAGGATAGCTATGTGGGATGACTTTCACACATACATCCGTGCTCACATACACACACACACACACACACACACACACACACACACACACACACACACACACACACACACACACACACACACACACACACACACACACACACACCAGTTTATATGGAATAAAATCACTGTCAAAAATAATCGTGCATAAAAAAAAAAGTTTTGTGTGTAATTTTGTGTTTTGTCCGAGTTGGATTCCAAAATCTACGGCAACGACATACAACAGTACAACTCTGGCTGTTTACAGACACAAAACTAGTTTTTACAACTCCTCTGTTACACGGATGAATTGTGAAATTACGCCCACGAATGTAGTGTGTTACACCGCTGTCAAAATACGTCATCAGGGCCACATGCACAGGCATTATTATCCGAGGAAAGAGGAATTGACAAAACTGCCACCACATCTTTAATGTTTTATGTGGTGGTGTACAGAGGACATTTTGAGCTTTGTTTTTAAATGTATGACCCTCACTGGGACCTTAATCAGTCTGTTTCAGGAGCAGCATCTCCAACACCACAGCACTGGCGCCCACAGGGGTGGGTTCTCAGTCCATTGCTGTTCACTGTTGCTGGATAGCTATGCACAGCTTGGATCACATCGAGGTCGCCAATTACATGACCATGGTTGGTCTCATCAACAGGAATGACGAGTCAGAATCAACTGACAGGTGTAGATCCAAAAACCTGTCACTGAACATGAAAAAAACAAACAAAAGAGATGGTTGTTCCTGAAGCACAGAAGGACCATTCTCTACCAGCTGAGGTGTTTTAAAGCATCAGACTTTTGTAATGGGCTAAGAATATGCTGTTATGAGGTTACTTAAAACATTGTCATCCCCACAGCTACATGTATTTTTGTTGTTGTTTGTTTTGTTAGTTTTCCCCCCTTGGATTCTTACAAAAGATGGGAATTTTTTCAAGTTAAAACTAGTACATTGTGGTGACATTACACCACCACGCCCGTAGATGGCGCACCAGGCACCCGTGAAATATACGACGGAGTAAACTTTCCTCTGGTTGGCAGGCTCAGTAATACATAACATAACACGTGTGCTCGTGTTTTTCACAGGAGAACCAAAAAGGTTTATTCAGCGATTCACAGTGCACATCGCCTGTGTATCATTTGCTGCCGGCACAGATATCCCCTGGGTCTGAGGCCGGTAACACTTTCAGGGTGGAACTTTACTTCTTCGCTCCGTGTCAGAGCAAGAAGATCAAGCAGTAATTAACTCCTGCATGCAAAGTTGCAAGACGCACATTCCTAGTCACTGAGAAAAGCTCCAGTTATTAAAAAAAACAATCTGGACTCCTGAGCAACTGCTAGATGAAAAATCAAGGTAATGCAACTGTATAGTCAGGTTAGGGCTTTGTCGCTCCCTCAGTTCAGTTCATAATGGCATGAAAATAATAAGGAACAGTATTGCCAAAGTGTGATGGTTTATTTTTTTTTTTTTTTACAGTAAATGAACAAAACCGCAGTAATACTAGATTTAAGTAAAATAATTAGAAAGAAAGAAAGCGCCTGTGTAGGGACAGAAAAAAAGAAAGGACAGATTCAAAAGTTAATTGTGTTCATACTGCAGTGGACACACTGTGCCAGCTTGGCATGAGCAGGGATAGCGCAATGTCTCTCTCTCTCTCTCTCTCTTGTGATTGTGTGAACGCGTAAGATAAGACAGTGGTTGTCAAATGTATTAAGACAGCATATGCCATGTATTATAGTTCTGCCTGTGCACAAAACACGTAATGTCACTAATTAGTTCTCTCTTATCTGGCTGAGGAGTTCATTACAATTACAATCAGCTAGTCTAGTTAATGGATAAAACAAATATGTAGCTTTTACTTTTGGTTCATCTCTGCACAAAAATGGCTAAAGCTGAGGAGTCCACAGGCAAACTGTGACAAACTTCTGTGGCAAATTTATTTTTCGGTACATGATCTTCAGAAAGCAAGCAGGAATGGATTGAGCAAATCACACCAGATACTGCAGACACATTTCTAACTCAATGCCCAGCTTAACCCAGTAGGTTCTGAAGAACGGACGACTCCATACTAAATAATGATTGTTGTAGGGAAACTTCATTGCAGAAAATAAAACAAAAATATTTTTACCCTGATTGTCATTATTAAATAAAAAGAAAAATTATCACTGGATTTCAGTTTTGTCTCAATATTTTGGCCACTTGTCATCTGAGTGCATGTTGGTCATTTATGTACTGAACCACTGTAAGGATATACAGTATTAATTGATGGAGACGTATTGGATTTTCTACCAAATGTTGTCACAATGAACAGTGAATACTACGCTCAGGCTCTACTGTCACACTCCAAGCCAACTCCATGCCATTAAAGGAGTTCCTGGGAGACCGGACATGAAACAGGCATTCTGATCATTTCTCCCTCTGGCATACTGAGAAAACTTTCTACACTGATGTTATCCGATGGCATTCCAAAGGTAATCTTTATTGGCAGCACGGTGATTTAGTGGTTAGCACTGTTACATTGTACCTCCAGAGTCCGGGTTCGATTCCCACCTCGAGGTCTGTGTGCATGGAGTTTACATGTTCTCCCCGTGCTTGGTGGGTTTCCTCCGGGTACTCGGGTTTCTTTCCACAGTCCAAAGACATGCAGATTAGTCTCACTGGCGTTCACAAAATGCCCGTAGTGTGTGAATGTGTGTGTGTATGTTGACTGGAGGTCCTACCACGGTCATACAAATGGAAATAAAAACAGTGGTCACTATTGACCTCCATCTTAGTTGGATGGATGAATGGATTCTCCTCATTGTGGACTGGTCCATATAAGATTAACACTGTCATAAAAACATCACTAACCTGTGTGAGATTAGTTAAATAACAACTTTTACATTTAATAAAAATTCACAAACACGTTTAATACAAACCTTAACTATTGCATTCTTTCATGTGCTCCATGTTATATTAAAGCAAAAACTTTATTTAAATTGTATTTAAAATTAATGTGTATAGGTCATGAAATTCTCACCTGCTTTTTAGTTCTTTCTGCTTTAGCTGCAACTGTATCATGACCGTTGTGTTTTTCCATGGTACACAAGTAACAGATGAAGCTTTGGTCAGTACGACAGTAGATCTCGATCAGTTTGTCATGCTGAGAGCAGATCTTCTCTTGGAGCTCTGCACAGGCTTCCACTAACTTGTGCTTCTTAAAGGCAGGAGACTGATAGTGAGGTTGAAGATGATCTTCACAATACGACGCCTGACACACCAGACAGGAATTGATGGCTTTGCGTTTTCTCCCGGTGCAGGAATCACACTCCACATCTCCAGTGAGCAGGAGCAGGAGAAACAGCTTGGAGTTCAGTCTTCTTCAGTTTTCAATTCCCCCAATGCTACGGCAAAAAATATTGTCTTATCATTAGTTATCATCATCTACAGTGCCTAAGATCATCCAAAGATTCAGAGAATCTGGAACAATCTCTGTGCGTAAGGGTCAAGTCTGGCAGACCATACTGGATGCCTGTGATCCTCGGGCCTTTAGACGGCACTGCATCACATACAGGAATGCTACTGTAACGGAAATCACAACATGTGCTCAGGAAGCATCCAGAAAACATTGTTGGTAAACATAATCCACCGTGCCATTCGCCGTTACCGGATAAATCTCTATAGAACAAAAAAGAAGCCGTATCTAAACATGATCCAGAAGCGCAGGCGTTTTCTCTGGGCCAAGGCTCATTTAAAATGGACTGTGACAAAGTGGAAAACTGTTCTGTGGTCAGACGAATCAAAATTTGAAGTTCTTTTTGGGAAACTGGGACGCCATGTCATCCGGACTAAAGAGGACAAGGACAACCCAAGTTGTTATCAGCGCTCAGTTCAGAAGCCTGCATCTCTGATGGTATGGGGTTGAGTGAGTGGGTGGCAGGAGCAGCTTACACATCTGGAAAGGCACCATCAATGCTGAAAGGTACATCCAAGTTCTAGGACAACATATGCTCCCATCCAGATGTCGACTCTTTCAGGCATGACTTTGCATTTTCCAACATGACAATGCCAGAACCACATACTGCATCAATTACAACATCATGGCTGCGTAGGAGAAGATCCGGCTGCTGAAATGGCCAAACTGCAGTCCAGATCTTTCACCCATAAAAAACATTTGGCGCGTCATAAAGAGGAAGATGTGACGAAGAAGACCTAAGACAGTTGAACAACTACAAGCCTGTATTAGACAAGAATGGGACAACATTCCTATCGATGCACCCCTATCTCTAAACTTGAATAACTTGTCTCCTCAGTCCCCAGACGTTTGCAGACTGTTATAAAAAATGGAGGGGATTCCACACAGCGGTAAAGACGGCCATGTCCCAACTTTTTTGAGATGTGTTGATGCCATGAAATTAAAAATCAACTTATTTTTCCCTTAAAATTATACATGTTCTCAGTTTAAACATTTGATATGTCATCTATGTTGTATTCTGAAAAAAATATTGACATTTTTTATTCACAATTTGTACAGCGTCCCAACTTTTTTGGAATCGGGTTTGTATAAGTCTAAAAAAAACCACGTGTTCTGGCAGATATTCTCTATAATATTCAAATGAAGAAGAAGAATAAAATTTAGGATATGACGTACATAATCAGGAAAGTACTTGTACTAGTTAACTAGTAATGATTTGTTCAGTCGTCCATGTGGAATACCATAGACTCTGTACAGGAAATAATCCATCTATTTCTGTAGTTTGTCTTCGGGTTTGCCGAGTCGTTTGTTCGTCACGTGACAGCCCCACACTTAACCAATGCAGTCTAAGCCGGAAAGAGAATTGATTTGTTCATCTCTCAAGTCTTCGGGTTTCCAGTCTGTCGTTCATCTCTCAAGTTTTCATATAAGCTTATGGGGTCATCACGTGATGGACGAACGACTCGAAAAACCCGAAGACTCGAAAGGCGAACTAATGAATTCGCTTTTGGGCTCTTTGTGAGGCTGTGATGAAGGAGCTATGATAATCTGTCTCTCGTGCAAAAAGACAGTTTTAAATCTAATGCATTTGAAGTTCTCTATAGTAACATAAAGTCAGCTCAGTCGATCCCGCTAATCATCATTTACAGACCCCCAGGGCCGTACTCGGAGTTTCTCTGCGAATCTGCAGATTTCCTCTCAAACCTTGTTGTTTCTGTAGACAAAGCGTTAATTGCTGGAGACTTTAATATTCATTTTGAGAATCCAGAAGACCCTCTGAGAACAGCATTCTTGTCCATACTGGACTCAGTAGGAGTAAATCAGTGTGTAGTAGGACCCCCTCATAAAGCAGGTCACACTTTAGATTTAATATTATCCTTCGGATTAAGTATAGGAAATATAACCACAATTCCACAGTCTGAAGTTATCTCAGATCACTATCTTGTCTCGATTAAAGCGTGTTATAGTAATAATGTATGCAGCACAGCACCGCGCTTCCACCTTAAACGTACATTTACATCAAATACCGCACAGAGCTTTATCAATAATCTTCCAGAGTTAGAAACAACAAAACCACTGGAAAAATCGCCGCAACAACAACATACATTCACGAGGACTTCATGAACTTTTTTCGTGAACGTAAATATTAGGCAAAAAATTCAGGCTTTTTTTGGTGAACTGGTATGTTTAGATGCTGTCCTCCCCACTCTCATTGTTCACTCAGGTTTGTTGACGGTGAGGTGATTGGTTGCTTTACATCTCAGTTCCCCCTCATGTCTGTGTTTCCTTCTGGCTCTCCCTTTTAGCGATGATGTCATAGTTAGTCCACTAATTTTTCAAGTGTAGTGACTCCCCTTTGAGCTGTTACCGATGGAAACAAATTTGTAAGGACATAAAAACAGCTCTACAGCACATTTTGACACGAGCGATACGGATCTGTTATCAACATAACATTTATCTGCCTGTTAAGGCAGAATTTAATGATGTTCTACTGAGCGCTGAATAAATGATAATAACACTGGTAACGACACTACTGTCATACAGAGAAATTAAAACAACACTTTGTAGTTGCTGTCTGATGTGAGCAGCTTTATTTCAGTCATAAATTCACATCCACTTTCCAGCCATTTGTGGGTAAATAATTATTCCATGCTGGACACATACAGTATATCTAAATTTAACTTTCATTTACAAAAACACCTGCAAAGAGAAAAAAAAGGATGGTCAAAGCTGGCTCCACTTTGTTCTCTCTAAGTAGAGAAAAATAATATTGGTGTAAGCTGCACATGATTTGTTTAAGCTTGCATTTATACTTAGGATATAGCTGCTGTTATGACAATGTATTATTCTTTAGGCACTCAAAAGCTAATAAACATGATTTAGATAAAAAGAGAGAAAGATTCCCAATCATACATGCTGCACAATCTCACTTTACATTCTGAATCTTTATTTTTCATTTTCTTGTCTTCTCTCCTTTCGTATCAATAATAATTCAAAATTGACTGTGCTTTCTCCATTTATCATCACCATCATTATTATTATTATTATTATTATTATTATTATTATTATTGTTACCTTTTGCTTTTCTTCTGCATTAGTTTTCATCCCTTGCATCACTCTATGTTGGACTGCACAGTTAAATGTGTGTATATATTTATTTGATGACTTGATTTTGGGCTCCGGAAGAAGCCGTCACACATTTTTCACATTTCATACAAATTTCAATAATTTTCTTTTGATTGTCGAAAGCTGCTTTGCAACAATGGCAATTATTAAAAGCACTATACTGATGAAATAAAATTGAATTGAATGAAATGTTTTCAGGATGCACTCTAATGTTCATTAGACATTTGACCCCACAAAGGTGTGTTTACACGACTAGCAGCACAGAGGCCCAGCGCTGTGCGGAAAAAATCTTGCATGGGAAGTGTTGCGCTAAAAAAAAAAAAAGTGCTACATAAATAGCTATTTAATCAAGTATTTATTTTATTTTATTTTATTTCTATTTAGAACTTTTATGCCTTGTTGAAATTAAGAGTCAGAAAAAAAATCAAAAAAGTCATTGTCAAGGTCAGGGTCGAGTTCATCAGAAATGTCAAGTTCAGGGTCAGGATCAGGATCAGGATCAGAGGCAGACTCCGAGTCACAGAATACGTTGGTTCCCTGCATGAAGCTTGACCCTGGGCGAGAGCGGTGAGGGGGCAGAATCTTCACCACTTGTCCACCAGGCACTCTCTTATAATGGAAAGCTAAAACAATAAAAAAGACCACATGTTAGTTGTTAATCACAGGATTTTATAAGTATAAATAAGAAATCCATCTGTCATTTTATCCTCATAATGTTGTTATAATTGCTAATTTCAACTATGACCCAGCACTGACATGTTTACACTGGCGTGTCAGAGGAGAGAAGCGAGAGAAGAATGTGAGACGTGAACAGTTTAAAGCGTGATTGTAACAAATTGAAAGCCTCTGTTTCAAACACGACTATGATTTAAAAGCATAGGGCAGGGGGACTCAGCCGTCAAGACAAGACTTCCGATAGGTTGTTTGCAATTGCATGACTATTATGACGCATGATGTCTTTATGCAGGGCAGAAAGTGTAAAACAGAATCGTCAAGAATGGGTAGATTTGGATTTTATTTTTATGAGTAGATTGAATTTTATAGGGAAAAGCATTTTTTAAAGAGCTTTTTAAAATTTTTGCATATTTTATTACACTTAAATGATTCGGATAACCTGAGTAAATACAAAGTACAGTTTTTAAATGATTATTTCATTTATTAAGGGAAAAAAAAAGGCTGGTTCTTGCCACACCCAGGCCTGATTACTATCAGACCTGTTAAATCAAGAACCTGTCTGACAAAGTGAAGCAGAATAAAAGATCTCAAAAAGCAAAATGATCTGAAGAAATTCAAAAATAAAAGAGAAACATGGTCAATAACATGGTTCAGTCTGGAAAGGGTTACAAAGCCATTTGAGTGAAGCACAGTGAGAGACAGCCTCCACAAACGGAGAAAACCTGGAACAGTAGTGAACCTTCCCTGGAGCAGCCGCCTTGTCAAAATTACTCCAAGAGCACAACGACGCCTTATTCTGGAGCTCATAAAAGAACCCAGAGCCACATCTAAAGACCTGCAGGCTTCACTTGTCTCAGTTAAAATCAGTGTTCATGATTCAACGATAAGAAAGAGACTGGGGGCAAAAATGGCATCCATGAGAGAGTTCCAGGGAGAAAGCCACTGCTGACCAAAAATAACACAAAGGCTCGTCTCACATTTGCCAAAAAGCCATCTCGATTATCCCCAAGACTTTTGGGCAAAGACATTCTGTGGACTAATGAGACAGAAATGTAACTTTTTGGAAGGTCAGTGTCCCATTATATCTGGTGTAAAACTAACACAGTGTTTTATAAAAAGAACATTATACCTACTGTCAAACATGGAGGAGGTAGTGATGGTTTGGGGCTTTGCATTTTCAGGACCTGGATGACTTTGCATAATTGGAAATTCTCTTGAACGAGAATGTCTGGCCATCAGTTTGTGACCTTAAGCGCAAGTGCACTTGAGTTATGCATCAGGACAATGATCCCAAACACACCAGTAAGTTCACGTCTGAAAATTTAATTTTTGGAGTGGTCTCGTCAAATTTCAGACTGAAATCTGATTGAGATGTGGCATGACCATAAACAGGTTAAAACCTCCAATGTGGCTGAATTAAAACTATTCTGCACAGGAGAGTGGGACCATTACTTCTTCACATAGGGCCAGGTAGGTTTAGACAGATTTGTTCCCTTAATAAATGAAATCATTATTTTAAAACTCTATTTTGTATTTATCTGTCTAATATTAAAATTTGTACACTGTACCTAGTTCACATGCACTGCACTGCTGCTTATTTCTGGCCTTCTGCTCATACTGTGCTTTGATTGGACGGTTGAGCCAAATTGGTGTCAGTCCAATTGACGGTTTGCTTTCTTTTGTGTAACCAACCAGCTACCTGTAGTGCTTGATAAAATCTCCTCGTGTATCATTATCTGTTTAACAGCATGTGCAAACAACCTATTGGGAGGTTCTTAGTTCAAATCCCTGCACTACCAAGCTGTAGGCCATAAACTGCTTAATAATAAATGGGATAAATGTAAGATAAATGCCAAAACATAATCATACATTAGAGCACTATTGTGATTTTATGCAGTCTTGTTTTTCCGCATTCTTGTAAGATGAATTTTATGGCTCTCTTCACTGTGAAGACGAACATATATTTCCTTCTTTACCTTGTGAATGGATTTTGTTGAATTCCTCCTCACAGATTTCCTCGACTCGTGTTTTCAGACCTGAGAGAGATTTCCTCACTCCATCAAATGAGAGATGTTGACTGACAGTGAAGCTGGGCGAGTCCTCACATCCAGGAGAAACACAGAGAGACGGGAAACTCTACAGAGAGGAAACGCATCGTAGAGAAGGAGAAAAGTGGAGGAGAGGAACGAATGAATCTCAGACTGAATCAGACCAAAGACACACTCGTGATCTCAGACAGGAACATTTATCGTTGCTGTAATGAGCTTTTAGGAGGAAACTTTGTGAGGAACAGCGCCCCCTGTAGATCAGACAGTGAGTGTTACCTGGAGGAAGTGGATGTGATCGTGTGTGTGTGAAAGCTGCTCCAGCTCAGTGAGTCTCCTCTTAAGATCAGCAATCTCCTGCTCCAGTTTCTTCAGGAGTCGTTCAGCTCGACTCAGTTCAGCTTCCTCCTGAGCTCTGATCAGCTCCGTCACCTCCGAGCGCTTTTTCTCCATGAGGCTGATCAGCTCATTATAGATCCTCTCATTCTTTTCTACTGTTCTCTGTGAACGCATCTGTTACAAAACACACACAAAATTAGTTTCCAAGACAGTGGCGCTGTAGGATTCAGCAGCCTATTTTTTTGCTGGGCTCCTGGACTTTAGCAGAAATCAGGGCCAGGTGTCCAAGCAACAGCAATTCCATAAAGAAAGCCTTTATCAAACCCCCTATGATAATGTCCAGGAGGCACTAAACTAACTGCAAAAAGCTAATTCTGTTCCCTGATGAATTTTTTTTTTTTTTTTTTTAATTGCTAGGGATCTTAACCAAGGATAAACGGATAAAAGTGTCCAACTCCATTACTATTAACCCTCTGACTGCAAGCTTTTTAAATGGATGTGAAGATAGAAGAGTGGATCAGTACCCGATCCCCTGTCTACGAGAGATCTCCCAGTCTTCTCACCCTATCTCTCCCCCTCCTTTTACCAATCTATTCATAAGGCCATCAACACTACGACAGACTCTTTTGACCCCTCCCATGCTCTGGGAAAATGCTCTGTACCATCAGGAGCAGATCTGCCCGCTACCCCTGTCCAACCTTGACCCTGTTCTCTACCCCCTGCTGTGACGCCACTCCATGGGATTTATACTTATCTCTCACCCACCGTCTTAGACCTTTATAAATTTCCAACTTCCGTGTCTTTTGCTCAGGCGCTTTACTAAGAAATTAAAAGACAATCCATGGACACTCATATAAAATTACATCCTTCCATAATTGATTTCATACTGATTTCACTAATTTTCTTTTGATTCTGTAAATCTGCTTTGCAACAATGGTCAATGTTAAAAGCGCTATAAAAAAGTAATTAATGTGAATTGAAGTATACTATGGTTGATCCCACAACATATCTGTGCTACGCTTTTCCTTTTCTGCAGAGAGTTTTTCATGCAATATCATTTCATTTAACGCACAGTGTTTCCTCACAGTGTTTGTATGTTTGAACATGCCGCTACCTGTCTGTGTTGAATCATACGGTCCATTTTGTTTCTGCTGTTGACGTTAATGTTTATGGCTGAGATGATAATAAATCTGTAATTGATGGTGTGTGTGTGTGTGTGTGTGTGTGTTCAGGAGAATCTCATGCCTCACCTTAATATTGTTCATAGTATGTTTTAGCTCCTGGACCTTCTTCTGCTTCTCCTGAATCTTCTGCTGGGATTTCTCCTGCTTCCCCTTCAGCTCATTCTGAGATCAAATTTATGCATCAGGAGCTTAGCAAGGCTATATTAATGGTGGCTAAACAATTAAATAAAATAACAACAGACAGAAAATAAAATAGCAATCTTGCACAGGTTAAAATGTAAATATCATCTGGCATAAAATAGCTTCCCAATGTAAGAAAAAAAATATCTGTTCTTCATGACTTGATTATGTAGCATTTGGATTCAGGATTAAGCTTTTGACTAAGATGTATACCTTTTCATCACTAACACACATGCATGGTGTATACCAGGGCTCCTATGTTTCGTCATTATTTGCGTTGCCGAAACTAAACACTCGTATACATGTCACTAACCTGTGTGAGATGAGTTAATCAACTTAACTTTAATTTCGACTAAAGTCTAATAAAAATTTATTTTAGCCTTCAGTACGTTTTTTTAACACAAACATTAATCATTTCATTCTATGATGTGTTCCATGTTATATTAAAGAGAAAAAAAACAACTTTAATTACATTTAAAAATAAAGTTATGAACTTGGAATTCTCACCTGTTTTTCAGTTCTTTCTGCTTTAGCTGAAACTGTGTCATGGCCTTTATGTTCATCCATCGTACACAAGTAACAGATGAAGCTTTGGTCAGTACGACAGAAGATCTCCATCAGTTTGTCATGCTGAGAGCAGATCTTCTCTTGGAGTTTTGCACAGGGTTCCACTAACTTGTGCTTCTTAAAGGCAGGAGACTGATAGTGAGGTTTAAGATGATCGTCACAATAGGAGGTCTTACACACCAGACAGGAATTGACGGCTTTGCGTTTTCTTCCTGTGCAGGAATCACACTCCACATGTCCAGCTTCGGACTTCTTCAGTTTCTCCACCACTTCAGCAAGTATTGTGTTCTTGTGTAGAACAGGCCTTGGAGTGAAATTCTGCCTACACTGGGGGCAGCTGTAGACCTTCTTCTGATCTTGTGTATTCCAGGAGCGATTAATACACACCTTGCAGTAACTGTGTCCACATGGAGTCGTCACTGGATCCTTCAGGAGCTCCAGACAAATTGGACAGTTAAACTGATTCTCATCTACTGAAATACTGGATGCAGCCATTTTCCTGCTCTTACCCACTGTGTGTATGAGAGAGTGCGCCAAGTTTTGTTTTCACTGAAACTAACTTCCTGTATCTTTGAATTTTGAATAGACAGAGTCAGCAGGGTGTGGCAGTGAGAAGAGAGAGACTAAAGAGACGAAGATATTTTAAAGAGCTTCTCTGTGACTTAAGGTTTAAATTGCTGATAAATTAACTCTTCTCACAAAATCTTTAAAAAACAAAAACAACAGCAACAAAAAAGAAAGCAACTTTATAGATCAGTCATTAAATTCAGCGAAGCAGGATAAACCAAAGCAAAAGACAAAAAACACAGGAACTGATGACGTAGCAAGGTAGCAAGCATGTACATGTACAAGTATAGAGAAAAAAAAACAAGTGTTCTGGCAGATATTCTCTATAATATTTAAGTGGAGTAATAAAAAAAGTAATAAGAAAAATTGTGAGAATGAAGACAAGACCATGTTGGACAACAGACCAAACAAAGAAATGGAAAAACTAAAATAATAAAGTGCCATACCTACCTGGACAAAGAGCCATCCTTTTCAAGCTTTATTAAGACTTCACTATTTTTTTTAAAGTCAGAATTGACCTTGTAATTTGATGACACCTAGACGTTTACAATGCTGTGAAAAAGAATTTGCCCCTTCTCTTTTTATATTTTTTTAATCACAATTAAATGATTGAGATCATCAAACAAATTCTAATATTGAACAAAGATAACCCAAATAAATACAAAATGAAGTTTTTTTATTATTATTTCATTTATTAAGGGAAAAAGCTTTACAAACCTGCCTGGCCCTGTGTGGAAATGTAATTGCCCCATAACCTAATAAATGCTTGTTCCACCCTTGGCAGAAACAACTGCAATCAAGTGTTTGCGGTACCAGACAGAGTCTTTCACGTCGTTGTAGAGGAGTTTTGGCCCACTCTTCCTTGCAGAATTGTTTTAATTCAGCCACCTCGGAGGTTTTAATCTGTTTAAGAAGAAGAAGAAGAGTTGGGTTTAAGTCTGAACTTTGACTAGGCCACTCCAGAACTGTATTTTTGTATTTCTTGGAGCCATTCAGAGGTTGACTTGCTGGTGTATTTCAGGTCATTGTCCTACTGCATAACCCAAATGCACTTGAGCTTGAAGTCACAAACTGATGGCCGGACATTCTTCTTCAGGATTTTCATGATTCCATCAATTATGACAAGTCGTCCAGGTCCCGAAGCTGCAAAGCCCCAGACCATTACATAACTACCACCACCAAGACTGTTAGCATCTAGACTCTGCTACTGGGAACTTTGGTTCCGGCTTCGCTATCATTCGGATGTTCCTTGTGGAATCTACTTGCTGCATGACCTGCCACAAACTTCCACAAAGGATTGCAGTTTTTAAACAAAGTTATTTCCTGAACTTCCAAAACAGGCAGATTACTCAGCATATCGTCAGCATACAGCGGGTGAGCGAACAGGGAGTGAGACATCAGATTCTCACGAGTATCTCATATTGCTGCAATAAAATATTAATGAATGTGGGTGAGGAATCCCAAATGTGATTGAATATGGATCGGATCAGACTGATACATGTCAATTACTTTATTTCTTATATTGGGTTTCTTTAGATTTTGTTGCTTTTTTTCTTAGATAGATAGCTTTTTCAGCTTTCCAAAAATTACCATTCATTCATGATTTAGCCAGGGGGGCAATTACTTTTTCACGTGGGGCCAGGCAGGATTGGACAACTTTTTTTCCCCCTTAATAAATGAAATCATCATTTAGATACTGCAGTTTGTATTTACTCGGGTCGCAAATTATTTTAAAAAAAATTATTTGAATCGTGTGATAAAAAGTTTAAATATCTTTAAGGCAACGAAAGCAGACAGTTATGTTTCTCCTTCATTATTCAGGTCTTTTCTAGTTGTGTTTACCCACTTTAGTTAGTTAGTTAATTGGGTTATGTATATACAGTACCAGTCAGTTGTTAAGACATGAAGGTCGGCTGTTCTGGATCGTTCCTACAAGAACAGTATTGTGTCGAGTGTGTTTGTAAACCCCATCGAGCTCCATGATGAAACTGTCTCTCATGAAGACCTTCCCAGGAAAGCGAGACCAAAACTTACTGCAGCAGAGGAGAAGTTCATTTAGAGTCACCAGCCTCAGAAATCACCAATTAACCACCAACCAGCACCTCAGATTAGAGCCGTTATGAAGCTTTACAGAGCAGAAGGAGCAGATATACATCTCAATATCAACTGTTCAGAGGAGATTATTGTGTGTTTTATATAAACGCCTTCAGTGTTGTTTTACAGTGTAGAAAGAAAGAAACATCAGGAATTAGAAGGGGTGTACAAACGTTATTATACTATTGTTGTAATATTATAGTATTATTGTAAAAGAATAAAATAAGAGCTGATAAAAAGCATTTCTTCTTAATTTGCTCTTGTTAAGTTTTCCTGACATTAACATTCCCTTTATTGGTTCTCTTTTACATAATTATTTATTCATAAACATTCCGGTGATAATATTCATGTTTACACTTCAAATGGTGAGTATGATTTGAAACTTGGCCTCCCTTTATCTAGACGACTATCTAGCTGTACCAGGTGAATGCTTGGAGGTTGCAAGATAGTCGCTATGTCATTTTTCTTATGTTCTGCTAAATAATTCATGGTAGTATTATAATTGCAGCATTATTTTTAAAATGTGTACATTTTTATCTTTATCAGTTTGTCTCTAATGACCAAGCGAAGTGACGATGGCAAGAAACAACTTCCTGAAACAACATGAGGAAGAAACTTTAACTAGAACCAGATTTACACTCGTATGGACGATATCAAAAACAGTCCCGTCCCATCAGAGAACATCTGTCTGCATCACCCGAGTCCAACACCATCTTCATGGTCAACAGTTCTTACATGGTGAATTTTGTGTGAAAGTTTTCTGTGAGGTTGAGGGATCAGCACTTAACTCCCACAATTTAAAAACATATAGGACTGAAATTCCCTACAGTCTATCTGAGCCTCCAATAATGTGCTGGATTCTGTAAAGCTGCTTTGCGACGATGCCCATTGGTAAAAGCGATAGACAAATCAAATTTAATTGAACTCAATCCCAGCCAGTTTAGCTTTATCTCCTAAGTTGTTGTCTTTGCTTGATCCAGGATGATAATTTGATCCTTCTGAAACGCATGAATAAAACACATGACCACAGGAAATGACATGTTAAAAGTGAGTTAAATGAATTGTTTTAATGTTATTTACTACTTCATTTCTTGTTTGAATTTTGGACAGTGACCTTAGGTGACTAGAAAAGGTGCATATATAATAAATGCAATAATAATAATAATAATAATAATAATAAAAGCCTTTTTGCAGTAGAGTTATACTCATCACTGCCCTAATTATTCAATCTTTTTTCCTTTTATTTTTAAATTTATTTCCTTATATAAATCCAGATAATGATGCATTTGTCCCTCAGGCTGTGTACAGTATGTAAATATCCAATGACGGAGACAAGCTAACGATCAGTCCGTGCTTGAGCACTGGCTCATTAAGAGCTTCATTAAAACCAGCTGTATTGTGTTGTATATTGTGACATTTTTCATTCTCTAATAATCAGACAAATTTGCTGACCAGTTTAACTCCAGCTCAATCACATTAGTTACTGCAAAAACATTCCACACCTTAACCAGAAATCAGGAACCAAATTGAACCCTTAAGTACCATTAGTATCACCTTTTGATATACAGTGTGTGTGTGTGTGTGTGTGTGTGTGTATGATTTAAAATTTCTCCCCCCAGAAACCACTCAACATATCGGTGTTCAATCTTGTGTGCCTTTACTTTCAGACATCTAAACTTTACATTTCTCTTTGCACATGGTGCAAGTTCACTCACACACACACACATACATACACACACACATACATACACATACATACACACACACATACACACACACACACACACACACACACACACACACACACACAATCTACAGTCACTGAAAAAGCCAGTATATAAAACAGGGGATAAAAATTCCCCCATCCAGCATGATAAAGTACAGTGGAGGCAAAAAACAAAAGATCTAAGACTATCTGATTCGGACCGACACGGACCTGAACGCTGACTTTAGTCCCGTGTACGAGCATCACGTTCAAACACGGCATCCCTGCTGCATGGATATGAAAATGGATATGAAAATCCATTAAAGATGTGCTTGAGGTTTCTTTTTCGAATTGTTTATCCTGTAAGATTTTTGATAAAATAAATAATGTAGATTAGGCTGCAAAGTGTCTAAAGATATAAAATAAAACTAGTTGTTTATGAAACGTCCTCAGCAGCAAATACAAAAATAACATCCTTCAAGACAAAAAATGTCCTTCAAGAAGCCTGGAGAACTATTTCTCTATGTGAAGTGTCTAAATCGCTCACTGTGTGTTTTTTTCTTCACCTCTGGGTCAGTCGTGTTTCTAACTCAAATATTTCAAGTTCAAATTCTTGAATATATTATAATGAGCTCTGGTCATGTGACCAATTAATCCTTTCTGAACAAATATTGGAAATGTTACAAAACTGTTCTTAAGATGGATATTGGATAAATCTAACGCGACATCTGAATTAGCCATACCGGCGGCCATCTTGGGAAACAGGCTCCGCCCCCTCATGGTTCAAAGTGGGAATTGTAGCAGGAAGCAACAACTTTTGTTTGTAGAATTAACTTAAAGTTTATATGTTGAAATGTTTGAAAAGTCAGCAGTCAGGTCAGTGTAAAGGTCCGATATTCAGAGCTACAATATTAATACCATAGTACAAATTCAAATATATGTTACGACATGCTGTTTCTAAATTAAATATTTATACGGATTCGGTATCCAGTGGCACAGAGTAGAGAGGTTATAGAACAGTGTTCAGCTTCAGGCTCTAAGACAGAACAGAGGTTTAAAGGAGCCAAATAGCTAACAAATTATAGGGTAATTAGATAACGAAAAAAAGCTTAATTAATGAGTGGGCATGGCTTAAAGTTTCTAAATCTTCAACCACACTTGTGATCGGGCTCGAGCGTTCATTTGATGAGAGAAACATGAAATATTAAAAATGGCAGCAAGGCGTTTCATTCCAACCCTGAGTTCACCGCTGGAGATGTGACGATAAATCATGATTTAAGAAAAAAAAAATTAAAGCAAAATCTGTTATTTGGTTAAAAGTATATCTAACCGGTTAGAGGTACGTCTACACTGCACTCATACGTGACTGGGATCTGATTTTTCCCATACATACATAGTAAATCACATGGAATCCGATCTCTTCCAATCTGAATCACACTGATAAAAATAAGAAAGAATAAAAACAAGTGGGATGAACAGATTAAACCTTAAAGTGTGTGTTGAAAACATATGAGAGCCTGCTGCTTAAACTTTAAACACAAAATTTTGAGAAACTAAGGACAGGAACCAGAGAATAGCACTGTTCATGAACATGTCACATGACAGGTTGTTCCTCTGCACATGTGTGATCTGTGGTCAGAAATGTGTCATGTTGAAAACATGACAATCAGATTTAATCAAGAAACTGCAGTCTGCAGTGTGAAGGTGTGTGAGGGTGAGTCAAAAATTATCCGCACTACGGTTATATCAAAACTTCTCTCGGCCGCACTGTCTTATCAGCGATTTCCGCTCAAGGTTCCTGTCTCCCCAGGCACTGCTGCGCAGGTGTGAACGTGTTACATCAGTTTAGCGTCACTGCCACACAAGCAAAAATAAATAGCACTCTTGTGATTTGCACGAAGGAAGAGCAGCGTGCAGCGATTCCTTTTTTTTGTGGTCCAAGAGTGTACCTGGTGCTGAAACAACTCACGGAAGAGCACAAACAGAAGTGTTTGGATATCTGGAGTGATACTCTAAGGAAGGTGAAAGTTTCTTGACGAGACACTGATTCATCACTACGAGCCTGAGAGTAAACGGCAGAGTACGTAAGTGAAACATCCTCAATCACAGACCGAGTAAAAGTTCAAAAGTCGACCATCAGCTTAAAAATTCATCAACGCTTACATTTTCTGGGATTCTCAAGGTCCAGAAGTATTAGAACTTCAAAAAGGTTCAACAATCAACAGTGAACCAGTGCTCATTACAGTGAGACGATTATTGAAGAGCTGAAGACTAAACTTCAGATTAAACACAGAGGACTGATATCTGAGTGCGTCTCGAGTGACGATGCACGTCCGCATACTTCTACCACACGGAGGTGTTAAAGCGTGTCCTCACTATAGTCCTTATCTCGCTCCATGACACTTTCACCTGTGTGGTCCCCTAAAAGCAGAACTACGAGGACAAAGATTTATGAAGAAGAACTGGAGACAGCGGGGCATTCGTAGCTCGCAGCTCAGACGAAAAGATTTTTAATGAGGGAATATGAAAGCTTGTTAACAGATGGACAAAGTGTATTATGTCGAAAAATTATGTATTTGGCTTTTCTACAAGTTGAATGAAAATACATTCTATAGCCATAATGTGGATATTTTTTTGACTCGGCCACATATATAAACACAAATCTAAAAAAACAATAGTGATGCCCTGTAATGTGTCTAATCAGACAGGAAGCATGAATTTAAGGTATTTCCCGATTTCTATGATGTACCAAAGGTGCAGTTTCTAACATTTAAGGCTGTTTCGACATCATCTCAGATCTGGTTCATTTCATAGCTACAAAACCACAACTAACTTGCATTCACACACTCTTCCTAATAGGTTAACGTTTCTATGGTAACAAAAGGAGTCTCCAGTGTCAGACGTGGAGGTGAGGCTGTACGTTTTCTGATATTTTCCAGAGACAAGTTTACGCTTCACACAACATGACAAGCTGCTCGTCTTATTAAGAAAAAAAAAAAAAGGACAGACTATGGTAAAGAAACATGCGTTTAAAGATGCTTTAACGGAAATGAGAACGTGAACTTTTTTAAAAACACATCAACCATAATAATAAGTGGATAAAAATGTAAGAAGCATCATTATTAATTTTTTTAAAATTTGCAATCGCTGGAATAAAACACAACTGGAAAAGTTGTGGATTATTGTCCTGTAACTGTGAACACAGCTAGTAGAGGGCGCTACAACCTGCTCCTTTACCATGTCAAGCTGTGTAGTTTTGTCTTATAAACGTCATTAATATTATTAATGACGAAGATAGAATTTAAAGACTCTGGAGAGGGAAGGACTTTTGTTAAACAAGAAATTAACTAGTTTTAAGAATTCAATGCAAGTGTAAATGGATAAAAAGTATGAAATGTTGCTCAATAAAAAAAATAAATAATAAAACACGAGCTATTTTGGTTTTAAGAAAAGGATTTCCCGGTAACTGCACATGCCAGCAGAGGGCACTAAACATTACAACTGGGTCCTTTATCCAAAATTCTAAACAAATAAAAGTGAATGCTACGGCACACGAGCTAGCCAGATTTTTTTGTTCGTTTTTGTTTTCTTTTTAATTCTCTGTATTGACGTCCATTAAAATGAAATCAGATGGCAGTAAACCGAAGCGCTACATTGTCACCTGCGGTTACTGTCCGTGAGTCCGACATGCGCACTGAACCGCTCCTGCTGCCTCGGGCTCATCTCTGTGCTTACCTCAAGTGTAAAAAGATCAAACGTACAAACAAATAGACAAAGAAAAGTCAAATCCGAACACAGCTGTGAGACATCCAGCTGCACGGCGAGGACGCTGCTGAAACAGACAGACCTCAGGGACGAGCCGTGCTCCTCCAGTGAACGTGACGTTAAGTGGCACCAGGGCGGCGCTGCTTCCGTCTCTCTCAGGTGGTCTTGGGGTAGATTTTTTCGTAGAAGTAGTTCTGCGGTAGGAGGTACAGCTCGCCATCCTTCTCCTTCACGCCATGAGCACGGACGAACTGGAACTGCTCAAGCGCAAACTCGTAAAACTCGTTCTCAAGTTTCCAGATGTCCGACTGCTGCAGACGAGCGATGGACTCCTTAGTGAGCGGCTTCTTCTCGCTGGTCTTCCTCAGGTGGGACTTTTTTCCTTTTGATGAAAAGAACATGTAAGCAGTGACAACGTGAACACCATGTCTTGGCTAATTTACTGAAGCCTGGCTCCTAACCGGAGCATACCTGTCCTGTAGAGCTCGGTGGCTCCTCTAAAGAACCGAGGCAGTGCCGCCTCCAGCATCATCACAAAGTCCTCAAGCTCTTCGGTCACGCCCACCAGCAGGTACTCGTTAATCAGGTTATACTTGGCCTGCTCCAGAGCCCAGCGACTGCCGATGTTCCTGCACACGACCGTTACAAGAGCTTTACCAACTTACACAATGTCCACTTAACATTTAGGCTATGAGGCTAACGTAGCGTACAAATAACGTTCCAAGACTGACCAGCACTCAGAGTAATGACCACAGAAGAAGGGGATCTGGAGCCACAGCTTTTCTGGAGCGCAGTCTGAACCAGCTGCAGCAACACACTCATCAAATGTCTGGAAAATAACAACACACAAACTTAAAATTCATTTAATGTTCTTGTTAATAGCACAAAAAAACTAAACAAATCAACAACAAAAACACACTGATCCTAAACATTTAAACAAAATAAAAATGATTAGGTTTTAGGTGTAACCTTGACCAGGCTTGATTTCATTTTGCACAACAGTGACATCCAGTAACTGAAACAGGAACTGCTTTCAGTATAACTCATATGTTTCAAACCTGTTAGAACTTTAAAAAATATATACTTAAAAATAAAAAGCATTCACAGCAGTAAGATGAAAAAGTGAAAATAAATAAATAAAATACTAATCTGACCTTCTTGTCCCCCTGTTTCCTGCGTTTCAGGCCCGGTCTGTAATCGTCCCCGAAGCGCAGGAAGTAGTAATAGGACACCAGGCGCTCGATGGGGTCGCGCACAATGTTGATGTAAATGGGTTTTTTCATCACGCCAAATCTGAGAAGAGAACAGAACACTTTTAGCACAAGTAAGTGTTTGAGTGTCTCCAGTGGAAGGAGTCTTCAGTGTCAGTAACAGTCAGATGAAAAGCTGCAAATTTTGTGTAAAGTTTTTTCTCACTATTATTTATTATATATTATTTATCTATCAATTCTCTAAACATACATCACTGTATGCGAATAGAAAACTTATTTTTATTACACATACAACTTATTTTATATATTATTATTACACTTTATTTATCTAGGTTTGGTTTAAAGTTTTATCAAATTCTTTTAAACGTGAGAATAAGAACTAAAATTTATGATTTAATTAAGATTTAAGTGACTAGAGACATTTTTTGGGGTACTGTTAAGGTGCAAAATCGATACAACATAGACATATACACGTTACCATTTATTCTGACATGGGCACTGCAGGAAAAAAAAAAAGTAAAACCAAGGACTTTTCAGTGCAGCTGTGTGTCTCTTCTGTTACTGTTTGCCTGCATCTCTTTTTGTTCAGCTCTGCATAAGATGAATTTCTTCATTAAAAATTATAAAGGACAGGAGGCATGCAAGGACATAGACATATCAGAAAGGTTCATTAAAAAAAAAAAAAACATATAAAAAGGTGTATTGAATCCTGACATGACTTAAGCGCTAGACTTTCTTTCATCTCAGTGTATTTGGAATGTACACAGAGACTTGGTATGTAGCTGCCCTGAGGTGAAGATAAACCCTGAGGTGAAGATAAACCCTGAGGTGAAGATAAACCCTGAGGTGAAGATAAACCCTGAGGTGAAGATAAACCCTCAGGTGAAGATAAACCCTCAGGTGAAGATAAACCCTGAGGTGAAGATAAACCCTGAGGTGAAGATAAACCCTGAGGTGAAGATAAACCATGAATAAAACAAATAAACAAACAAACAAAACACTCAGGTGAATATAAACCCTGAGGTAAAAATAAACCGTGAGGTGAGGATAAACCCTGAGGTGAAAAACCCACAGGTGAAGATAAACGCAGAGGTAAAAAAAAAAAAAAAAAAAAAAAAAACACTCAGGTAAAGATAAACCCTGTGGTGAATATAAACCCTGTGGTGAATATAAACCCGAGGTGAAAAACAAACCCTGAGGTAAAAAAACAAACAAAAACAAAAAAAACACTTAAGTAAAGAAAAACCCTGAGGTGAAAAACACTCAGGTGAATATAAACCCTAACGTGAACATAAACCCTGAGGTAAAAAAAAAAAAAACCCACTCAGTTGAAGATAAACCCTGAGGTCAAGATAAACCCTGAATAAAAAAAACAAAAACAAAAAACACTCAGGTAAATATAAACCCTGAGGTAAAAATAAACCTTGAGGTGAGGATAAACCCTGAGGTGAAAAACACTCAGGTGAATATAAACTCTGAATAAAAAAAAAAAAAAAAAAGGGTAAAGAAAAACCCTGTGGTGGATATAAACCCTGTGGTGAAAAACAAACCCTGAGGCAAATATAAACCCTGAGGTGATTATAATCCCTGAGGTGAATATAAACCCTGAGGTGAATATAAACCCTGAGGTGAACATACATAAACCCTGAGGTAAAAAAAAAAAAAAAAAAAAAACACTTAGGTAAAGAAAAACCCTGAGCT
Organism: Clarias fuscus; assembly: GCA_030347435.1. NCBI lineage: Eukaryota > Metazoa > Chordata > Actinopteri > Siluriformes > Clariidae > Clarias > Clarias fuscus. The sequence goes on from CM059218.1 coordinate 31,833,074, forward strand.
GAAAATAAACCCTGAGGTGAAAATAAACCCTGAGGTGAACATAAACCCTGAGGTGAACATAAACCCTGAGGTGAACATAAACCCTGAATTAAAAAAAAAAACACTTGGGTAAAGAAAAACCCTGTGGTGGATATAAACCCTGTGGTGAAAAACAAACCCTGAGATGAAAAAAACCCCGAGGTGAAAAACAAACCCTGAGGCGAATATAAACCCTGAGGTGAATATAATCCCTGAGGTGAATATAATCCCTGAGGTGAATATAATCCCTGAGGTGAATATAAACCCTGAGGTGAATATAAACCCTGAGGTGAATATAAACCCTGAGGTGAACATACATAAACCCTGAGGTAAAAAACAAACAAACAAAAAAAAACACTTAGGTAAAGAAAAACCCTGAGCTGAAAATAAACCCTGAGGTGAACATAAACCCTGAATAAAAAAAAAACACTTGGGTAAAGAAAAACCCTGTGGTGGATATAAACCCTGTGGTGAAAAACAAACCCTGAGATGAAAAAAACCCCGAGGTGAAAAACAAACCCTGAGGTGAATATAATCCCTGAGGTGAATATAATCCCTGAGGTGAATATAATCCCTGAGGTGAATATAAACCCTGAGGTGAACATAAACCCTGAGGTGAACATAAACCCTGAGGTGAACATAAACAAACCCTGAGGTAAAAAAACAACAACAAAAAAAACACTTAGGTAAAGAAAAACCCTGAGCTGAAAATAAACCCTGAGGTGAACATAAACCCTGAATTAAAAAAAAACACTTGGGTAAAGAAAAACCCTGTGGTGAAAAACAAACCCTGAGATGAAAAAAAAAACCCTGAGGTGAAAAACAAACCCTGAGGTGAAAAAAAAAAATCCTGAGGCGAATATAAACCCTGAGGTGAACATAAACCCTGAGGTGAACATAAACCCTGAGGTGAAAAAAAAACAAAAAACACTCACGTAAAGATAAACCCTCAGGTGGAGATATAAAAAAAACAAAAACAAACCCTGAGGTGAAGATAAACCCTGAGGTGAAAAACACTCAGGCGAAGATAAACCCTGAAGTGAAGATAAAACCTCAGGTGAAGATAAACCCTGAGGTGAACAGATGGAGCGCTCACTTGGAGAAGTCGAGGAACGATACATGTCCGTGGTAGATCGCCGGCTTCATCTCCTTCCATGTCGTCACATTCTTCACGAAACGCACCTGCAGATATAAAAACATTAACACTGGCATGAAATGTGTTTGCGTGTGTATAAATGTAATTTTTTAAATGTTTTTCCCCAATACAATATTAACATAACACATATACAGTATATACATAGAGGGTATAACCAGACAGACATACAAAGACAGACAGATATATAGACAGAAGGAGGCAGACAGATGATGTAAACAGACAGAACAACACACAATTGAAGCAGACAAAGATAACAAGGCAGACACACAGACAGATCAGCGGAAGGACAGTCAGATCCAGAGGCGGACAGATAGATCCAGAGGCAGTGGGCCAGACTCGGAGGCAGACTGGTAGATATAAAGGCAGAAAGGCAGACCCAGAAGCATATATAGAGGAAGATGGTCAGATCCAGAGGCAGACATGCAGGTCCAGAGGCAGACATGCAGGTCCAGAGGCAGACATGCAGGTCCAGAGGCAGACATGCAGGTCCAGAGGCAGACATGCAGGTCCAGAGGCAGGTATAGAGGCAGATGGCCAGGTATAGAGGCAGACATGCAGGTCCAGAGGCAGACATGCAGGTCCAGGCCAGGTATAGAGGCAAATGGCCAGGTATAGAGGCAGACATGCAGATCCAGATGCAGACATGCAGATGTATAGGCAGACGCGCAGATCCGAAGGCAGATACAAACAGATATAGTCACATACACATATAGAGAAAAACAGACACAGAGGCAGACAGGATGAAAGCCAGACAGGCAGATAAACTGACAATCAGACAGATATGGAGCAGACAGACATATCGGTAAACAGACAGGTGCTAGTGTATACTCTGTGTGGCCTCACACACCTGGTCTTGCAGGGACATGACGGGGTTGTTCTTGCTGGTGTTGATGTGCAGGACGTGGTAGTGGTTCCTGCTGCACAGGTCGTAGGCGAGGTTGGTGAAAGAGGTGCTGGCAGTTTTGGGGACTCGGTTGTAGATGACCACCACGTTGTTCTCAGCATCCTCGCGAGATTCCCTCTGTCCTTCCTGAGTGCGACGTTCCTCGATGTCGCGCACTTCCAGCCTCGCGATGGCACGCTCTGTAAAGAAAGGAGCAATCAATTTCCCCACACGGAGAGATTTTACCGTAGAATGGCTTCAGGTTAAAGGAACAGTGGGCGGGATTAGTTCTCCACACTCTTCTGGGTGTGGGTTTACTTAAACATGAATATTTACATCACTAGGTCACATGACCATAATCTACTGTATTTTGGAACTTGATAATGAATCTAAAGACCACATAAATGTCACTTCTCTTATACATAGTACATACCTTTATTTATAAAACTAATCCTGCCAGAAAAAGTCTTTACACAAGTTCACCTTTTCAACTACGTTCAGTCGACATTTGTTTATTTATTAGCTTTCAGCACACACTGAAAATAATTCTCTAACCTGTCAGCATGATCTCCGGTGTTATATTAAGAAAGCATTATTCCTCAGTCCCAGCGACAGTCATGCCTCCATCCGGTGTAATGATACACACTAAACCTGAACGCAAGTTGACCCTCTGGTTTATTGGCACCTAATACTCGTGGGATCTGGAAGCGAGGCCTGAGATGATGAGGCTTTAGCACATTAGCGATGCAGAAATAGCTGCTACTTGTGAGTGACGAAGAGGACACGGATAATCATAGAGTCTCACTTTTGGCTGTTCGGGAGCACCGTCAGCACCAAGGGACAAAACGGTGCACTAGGATCAAACAAAAATCAGCTGGCCAGTATGACTGAAGAGATTCCAGACTTCGCAGGCCTGACGCTCGATCAGGACCCTGGAGGTCTAGAAGATCATCTTTAGTCTGGGAGTCCTTAGAGATTCTTTTAGATTCTGGGATCCCTCAAATTACTTATTTTAGATTTATGAACCACCAAAATGATTATTTTAGATTCTGGGAGCACTGGTGTGATTGTGAGAGCCAATAAAGATAACTCATTTAGCATATAGGAGTTCCTAAATGACTCTATGATCAGATCACATTGATGCTTTCAGATTCTGAGAGACTGTGTATGCCTCATAAAGATAATTGATCCTAGATTCTGTGAGCACCAAAATGACTCCAAGATTCTGTGAGCACTGGGAACCCCTAAATGACACTCTTAAGATTATGGGAGCCACAAGATAACTATTTTCAGACACTATGAGCCATTAAATGACTTTTTTAGCATCTCAAAGGCAGGAAAAATCTATTTTGAATGACTATTCCAGTGAAGCACCAAACTGACTCTTTTAGATCCTGGGAGCCCTGAGGCAACCCCTTTAGCTAAAGGAACCCATGAGATGACTCTTATTAAACTGGGTGATTCTTAACAGCAACTCTTTTAGACCCTGGGAAGCCTCCGGTGTCTCCTTTAGACTCTGGGAGACCTGAGGCAGCTCTTTGTAGACTTTAGAGTTCTATGATGACTCTTTTAGACTCTGAATCTAAAAGACTCACTATGGGGCTGCTCAGAGCACTGCCGTTATTCTTTCAGACCCGAGGCAACTCTGTTTATACACACAGGGAGCCCCAAGCCCACTGTTCTATAGTTAGACCACCCCAAGACCACTCAAGTGGAACCTGAAAGACAGCAATAAAGTAAATCAGACACGCTCAATGCAAATAAAGTGTCTTCCCTCGAGGCACATTAAATTAAATCATTCATGCAGATCAGTACATTGTGCACATCTAATGCATCTTTAAAAATAAAGTTTCTCTTTTCTCTCCAGGGCTACAAAGGAGACAAGCATTTACACTTTTAAGGCAAAATGCTCCAAACTGCATTTTCACTAAGATGCAGACCGCTTGAACTTCTCAGACCCTGTTAGTCTTCTGCAGAGTCAAGAGTACAGGAACAAGCTTTCTGACTGTTTGGAAACTTGACCCCATAAGTGCTGAAGAGCACGAGTGCCAAAGTGACACGTGCTTTAGGTGTTAATGGCAACGGAGAGCCTAAAAACAGCTCAGCTTTTCTATATGCGCTGCCTGAAGCATCTGCTCGCAAACACAGAGTGAATGACAAGCTGCAACAGCAGAACATCATGGAGATCATAGAGAGAGAGAGAGAGAGAGAGAGAGAGAGAGTGAGAGAGACTTGAGTTACAGATGGTGTCAGGAAATAAGAAAATATCTGAGCATTAAGGCTGAAAGCTGACCGAGAGAGAAATCTGACCATGCAAAAAGACACGTGATCCTACAGAGAAACCTGCTTCTAATTTAAATACTGATGTCCTCGTTTAAGCAGACGATTCATTAAGTATAATTATATAATTAATATTATATATTACAGTTTTAAAATCTTAACATTATCACTCACTCATATACTCAGATCTATCTATATACAGGGTCATGAGGAGCTATCCAAGGAGACTTAGGGCATGAGGCGAGGTACACAAGATTGGGGTGTCAACATGCACACAGTGCCTGAGGTGGGAATCGAACCTGGACCATAGAGGTGTGAGGTCACAGCACTAACAACTACCGTACCGCCCCGAGGTGATATACGAGTTGGAAACGTGGGGTAAAACAAGATGCGATTTTTTTTCGTCCAAGTTCATTAACACATGTTTAATAAGCGGACTGACAGACTCTGGTCTATTTCTGAAAGTTGGAGAGTCGCTCTGCTCCACATCCTGTCTCCGTCTCAGTCTCTCATGGATTAATGACGCTCAAACAGAGAAGACACAGAAATATCAATTTACTAATCAGATTCCTAACCACAGTGTGTGTGTGTGTGTGTGTGTGTGTGCGCGCGCGTGTGTTATAGAACAGTATTGAGTGATGAAGTCGAGTCAGTTGTTCATGATTTACACAATTTACGATCAGCGAGAATGAGTTACTTCCTGTTCTTGCTCGCGACACTTGGTATTCACTCCCTCACCACGTCCTGTCTTTTGTCTCACAAATAAGCGTCGACTCACTCACGTAAACCTCCAGCTTCACCTCTGAGCTTCTCTTACGTCGTTAAAGTCAAACCAGCAACCTTCCGACCAATCCGAATCCAGCATAACAGTGCAGTGTGTTTTATTGGGCTGTAAACTAAAACTTCACACCTTTCTCTCACTCTCAAACATGATGCAGTGTTAAGACTTTAGTGCTGATAAGGACTCGGGATTGTGTGTGTCTTTGTGCAATATAATACATAAGTCATGTTTATTTATTAAACAGCACACATGCATCTAATGTATTCTACAAACAGCCATGAAGGTGCTCGAGGGGGTTGAGGTCAGGGTTCTGTGTTCAGGCCAGTCGAGTTCTTACACACCGAACTCATCAAACCATGTCTTTATAGTCGTTGATTCGTGCACTGGGGCGGAGTCATGTTGGAAGAGAAAAGGACCTTCCCCATTCTGTTACCACAAAGTTGCATAGATGCATAGCATTGTCCAAGATGTCTTGGTTTGCTGAAGTATTAAGATTGCCCCCTCACTGGGGATAGAGGGCCTGATTTAAACACATGAATTCAATAATTACCTGGTTTGGACAAACACTTTTGTCCATATAGTGGGGATATATCTATCTTAATAAAAAAAGGTTTTGTCTGTACATTGGTCAGAACTCTGAAGAAATCTTTACGTTTCATACATTGGAGGACCAGAAACCAAAAAAAATTTCTGTCTGTCTGGACACAATATAATGACACTTCTGCAGTACTTAGATCTATGCGTGAAGTTTAACCTGCACCATAAGTGAAATCTACATGTTGAGTAAAAGTGATGTTATGAACAGTTATGGATGGTGGATTTAATAATCTACTTTAAAATAATCTACTAATGCGCTACTGTCTCAATGTAAATAAACACCTGCACCAATAGATATTAATTAGAAAAGATAAAGTGAATATTTTTACTGGGATTAGTTCATATTTTCACTTTTGCTGAAATAACAGCGCTGAAGAAGTGAATTTTAACGCGCCGGAGCTTTTTTTAAGAAACAAACTTCATCTTTATCTGATCTACTTTTTCCATTTCTCATCTGTGATTCTCTCTCCGATTACCGAACAGCGAGTGTATTTGTCTGACGACGAAAGAAGTACAACTTAGTGTAAACAAGGCATCAGATACTCAACCTTACAGAATGTGATTTCTGTGTATTAATAAGTTAGACAGAGAGTTCTGCTGTACAGAGAGACACACAGACATGTACATGAGCTTTGACCTAAAATAAAAATAATATTTACATCGGCAGATTATTTTTAACTTTTATATAAAATTAGGATTTTTTTTCTCCACACATTCCACTCTACTGCTGTTCTCTGCAAACTTCAGACTCCTGGATCCAGACGTTGCCCCCTGTTCTTCTACTTCCTAAACAACATCTCCCTCTCACTCACTCACTCACACACACACCCCTAACCCTGGTCTGTACACACTGCTGCATCCTCACCCAGCTTGCCTCTGGACTCCTCCAGCTGGTGGATCTGGTTCTCCAGGAACAGCATGGCTACTGCGAAGGCCAGCAGCGCCAGGAGCTGAAACTTCGGTGCCATCATGATCCTGAAGCTCCTCATGAACTCACAGCAGGAGAGCTGAAGACATGCTGAAGTTCACTGCTCGAACTGCAAGCTCAAAACAGCCGCCGTTACTGACAATAATAACTAAATACCCCACACTCTGGTTGTTTTAGAGCTCAACACTTCCACTATAATCCACTCTAGACCCTACATTAAGAAGAACAGCTCGGATTTAGCTCGCTGTTCCAACCTCAAGCGCTCTGATGTTTGGTTAACCAGGGTTCACTCCTAAACCACGGTTCCGTTCCGCACTTGGTTTACTACCTAGTACGCGTCAAGCGTTACGTCATCCACTATGTAGTGCCACTATACCTAACGTAAGGACCGGTTTGAGATTCAGCCTTACCAGACCGGAAACCTATTCCAATACTAATAGGTATTTTGTTAATTTATAGTCAAATGATTGAATGTGTCCCGTAAATAAATATTTATTCAAGCAGAATAAAATTTAGATTTTTTTTTAAATAATACTTTTCCGACGTTGTTATTTGCTTTCACTTCCCAGTCAAGATATAATCGCTTCCGGTAAAAAAAAAAAACCGCGTCATCACTTCCGGGTTGCTGTGAAGCGAAAAGCAATGGCGGCGGAGGTGTATTTACTCTGGCTGCTGCCGCTGCTTCAGTCGGTAAGTTGTTTAAAGATTAAGATTAAATAAATCATTGGTATATGATGACTTGTGAGAGCATGACGTTGAATTACTAAATGCGAAGATGTTTATAAAAACGTGAAGTAAAGATGTGCTAATATGCTACGTGCAGCTAGCTATTGCGCTCGTGACGTGGCTTATTCAAATGTGTTGAAATGTTTAACTGTGGATATTTTATTAAAATATATGTTTTTACGAAATGTTATAATCATTCGTAATAATTTAGTACAAGATCTTGTTATATAAAAATGTCCTTAAATCTAAGTTCCGGCTCCTGTGTGACGTCACAAAGTTAATTGATATAAAAAACCAGCATAAGTACGTTTACAGTTAAAGATTCTGTAGAAACAGTTAAAAGGATAAAGCTAAAAAATAATCTTCTGATATTTAATGTAATGAGTGATATTATTATTATTGTTATTTGAGGTTGAAGTCCACGTCCGTGTCTGTGTGTCTCTCTGTACAGCAGAACTCTCTGTCTCACTTATTAATACACAGAAATCACATTCTGTAAGGTTGAGTATCTGACGCCTTGTTTACACTGAGTTGTACTTCTTTGGTGCTCAGACAAATACACTCCCTGTTCGGTAATCGGAGAGAGAATCACAGATGAGAAATGGAAAAAGTAGATCAGATAAAGATGAGGTTTTGTCTTAAAACGACTCCAGCGTGTTAAAATTCACTTATACCACTTCAGCGCTGTTATTTCAGCCAAAGTGACGATATGAACTAATCCCAGTCAAAATATTCACTTTATCTTTTCAAATTAATATCTATTGGTGCAGGTGTTTGTTTACATTGAGACAGAAGCGCATTAGTAGATTATTTTAAAGTAGATTATTAAATCCCACACATAACTGTTCATAGCATCACTTTTACTCGGCATTTAGATTTCACTGATGGTGCAGATTAAACTTCAGCCAGAGATCTGAGGACTGCAGAAGATTCAGTAAATTCTGCCTAGACAGTTTTGTGTGATACTGAAAATCTGGCTGGACAGACATACAGACTGCTTTCTGGTCCTCCGATATATGGGACGTAAAGATATCATTGAAAGAGCGAGTTCTGACCAATGTACAGAGAAAAACTCTTTTATTTATATAGATGTATAACACAGAATTTATGTCAAACTGTTTTGTTTATTTTCTCTAAAGTTTTCCTCAGTAATTAAATGTGGTTGATAATTATATATTATATGTAATTATATGTATAGTCTGAGGTGTGATGAGTGTGTAAATGATGTAAATGTTACGGATAATTAAATGATAAAATGACATATTTTAAATCTACGAGACTTTGGCGTGTGAGTGCACCAGAGTGTAAGGTGTGAGAGGGACAGTGAGTCCACACACACACAAACACAGAGTAAATGAGTATACCTGTGTAGGGTTAGTGGCGTCCCCTGGTGGCGTGACTCTGACCCGTGCCGTGTGTGTTGCAGGTGGCGGCGTTGGGGGCGGAGCTATCATCTGAGGCGTGCAGGGAGCTCGGCTTCTCCAGTAACCTGCTGTGCAGCTCATGTGATCTGCTGGGTCAGTTCAGCCTCACACAGCTCGACCCTTTCTGCAGGCAGTGCTGTCAGGAGGAGGCTCAGTTCGAGTCACGGAAGGTACGACCCCGTTACCCCCCGCCTGTCTGCCCCATCAGCCACCTCCTCTATTTTTCTATTTTTCTCTCTCTCTCTCTCTCTCTCCATCTCTTCTCCATCACCCTTCTCTCTTCACTTCCCCAGTCCAGAAACTCTATTTGGTGATGATCATGATCTAATACTTTGTGTGTGTGTGTGTGTATCCAGCTCTACCCTGGAGCCATCCTCGAGGTCTGTGGATGAAAATTGGGGAGGTTCCCTCAAGTCCAAGGTGAGCTTTAGAGCGAATGTGACGCACACTGTAACGTGTTCCAAAGACAGTGAGTGTTAAATAATCATGATCTCAGTATTGATTAAAATAAATCCTGATTATTATTTTTGCTGCCATGAAGCAGTTCTAGTGACGCACTTGATCTGAAATGATTAAGTTTTTGTTTATGTATTTATTTATTTAACACTCATATAACAAGTCATCCTGTAAGCTCCACCCCTTTCTTCACTCTCAGATTAATAATGCTTTGAGTCGACAGTGCTCCTGACTCGACTCGACTCGATCCTCCTGTTAGAAAAACACACGCACACACTCGTCTCTGTAAAAGGAGTTCCTTCGTGTAAAAATTTTTAATCTGTGTTTAAATATTCACATAAAGAAAATCACCTGCTCAAACATTGTCTAAAACACCAGCAGATTCTGACCAGAATAAAAAACAAAGTCTTAAATCTCACACTAAATAAATGATTCTGTTAATAATGAGGATTATAAATGGAATAAGAGACAGGAGATGATGTTCAGCAGCAGGACGCGGTCTCGGCGGGAAGATGGTGTAATTTCCTTTTTCTCTTTTCAGCCTTCGTCAGGAGCGACAAGCCGAAGATGTTCAAGGGCCTTCAGATTAAGGTAAAGTATCTCTGATCAGTCATGTTTGTCCCGTCTCTGTTCTGATCCGTGAGCAGAGGCGGGTGGGTCTGTAACGGCCCCCCGGGTTAAGAACTTCACTTGTATGGGTCGCATCGCTGTAAAGCCTGGAGAACCTGGTTAGACTTCGAATGTAAATCAATAGAAAATAAATCGTAGTCCATAAGAACCCACAGCGACGCCGGTCTCACTAACCTGTTTAATGTTCTGGAAAGTTTCTTACTCCGCTTTTAACTCATAAAGTCCATAAGTGACATCTAATGTAACATAATGTAACCGTGTGTTTCTGTAGCACATGTGACAGAACGAACTCATTTTAAAAAGGGTGTTGTTTTTGTTTGTTTGTTTTGCTGAGAGTTCGATCTATTTAATAATACAGATAGTTTACTAACATCTTATGTTTTAGATTTAATCTGCTCTGACTTGATATAAAACACATATATATCTGAGCCATATGCGTCACATCAGGCTTTTAACACTAAAATGTGGAATCTTTACGCATACGTCGCGTCCAGACTCAAAGGAGAAATGAGTCTGGACTCTGGTTAAAACTCTTAAAGCTTACGTACCATTTAAACTCGTAGATGTCGCGGCGCCGTGACCGGTCACCCTGTGGACCTTAAGCTGCGATCTTTACGTCCGATTAGTCACTCACCGTCTGTAGCAAAAACAGTAAAAGTAGTTTTAAACCGAGCTTTAAAACTAAACTACCAACTTGACGTGTGTAACCCGGAGATTGTCTGTACCTCGTCTGTACGGCGAGTTTCTAAAGTCTGCCCGGTTTGTGTTCCGCAGTACGTGCGAGGCTCTGATCCTGTGCTGAAGCTGCTGGACGATAACGGGAACATCGCTGAAGAACTCAGCATCCTCAAGTGGAACACCGACAGCGTGGAGGAGTTCCTGAGTGAAAAACTCGACCGCATTTAACTCCTTTCGTCCCAACATTTCTGTTTACGAGCACCGCACCATGGACCATCTACGAGTTCTTTATCTAGTCATGCAAATACCTTGTTTAGATTTCAGTCTTAAACTGGATCCTGATTAAATCCCGATTACATCGTTCATTTAGACGGGGGTTCCACCCCACATGACCACCTTCAGCTGTTTGATCTGTAATATCAGTGTGTGTGTGTGTGTGTGTGATTTTTTTGTACTGTATATTGGTGTATGAGCAGAGGATCGTGACGACGCCGGGTCGGTGGTGTTTGTCGTTTTTGTCCCCGTACGCCAGCGCTCGTGTGGAGCTCCATGTTAGTGAAGGACTCACAGGAAACCAGTGTGTGGTGTGTGAGTGCCCGATGTGTGTGCAGTTCTCACAGCGTGTAGCGGCGGAGAGAGAGAGACGCAAGCGCTCCATCTGGTGTTCAAACTGATCTCTGTTTAATAAAGATTTGTTTCAATACAATCAAAATGTTTGCGTCTTATTTGGAAATCTTTTGTCATAGTTTAGTCTTTAAGGGATAAGAAATGAGAAAAGTCTCGAATAAAGGTTTTTCTAGTTCCAGGAATATGGCCGTACCTTCAGTCAAGAAAACTATAGATTTTATTGTTAATTCAACCATATACAGTTCAGCACACAGTGAAACGAGACAGGATCACGGTGCTACATGTGCATATTATGACACCATAAATTAACAACTTAACAAATCTAAGTACTATACATAAAGACGGCAAACAAGAGCCACAACACGATGCAGTACACTGTGATGATACCCTGGTGATTCAGTACATTCAGGTGGTCATGTGACTTCATTTTATCTCCACATGACGTTGCTGAGTCTCGGCCTGAGCGACTGAAGCGACCCCAGATCATAACACTGTCTCCAGAGGCTTGTACAGTGGACACTATGCATGATGGGAGCATCGCTTCATGCGCTTCCCTTCTCACCCTGACACGCCCATCACTCTGGAATAGACTCAGTCTGGACTCGTCATGTCACATGACCTTTTCCCATCCAGTCTTTATGATCCCTAACAAACTGAAGGTTTTTTTTTTCTGATGAGTCTCACTAACGAGTGGTTTTATTATGGACACCCAGCTGTTTAGAGTTCTCATTAAATTGTGTGTGTATGGAAATGCTGTTTCATTTTTTTCAGCCATGCGACGTTACCAGGAGTTTAAGTCATCTCTGTTTATGGTTTTAGTTTTCCGTCCATGTGATTTCTTCTACAAGGTTATCACTTCAGCGCTATCCTTCCAGGTTTTTCATAACGTCTAACATCTCAAAGTTCCAGTTCCACTCATTCCAAATCTCCTTAGTTGTTATCTTTTCTACTGCCAAAAGTATGTGCACCTCTGACCATCACACACACACACACACACATCTTAAACTCTCACCATCTAATATTAGAAGCACACAATTCTATAGAAAATCTCTTCATACTTTCGCATTACAAATTCCATTAGAATTAAGAATCTCAAACCCTTATGCAGTATAACACGATGCCGCTGTGAGACCCACAAAGCAACCCTGATGAAGACGCGGTGTGTTTACGAGTGTGTTGGAGTGAACTCAACACTACTGAACTATCAGTGCTGGAATTAACTCTGGCTTCCTCAACAATCCTGATCTTATTAATGCTCTTGTTAAGAACAGAACTAGTGTAAAAATCTGTTCCAAAAGTATACACACACACACACACACCTTGTTACTTTAATAATGATTTTTTTCTATATAAAGACTTATAATAAATGTTTCTTCTGTACCCTAAAATACATTGTAATATATTGTATGCTGTGTTATTTATTTATTTATTTATTTATTCATGAATTTATAAACCATGGTTTTGTACACAGATGAGTACCCCCCCCCCCCCCCTTCCTCCCTCAGTGCCGTTACCGTAATGTATGCAAAAGCCACGCCCCCCTTATAACCCCCTACCATCTGCTTGACCGCGTCTCCCAGCCGAACCCCTCCTCCTCCTCCTCCTCCTCCTCCTCTCCTCCATCATGAGTGCCCAGCGTCTCCTCACAGCAGAGAAGAGAAAGAGATCTGCTCCATCTAAAGGGAGAGAAGAGAAGAGACAGAGGAGACATGACGGCGGGGGGAAAGAGCCTCGGATCGCCTGCACACACACAGGAGAGCAGTTCTGTAGAGCCTCTAGTCTGTCTGAAGGTCACCACACACACACCAAGCATGCAGGAGTCTCGGTCTGAAGGTTAAATTCTGTAATGTTCTTGCATGTGGACTCCATCATACATAAAAGATGTTTAATTAATATCTCTATTGTGAATACGGTACTTATATACATTTTATATACATCTTATATACATTCTGTATACATGCATGCATGTGCGTGTGTGTGTGTGTGTGTGTGTGTGTGTTTATATATATATATATATATATATATATATATATATATATATATATATAAACAAACTCAAGCATTGATTATGTGCGGTTGGGCCGCGCCATCAGTCAGGGTGTGGAACAGAAGGTGATTAACAGCATGTCAGGGTAAAGTGTAGAGGTCTTTAATAAGAAGATCAACACTGCAGATACTTTAAGTCTTTATCTAAACTTAGTTTTATTGTTAATAAAAGCCTTTAACTCTTATGAAATGTTTGTACTTATACTTCAGTAACCTCTGACACAAAGGTCTAATGTTTTCTATATTTTTCTATATTTGTACAGCTTGGTTTGTCTTATATTTTATATTTTGCTTTACCTACTATATCTATAGTTTCCTTAGCTAAAGTTTATCTATATTTTATTTCTTATTTTATTCCGTATTTATTTCTTATTAATAATCTTTTTTAAGGTCACGGGAGGTCGTTTAAGCATTTCACTGCATATAGTACTGTGTATGTGAAAAATACAATTTGAATTAGATTTGAATTGAATCTAAAAACACTGAAGCAGCAGACTTTATGAAAATGAATACTGTTTGCGTCATTCCCCTGCTATACAGCGGGTGTACGTATTTAATCCGTTCTTAAGGTGAAATGTCGTATTGTGAAACGCATCGTCCCATAGGAAATAATGTAAGTGCCGATAATCCGTTTCAGCCTCCCAAAAATATTATGAATATCACCAATTTCCAACATTATAATCATATTTCTGCATATGAAAACGATCTTAACGTTTAGAAAAGACATGAAATAAATAGCCATTAAACCTCACTTAACCTTAATTTATGATTCCTCTCGGAAACTGAAAAACTGAAAGCGGCTCCCTTTTCTTCTTGATAACATTCTTGTGACCCATCGTGCTGCGTCTTCACTAAATCTTACACAAAATGCAAAAAAACCCACAAAAAATATGTAATCTCGCCTCAATTGGCTTTACATTTATGTAAGTAAGTTTTGAACGGCTCCCAGGCGTATGCGCGACTCATTCGGTTCAGTTCGGTTCATTTGCTGAAAATGCTTTGTTTTAGCCTTACTTAAGGTGAAAATCCGTGAGGTCGTATGCTGAGGAACAACTGTACTGTATATGATAGATGAAATAGATGAATTTGCTAGATTTGCTAGAAATTGCTGGATGAACACCACCTCGCAGTTCCACACTCCAACCTGCGATTCGTTTTTTTGCACAGTACTCGTAACTTTACTCGTAACTGTGCTGCTTATGCAGTGTTCAGATGGTAACTGCATGTAACTGACTCGTACTCGTGCTCGTGCTTGTGCATGGATCTAACACCACCTCCTTCCTCCATCCAGAGGATCTGCTGCAGAACTTCAGCCTCTTCTACAAGACGGCAAACAAAGAAAAGCAGGACGAAAGCATCCTCAGGCTCATGAACATCTCACGGCCGAAAAGGCCGCGTGTGGATCCCAGCGCCGCGCGGAAGGACCGAACCCTCTCAGTCACGTACTTCCTGCTGGGGAAAGGCAGCGTGGAGAAGGTTCCTGTCTGCAAAGCATCTTTCATCAGTGTGCTGTGTAAGTCCAGAGAGCGGCTCCGCGGGCCTTCACGTCTCACACGCTGGGCTTTTATAAGGAATAAAGATGTTTCCAGATTATCTCTTACATTAATGTATGACAAAAAAATAAAAATAAAAATCAATAATAATAATAATAATAATAATAATAATAACTGACTGTCTATGTCTGAGTCTTTAAATGATGATGAATTAGTGTAATAAATAAACTCTTTATACAGATGTGTTTCCAGATTCTTTTATATTTTCGCATTCTTTGCTTAACATTGCATAAATATGTCCAAATATAATTAATACTGAAATGTAAATATATTGCCCAGGATTTTTTTTTTAAGCGGCTAAAACAGTACAATTGAAATAATAGAATACCACAAATTACAAATCTTCAAGCATCTAAAATTTAAAAAAAAATTCATTCAGGTTGAAAAAATGTAATGTTGAAGACAAAAATATAAGAAATTGTAATTTCTATAAAAAATTATTACAATACAGTACAAACGTT
Organism: Clarias fuscus; assembly: GCA_030347435.1. Lineage (NCBI taxonomy): Eukaryota > Metazoa > Chordata > Actinopteri > Siluriformes > Clariidae > Clarias > Clarias fuscus. Next base: position 31,848,318 of record CM059218.1, read on the forward strand.
ATTTCTATAGCACATTTAAAACAACAACCGCTGACCAAAGTGCTTTCCACACGTCATTAAAACACAGAGAATACAAAACATGTAAACAATCATTTCATTTTTTTCAATTATTGTAAGAAATAAGAATTGTAAGAATGATTATTGTAAGAAATCATTTAAAAGACTAGGAGAGTTGCATGAGACACAGAGGTTAAAAACATTTCTGAAAACTTTAATTAAAAAAAAAAATCTCCTTTTTAAAAAAGCCTAAATTGATAAGTAAAATTAGAAATATAATTGAATGTACAGTAACACTTAATTCCTTCCAAAATAAAAATAAATCAATTAAAATATAAATAAACATGTTTATTTCTTATTTTTATTTATTTTTTTATTAATAAATATTAATTGAAATATTTATTTAGTTAAAAGTATATACAGTATATACAGTATAAGTGAACATTTTTTCATGAACATTCGTCATACTAAAGTTAAGCTCATATGACTAAAGCTCATAATAACATTTAAACCAGAATCCCACCTGCGGAAAAGAAGGAGACCTTTAAATCAGAGTGGAGTTCGTACAGGACCGCAGTGTGAAAGATGGAATGAAAATGCGCGTTACATGAATTTGCACAAATGAATCTTTTCCAGTTTGGTCATGCATGATAGTTAATTTGAACCCGTCTGCACACACTCGCATTAAACGCGGCTGCAAAAATGGCCCAGGTTTCAGGAAACTGTTCTGTTACTCATGATGATGATGATGATGATCAGCTTACAGAGATGTTTTGAAATGGTTTCTCCTCCACAGGTATCTCTAAAGACAGAGTGGTGCGAGTGTGTCACTACTTTGCAGCGCCCCGAGACCAGAGCTGAGGGGCGGAGCCAGGAACGTCGAGGAGAACCAAGCGAAGCGAGACAGCGTTCGGCAGCACATCTCCCAGTTCCAGCGCCGGGCGTCTCGCCGTGTTCGACAGGACGCCGCTGGACGTCTGTCTCTACCTGCTGATTTGACGATTGCGAAAATGTATGCGCTTTTTAAAGAGCAAAACACACAGGCCCGGATTTCATACGGCCTTTATTACTCTGTTTTCAAGACTGATTTTCAGCTGGGATTCGGGTTACCGGACGCCGAGGCGTTTTCAGCACGTCAGGGCTTCGGGATGAAGAAGGAAAGGCCGCAGATATCAAAATGGCGAGGAAGAAAAAACTGCACAGACGGACAGCTAGGAGCTCCTTTGAGAAAGCTCTAGGAGTGCGTGCTTGGGGTCGTGACCCACCATGGCGAGGGCGCGTCCCAAACATAACGAGAACATTTGTTGTAAACGTGAAAAGACAAGAACAATGAAAAGAGTAACGTGCTGTCGATTTGTCTTCATTGGGTTTCCTGCGGGACTGAAGTGCTGGTTAGATTCGATTCAACAGCACTAATGTTTAGAGTCTGATTTGTCTCAAGCTGTTACATTAGGATTATAAACTACTAAAGTATCGACTAAACACTGAAACGCTGTGCAATGTGTAGTGTTCACTGTTTAAATGTCACTGGCTTTAAGACCACTCGCAGTGTGCGGAGACGCTAAAACCTCCTCACATCTCACCCCGTCTGTGTTAGAACGTTTAATTAAAACCCAATCAACACTTTATCGATGCGCATTTCCATATTTAAATGATCACATTATCTGTTGTGACCAAACTGTTGGAGATGGAGTTCTAGCGTTTTGGTAAAATCACACAAAATTCATGCGGATATTCAGGACGTGTGCTTTTTAACTCCTTGTGTCTCACGTCAAACGTTCACAAAATATTCTTTATCATCTTGTTCATCTTTTACAAAAACCTGCTTTTCTCAAAACTGCCAGGATTGACCTCTTTTCATCTCACACCTCTGTGACCCTGAACGCAGGATTAAGCGGTATAGATGATGAGTGAGCGAGTCGTCTCACAACTGAAGACCATGCATGCTGAAAATTTTAATTTTGACCACCAGATGGCAGCAGATAACGTTCACTCACCTGGACTCGATCAACTTGTTTAAATCTGCTTTTATGAGCCGCTGATGGAGCTCATGACCGTAGTTTGCTGATTAGGTTGTAGAATACATGAATAATCACACACTGTGGGGTATCCTGACACTGGAGACTCCTTCCTCTCAAAAGCCCCAGTGAAGCTGAGCTGTTGCTATGGAAACAATACTGTATCAGAGCTTATTAATATAAAACTGCGTTCATTGCAAGAGCTGCTGTTAGAGAGAATTAATCGACACCTTCCGACCAATCAGGACGCAGGATTCAGCAGCACTTTACGGCTGTAACATTTTCCAGGGGCGGGGGTGAAGAGTTTGAGCTTCAGTGAGAGGTTTATTGCTTTCCCCTGAGGAAACTCGGCAGCTTTATTCTTCCTCTCTCCATCAGGAGACCTGTTCCCTTCTGCACGAGCATTTGTGCAAAAGTTTAAGTTTAAGGCGTGGATCTGTCAGCCTTAATTGAAGACCATGCATGCTGAAAACAGGCGTGGCCTGTGTGTCTGTCCGCCTTGATAAAGTTAAGGAGGCGTGGCCTGTTTAACCAAGTAAAGGAGGTGTACCTGTCAGATGCAGTGAAGTATTAAATGAAAAATCCCCCCCCCCCCATAACCCCCCCCCCCCCCCGGTCTCTGTCGCTCTGCTCTCTCTCTTTATTACTCTTCCTCCCTGAGTGAGCGTGTCTCTGTAATCTGCAGGATGGTCGACTCTAAGGAATGTTAAGAGGAGGAAAAGATAAACATATAGAAAATGACCTACCCTATCCCTACCCCCCTCCTTCTCTCTCTGTGTCTCTCTGTCTCGTGTCCCCTCAGATGCCTTCACCAGTTAACTGAGAAGAGTCTTCCACTTTCTCTACCATCTTGCTCATCGCTCACTTTTATTTCTGGGAAAATCCTCCAAATCCTCCTGCCATGAGCTCCAGCTTCACTCTTCCTGAAGTTTCATGAAAAAAAAAAAGAAAAAGTTTTCATTATTACTCTTCCTCGCAGCCAAAAGCGTAATACCTCATTTCATCGCTGCACGACTCGATGTCCTCGCTGAACTGTACGGAGAGAGGGGTTTAATTGAACGCACCCGTCGCTTGGCCGGGGCTCATGCCTGCTAGTGTGGGAACATGACCTACATAATGCCTGGGATTGGTTGCAGATGCAGTGTGATGGAAGTTTGGAGGGAATTTCGCATTGAATCAGCAAAAAAAAAAAAAGGGGGGGGGGAAGACGTTCCTCAGAGGGATCTGTTGCATAAGAAGCTTCAGATCCTCGTGCAGACACAATGTTCACAATGAAACCAATGAGTGTACATAAGTTCAACAAAAACGATTCTAGTTTCTTTCAAAAGACCTGCGCAGGCTGCGGCACAGAAATCAATCGAAACCATCAAGAAGAGAAAGAAAAACCCGAAGAGCTCAGAGCGTAAAAACATCACAGTGTTCTCACAGAGCGTGACTCAGTTGAGCCGCTCGCTTTTCCAGCCGGCCCCGTTTTCCAGGAGATCTGCCATCCAGCTGAACGCTTTCCATTTCCAGGTCCAGTTCCAGTTCCATTGCTTAACCTCGGCGCAGATGAATAGACAGGTTTTAGGCGCAAACTTAGTCGCGCTGTTTTCAGCTCACCGCTTATCAAAGCTTATAACCTCGGCATACGAACGCTCTGCTCTGTGAATATTCTCCCTCAGAATTAAAATTTTGCAAGAAAGTTTCCTCAAAGCAAATTTTCAGAGCATTTCCAGTGTAGAAGTTACCGAATGAATAAAGTCCTTTAGCTGTTCAAACCAGGTTTGTGTCAGTGGAGAGTGGCGTTTACATTCTTACATTACATTTTGTGTAAGATTTAGTGAAGACATGTTGCTAAAAAATGTTATCAAGGTCGGTAGCAAGAAGAAAACGGAGTCACTTTCCGTTTGGTGTTTAAAGCAGTCTGTACCGAGAGGAATTATAAATTAAGGCTAAGTGAGGCTTAATATCTATTTATTTCATATTTTACTTCATTTGCACGTCTTTACTAAATGTTTTGATTGTATTATAGTTTTGGAAATTGTTAATATTAGTAATATTTTTGGGAGGCTGGAACGGATTATCTGCATTTACATTATTTCCTATGGGACGATGCGTTTCACAATACAAAATTTCACCTTAAGAGGAACGTATTAAACTCGTATGTTGAGGTAGCACTGTACTGCTAATAACGCTAACCTTATCCTATTCCTACTAGCGCTTGTTTTGCGGGTCAGCCATATTAGCATGCGCGAATGAAAATGAAATATATATAAAAATAATAATCAAACAAGTAAAAATGTTGAGCTTTACATACTTTTATTAATTAAGCTCTAATGTCTCTTGCTATCATAACAACATAAATAAGTTGTATGAACTGTAGAACACAAGTCTTGCTTTTATTCACATTGTCTTGAAAAATATTTAAAGTATTTATAATTTTCTCACCGTTCTAAAAAATGGTTAATACTTAAGTATTCTGCTTCTGGAGGAACTCTAGAGGAACCTTTCATTTATAATAAGATTTATTTATAATAAAAAGCCATTTTTAACAGAAGTGTGTGTGTGTGTTAACAGGTTGTATATGTGTAATAAGTCATTGCTCAGTGTTTTCTTTATAACACGTGGAACATGTGAGGAGCTTAACAGTCAGCTTGCTTTAGCTCATTAGTGCTTCAATCAGCAGTCTTTAATCTCACTGAACACCGGCGTCAGCGGTCGTTAGACCTGATCATATCCACACCTAAACACCTCTTCATTCGTTTTACGTCCCTGATTCCGTTTAGATTTAGATGTTCACTTCATTTTATGAATTCAGCGTTAATTACATCTGAATTTCATGAACTTTGCCCTGTTCCATAAGTCTCATGTGAATTAGGACATCTCTTATTAAGTATACTGTTTATAAGGGTGAAATGGGGCGGGTCTTATTTAAATCAAGTGTATGCAAATGAAAAAGTGTTCTTTGGTGTTCATTAGGTCAATTTGATTCATGTTTATATGAAATGAGAAATTTAAATTGCATATACATCAGGATAGATAGTGGAGTACTTCATTCAATTCAATTCAATTCAATTCAATTCAATCTTTTTGAACCCAAAGATCAAAGAAACAGATCGTCATCACTTGACGATATGTTACATTTTAATTTGATGTATGTTAGATCAAATTGGGGTGTGTCTTAAGTAAGTAATGTTTGTGAGGATAAATACGAGCATGGCTCATCTAGGGTTGGGGTCAGATTAAATAGTGGCGTGTCCTTGTAAATTTGATGTTTATTTTAAAGTGAAATTATTATACTGTACCGACGGTTAATAGGGACGTATCTAATGTACTTTTGATGTAAATTAGCGTAATTTATAGCATGTCTCATGTAAATTAGATGTCTATAAAATAATTAGGGGATGTTTTAAGTAAATTAGATGTATATTACAGTAATGAGGAGGATACTTCATATAAATTAGATATGTGGAAGTGTAAAATGGTGTGTGTGTGTGTCATGCAAATGATAAAATACCTCACATCAGTGACTTTATTAAACAAAAAAAAGAATTTGAATATTGATTTTATCATGATTTTCTGTTTGTATTTTAAATTGTTATTAAAATACTAATTTTCATTTTCATAATGAAACTTGATCATGTGATGCTGAAGGCTGAATGTACAGTAGAATCAAATTGCAGTTAATTCATTTATTACTCACATTAAAGGATAAATTTGAGGTGATATTTAATTGATTTTCCTTAAAACCATGTCTTATTTTAATTTTCATAAGTTTGAAATAATCTGTACAGCTTTTATTGTACTGATGTAAAATCTATTTAAAAAATATTAAATTATTAAATTATTTAAAGTTTTGTACTTTTCAATTGGTACTGAAGCTTTATTAATCAATTAATATGTTGTAATAATAAAAAAATTGGTTTAGAGTTACTTTATTCATTATCAATGAATACATTTTATTATAAGTTAATACAATAGTAATTAATTAAATTAACTGACAAACTTCCAAATAAAAAATTATTTAGAGATTTTGGACTCAATGGTAAAAGTTATAAATTATGATTAGTGTACAAAAAATAGTTACAAAAAATATTATAATTAAAAAACAATTTTGAGGATATAGTTTGACTACAAAAAGAATGTACTTTATATAATAAATATTCATTGAACGTAATATGTAATATACTGCATGATAATATATCTCTAAGCAATATAAATAAAAATATAATAAATTAAATCACGTAAGCTTTTTAAAATTTTTTAATGTATTATATTAATTTAGGGGTACTTTATTCATGATCAATTAATGTGCTTCATTATAATTAATGTAATTAATGAAATGACATTACAACCTTCCAAATAAAAATTATTTAGAGATTTTGGACTCAATAGAGAAAGTTGTAAAGTATTAACGATGATGATGATGATGATGATGATGATATTATTAATGATATTTTTATTATTATTATTATTATTATTATTATAGAGAGATTTGAGGTCGGACTCTGCCTGACAACAGGACACGCAGTTATTTGGCTCCACTGAGCCGTTGCTTGGTAACAGTCGGAGGTTTGGGAGGTGAAAGTGTTCAGAGACGCTGATGTGAACAGTTGTGCCTTTCACAGCGACGTTGTTCCCCCTTTTTTCACTGCGCAGCTTTGAATCAGGAGAACATCTCGAGCTTTGTGCATTATAAAGAGAGTGAGGAGCGACTCTTTTCACTTCATAGCCGAAGCTCCTGAATAACTCTGAGTTTTACATCCACTACAGAATAACTCTAATGACACGCTACTGGTGTGACACTGAAAGTTTAGGGTTGTTTTCCTCCTTATTTAGTCATTACTGATTCCCAGTTCTAAATCAGTGGCAAGACAGGGAGGTAATAAACTTCCTCTGGTCTAAATGCTAATTAAATATTAAAATGGGTGATTGCACAAAAAAAAACAGCTCACAATATATTTTTACATTACAGTAGATAAGTTTGCTAACAAACTGCTAGCAAAATAGTTACAAAAATGTATGAATTAATTGCAAAAATAATTATAATATATTACTATATTTTTATAATTTACCTCACAGTTTACAATTTCTTTTTTTGCATTCTATAACTCCTGTATAACTTATATGTATTTACATATTTCTACTCTAACCAATTTTATTCTGTAACTTTTGCAGAAATATTTTACAATTGAAAATTCTATTCCTAATTAAGCTTTTTTTTAAATGATGAAATCTTTCTATTTTAGGTCACAGCCAGTTGTATAATTTGAAATTTTAAATCTAATAAAAAACGATAAAACTTTATATTTATTTATTTATTTATTTATTTATTTATTTATTTATATTTTAAAGGAAATTTTTATTTTCTTCAACATTAAACCTTTAACTTTTTTTAACAATTGTGTGTTTTATATTACAGCTAAACAGTTTAATAAATACAATTCACATTATGATTATTTTGAAACATATTGCGACTGCGATTTAAACTACAACGTGTAAGTACTAAATCTCCTGTGTGTACATATACAGTATTTCTCTAGGCTAAATGCAAATAATAGCACAAATAATCATATTAAAAGGAAATGATTTTTAAAGTACACAAATACTTTAATTAGTTTTTTTGCTATTAAATATTGGATTAATTGTGCAGCTGGAGTTTACATAATAATAAATAATTCTAATGTAGCTTATGTATAAATGCTGCTCTGTAAGAAAGTAGATGAAAAACTCACAAATTAAATGCAGCATACCTGAAGAAGCAAAAAGAAAAAGACAAATAAAAGTTAAACAGATAAAAAAAAAAACAGCAGACAAAAGTTAAATAGTAATTAGAGTAATAAATGGATAAGTAAATGAATACATACATTAATAAAATGAAATAAAAAATATGGGACAATATATATATATAATAATGGAGAAATAAATATACAATATAATGAAGATAAAATGCAGAAGATCTTATAGCAGTGGGATTAGAACTTACAACCTTCTAATCAGAAAGTGAAATGAATGCAGCAAAGAAACAAAAGGAAAACAGGTGTGAAGGTTGATACAATGATCCCCGTCGTAATTATAAGCAATTATAATTATAAGAAGCACGAGTGAGATCAGGTTCAGTCCAGCGTTCTGCAGCTCCGCGTCATCTTCTGGCACATTTTACTGTTTTATAACAAGAACTCTGAGAACTCTTCTTACAAGCCTCCAGGGAACGTCCTCTTAGTGATCAGGAAAATATCACAAAAATCTACGCTGAGGAAAAAACAGGGCCTTGTCTGTGGAAAAACATTCCTGGGATGTTCTGAGATCCAGACTCCGTGCGGTTTTATTTGGACCAAGAGAAATGGAAACTCTGAGCGTGGTGAGAACTTCAGGAAGAATCTGAAAATGTTCTTTAAAACAAGAGAGATGCAAACAAGGGAGATTTGACTTTAGTGTTTAATCTCTCCATCCGTCCTTATACATCTTCTTACTCTATTTCTCTCACAGATTATATATCATATTTAACCTTCTCATCCCTCTAACACCTTCCCACCTATTCATCCATTCATCCATCCATTCAATTATCGTTTCCCTGGTCACTATCATGCTGTCCATATATCTACACATCTTTCCTGTCTCTCTCTCATTCTCTCTCTCTCCATCTCTACATCCATTATTCTGTCCATCTGAGAATCTATCCATCCATCCGTCCATCCAGCCAGCCATCATCTATCCACAGTATTCCCTATCCAATCCCTGCATTCAACAATTCATTAATGTTCTATCTACTCACTATCATCCATCCATCTATCCATTCCTGCATTAATGTATCCATTAATCTTTTCTTCCTCTATTCATTAATCCATTCATCCTTCATTAGCTTTTTATAATTCCTGTAGAGATCACCTTTTACCGGCATATCCATCCATTTCTATCTCATCCATCTATCCATGTCCTACCTGCTCATCCATGTCCTACCTGCTCCATTCATCCTTCTCTAAGTACCTTCTTATCAACCGACCACAGAACTGCTTATCAATCCATTCTTACCTCATCTATCCATCCATGCACTGTCTGCTCAATAGACCCCTGTCCCTACATCTATACGCTTGTCCCTCTTTCCCCTTTCTCTCCCTCCATTATCAGCTCTATGCATCTATACATCTGTCCATCTGAGAATCCATCCATCCATCCATCATCATTTATTCTGCAGTGCTCTGTTCAACCATTTTTCAATTTATTCATGTTTTACTGTCACTGTCCTCATGCATCAATCTATCTTCCATCCCTGTGATCCCTTCCAGCTCTACTTTCTTATAACTTTTTTTTTTTCAATTCAATCTTTTCTTTCCACCTTTAACCTGCTCACATTCTATTCATCCATCTTTGCATTTAAACTGCTTAATATCCCTCAATCATCAATCCATCCACCCTCCATCCATCCATCCATCCATCCATCCAATTGATCCACCCACCCTTCCATCCATCCATACTCAAACCCTCCCATCCATCCATTTATCTATCCATCCATCCAATTGATCCACCCACCCTTCCATCCATCCATCCTCAAACCCTCCCATCCATCCATCCATCCATCAATCCGTCCATCCACCCATCTTTCCTTACATTTGCCCACCCATCCATTCAAACAGCCACCCATCCACAAACCCAAATCCACCCATGCCCTGTCCTATATATTCAGTCTAATCTACTCGGTCCATTTTTCTCCAGATTAACAATTCATCTTTATCGCTCTGTTCCATCTTCAAATCCCAGTTAACTGTTCAACTCGTTAGAGGACTGACAGATTGATTAAACTGATAATAACAGGGTTAATTCGACACATTTAAAGCGACAGTAACATAAAAATTCTCTTATTGTGATAGATACTTAACACATACTGTAACAACCAGTAATCACGATTTGTATAAAAATTTTACACTTTAAATCATAATAAAAATAAACAAGTTTAGAAAGTGAAAATAATAATAAGACTTGAGGTTTGACGCTACAGTTCTCACAGCGCACTGAGATTATTATTATTATCATTATTATTACATTATAAAGTGAGAGCAGGAAAATGTGCGCTGGCCCTTTAAGAGAAAGCGGACGAGTGGACTGTGAGGGGGAGGGGGGGGCGCGGTTTGGGAAATAACCTTAAACATGGTGTGTGTAGGTTTAGGACATGAGAACTTGTGTTTAGCGATTGGTGGATGATCTAAACGTTAATGATGGATTGAGTGTGTGAGGATAAATGTGTGGTGTCCACGTGTTTAAGTGTGTTGTAGTTCCGACCCCCCCCCGCGGTTCTGTGAGAATGAAGAGTCCCAATGCAGCAAGGCTTCAATAAGACAGTGTGTTGCTGCCCAAAGCCGAGGCGCTCAAGTCTTTTATGGGGAAACATCAGCATCCTGGGCTTTATCTGCATCTTTTCCAGCACTGAAGGTGAGTATACGAGTGTGTTTAATGATTCTGTTTGATGTTGAGTTCATTCAGACAGCCAGGTGTTTATTTCCAGGAGGAATAAAAGAGCACTGGTGTGTCTGCTCCAATGCATCCATCCTCCTCTATTGTTCATCTGCTCTCATCCCTGATTCCATCTGGATCTGGAAGAGCTGGACACACACACACACATACGCACCCACACACTGACCTCTGATCTGATACCTGAGGGTGCACAAACATATGCACAGGTCTCGATCCAGGTCACGCATGGGTTCCTGGGATACGTCTGAGCTGGAGAGGTGGATCGATAGCTGCTTCTGCTTCTGCTGTCATGGTGCAGTTTAACCCAAAAGCTCCACATGCACGGTGAAGGAGAAGAGAGTGATTGTCGCACCTGTAGGCATGCGCCGGCGTCTGGCGTTCAGGGTTTGCATCGTCAGATCCGTCATATATCAACTGATCATCTGTCATCTATCATTATGTACAGTAGTTCCATCAAGGTTCCTTTAAAGGTTCTCCATCTTCCGATTCATGATTCTTCCGAACGGATTCCGGTTCAGGTGTTTAGATTCAGGATTTCCTTTAACCAAAAAAAAAAAACAGGTCTCACGCTAGACGAGGTGAAAGAAACATGCCGTCATGCGAAACTAAGAGATGATGGAACCAAGCTGTTCCCAAACACAGCACAGAACAAAAAAAAACACCTTCCTGAACCTCCTCGGCTCAGAGTTATATCAGAGTATTAGGACTAAAATGGCTACGGTGTTGTGAAACCGCGCAAGGTCTGTCTGAAATCATGGCCGTAATCAGAACACGTCCTGTGTGGCCTCGTTCCTCTGATGCCCCCGGGGGGGTATGAAGAGGGAGGGGAGGAGGCTACGAGAAACATGACTCGTATTTCTGTCGGTCAGAGCAACTAGTGTCACGAGGAGAAGTTCACCTCGACTGCTTTTAACCTGGAGATACGAAGAGCAGAGCAAGACCTTTAACACATGGGACGATATAATAGAGCGATGCTGTGGTTTCTGTGTGATTATTATTATTATTATTATTATTATTATTATTATCTATAACGCACCATTCATGAGAAGTTCAGAGTGCTTCACAAAATGACACTTGTTTAAAACTTTAAAAGAATAAATAGAATAGAAAAGTATTCACCATTTAATACAAAAAAAGCTTAAATAAACTAAAATTTGAATATGAATAAATAATTAGAACTAACAATATGAAAATTTAAATAAGGAAAATATGAGAATTAAAGCATCAGCATGTTTTAATAAAAAAGGTAAGAGGGAGGGGTGACTGCTTACAGGCTGGAATTCAAAAGCTAAATATGAAAAATAAGTCAAAATGTTCTGTATTTGTTTCTTTCTTTTTTTAATCTTTTTTTTTTTGAGGGTGAGGTTCCGCTAAAAAGTTTACCATAATCATCGTTCCTGGTTTTTCAGTATTGCAATAAATTTTTAATGTTCAAACTGAACTAAAATACAGGCAACATGTATAAATAAACAGTTCATAAATACCAAACGAAACAACCCTAAATGACCAAGTTAGCCCCGCCCACAGAATTCCATATAAGAGCTGAAATTATAAAATGACTACGTGGTTGAAGAGCGTTTCCTCAGCATGGCTCGCGCTAAGGTCACGGGAATGAAATGACCGAGTTAAACATGAAATTCTCACTAAATTGGTGTGTTATGAAAATAAAGAAGTACATTTAGCGGGAACGGGAAACACCAGGGAGCAGCTGATATATAAGTTTTTCATATATTTTTTTACTAATTATCATGATCCCTCGCTGCCGATCTGGTTTGTATTGTGATTTTGAAATCACGATTTTATGAATTCAAATTCTCAACAAACTTTTCCTCACATGCAAACATACAGTATATCAGTGATTATAACTGAAATAACTTGATTTTGGAGTGAGTGTGGCGATGCATGATTCCCTACACGAGAGGCGTGTGTTATATAACTGACCCTCATCTATAACAGTCTGTATATAAACTCACAGTAACTCGTATGATCCGAGTGAAGGTTCACATTAACGAGTCTCTTTATAGGCAAAATCTTGTTTCTCCATGATCCCAAGATTAACGGTGGACTGTGGTGGACAAGCTCCGGGTGGTGTAGGGGTCAGCGCCTCGCACCTCCAGAGTCGGCGGTTCGATTCCTGTCTCGTGGAGTCTGCATGTCTTTGTGATGTTCAGTGTGTCCTCCCTGCACTTGCTCGGTTTCCTCCTGGTACTCCGGTTTCCTCCCAAGGCCAGGCTGATTAATTGCCATTTACGAACTACCGCGTACCTCAGCTCGTACCCGAGTTCCCTGGCTAAAGCGACCCTGCACAGGCTGAGCGCTATAAAGAGTGAGAGAGTGAAAGAGACTTCGCTCCAGTGCAAAGTGAAAGAAATGAGAAGTTTGATGCAGGAAGTGGAAACAGCGGGAAAGTGTGTAATGATCCTGTAACATAAATATCTAAACACTATTACTGACCGTTACGTTTGTTGTAACGTTAATAAAGTTAATTTTTGCTGGTTTGGTAACAGAATAGTTAGTTAGCAACCTTGCTCGAGGTTAAACTAGACTTAATACCGTAGCACTGCATGTGTGTTTAGTCCCCGGGGCGTTTAGTTTTTCTCCCACACTCACGGTCCTGCGCTTTGATCACGTGTGGAAACGATTAACGGTGCGGTTTATACACATTTAAAGAGTTTCTAGACGTGTTTCAGACGTGTAACTCCAACAAAACACATCATTTATTGACAGAGATGCACTAAATCTGGATTCATGTTTTCTTTGCTGGTTATGTCTGCTTGTTTTTTTCTGTCACTGAAATAAGCTCCACCCCCATTTTCTGGTCGTTAAAGAACAATTCGAGGTGGCAGGTGGGGGACGGGTTGAGGAATGGCAAGATATTTACGGCTGTAGCAATCTGATGTCGGAAGCTTAGCAGACTCGGGTCAGGGTAGTACCAGGATATTTTTTCCTATTGGGAATACCAGGCGCTGTAATACCCCTATCTCTCCTGTGCTTTGACTCGCGGTGAGACGCGGTGTTGGGCAACGTGAGCCCCGCAAGTGACCACCCGCTATTCCCTGAAGTTCTGCAAGGTCCACGGGCTTCCGCGAGGGCCGGCAAAAAAATTAACCGTTTAATTCTTACAGCCACTGAGCAAAACCACGTAGGTGAGATAGGGGTACAAGCTCTTTAGGGGCAGTGGTGCCTCAAACTGTTAAGGTTTTGGGTTACTGGTCGGTAGATCGCGGTCGAGCCTCTGCCCCGCTAACGTTGCCGTGGTTCAACCCTTGAACCCTTTAAGTCTCTTAACTCTATCTGCTCCAGGGGGCGCTGTATCCTGGCTGACCCTGAACTCTGACCCTAACTGGGATATGTGAAAAAATCAGTTCACCGTGCTGTAAAAAGGTACATGTGACAAATAACTGAATCTAAATTCTGAGTTGTTTTTATTGTAATTTAACACGTAGCCAGTTAATAAATATTACAGACCGCTGTTTTAATGTCCACATGTGCACTAAGAACTGGTGTACTGTGTGTTTCCAGACTAGACATTATTACTGTTTACAGCTGCTGTGATGTGATTTACCAGATGTGCGAGTGTGTGTGTGTGTGTGTGTGTGTACCACAGGAAAGTATTAACGAGTCTACAGGTACCGTGTGCTCTGAGTTCTGGGTTCTGATTAATGTTGTTGATTAATCCTCTATAACAGCAGCCCTGACCGTAGCGCAGGTTTGTATTAACGCGCTCGTCATGGTACGTCATCGTTTCCATAGCAACAGCTAATTCACAGAGACGTGTGTGGAGGCGTGAATGGACAAATCAAGATGTTAATTTGAATAAATACGGTATCAAACTGTAAGAGCTGTCACGCCGATGCGGTACGAGCAGCTTCAGGATGTCAGGAATAACGCCGGCGTGTTTACGCTTGGGTTTGTGTAAACAGCTTACGTAAAATAAAAAAACTAAGTTGCGTGAAGTGTATAACGAGTTTATAAGAGCATGTTAATCGTCATGTAGAGAACGTAAAGCACATGGCATTGAGATGCGCGACTGCAGGAACATGAGCTCGTATAAACCAGTTTAGGCACACGGGCGCTGGACGGCCGATTCTGCTGGTGTGTGTGTGTGTGTGTGTGTGCGCGTGTTTTCTTTTGTGGAGCACAGGAGGAATTACAGGAGGAATGCCGTGATGACTTAAGCAGAAGTTCCATGCGGAAACGAGCAGTGTTCAGAGGTAATGGACGAAGATGCAGACAGACAGATTCCCTCTGTAAAAAAAAAAACGAAAAGAAAAAGGCCTGAGTCTCCATTTTGGACATCTCTCTCTCTCTCACACACACACACACACACACACACACACACACTGGTTTGTAAAACATCTTATTAAATGAAGATTGTATCGATTTGCATTTCTTCATTTTTCTTCGATGCTTTTATCCTCCGTGACTTACAGCGAGGCCGAGTCTAATCCTGGCACGTGGGAGTGTGTTTATGTTTGTTCATCGTTTATGACACATGAGGGATGTTTCATAGACCGCAGAAGTCGACCTGCAGCCTTGGTTGTCTTCGTGGTTACGTCCGATTCCTGGAAAGCAGCAAATGTTTCGGATTAACTTTACAGATTTAGATGAGAATGTAGACGTTTGTTTGTTTGTTTGTTTGTTTGTTTGTTTGTCTTTGATTATAAACCCTGGCCAAAAAACGGCTTAGAAAAGCAAAGATTGAAATAACTGGAACTGGGATAAAAACCCGTCCAAGCTGAACCCTTGACTTCACAGAGGACATGGAGATCACGTAAACGTCTGGTGAAGTCACATGATAAAAACAATCAACAGTAAAAAAACAGAGCTGTGTTTAATAGTGAAAGTGAGACTGTTTACACACACACACATACACACACAGGATTGGGACTAAACAGCTGTGTGTCCAAAAGAAACCCACTCGTTAGTGAGACTCATCAGAAAAAAAAAAGTCTTCAGCTCATTAGGGATCATAAAGACTGGACTTTGGAGTGATGGGAAAAGGTCATGTGACCTGATGAGTCCAGACTGAGTCTATTCCAGAGTGATGGGCGTGTCAGGGTGAGAAGGGAAGCGCATGAAGCGATGCTCCCATCATGCATAGCGTCCACTGTACAAGCCTCTGGAGACAGTGTTATGATCTTGCTTCAGTTGCTCAGCTGTTGGCCGGCCGGATCCTGAACAAAGAAACATGGAACAAGCTGTTCAAAGTATGGAGAGAGAGAGAGAGAGAGAGAGGATCTGCTGCTGATCCAGGTGAAGCACGGTGGTGGCAGCAGTGTCGTGACTTGGCCTTGCATAGTTGCTTCTGCAAAGTTCTCACTGATCATTATTCAGGATGGAGCTCTATTTGCTAAATACAGCGCTGATTTTTATTCTGTTCATGTTGAAACCAGGAGCTTGCTAGTCTGCGAGTTGGAGAAGTGAACTCTTGGGCTCCAGAGAAAGCCGTAAAGCTGAAGAACGTTCTCTGACTGGTTAGTGAGGTGAGCCTCGCTGAGAAACCCAGAGAAGGGAATATCTCAGCCCCGCTGCAGACGCTTTGATGAGCCTCGGTCTCACGAGCCTGGGGCGGCGCCTCTCCACATCACGACACGTTTGAGGGGATGAGATGCTGGAAGGGTGTGAAGAACAAGTGACACACTGAAGCTTTAACATATCAAGAGTAAACAAAATAAGTCATTGTTTTGTTTGTTCTTGTTTTTCTTTTTCTTTCCCGAACAATTCCAAGACATAAACAACAAACTAAACAGAACACGCTCTCTTCATCATGTAGGACTCGCACAGGTTCTTCAGACGCTCCTCCTTCGTGTTTCTGTGTCTGAGCGGTAACACAAACCTGCCACGCTTAAAGCATTTTAACTCTTAGATCAGTAATATTTCATCCGATTGTCGTTTCGTCTCGGCTCGTGAAGGACGCGCGGACGTGGCGTCGTTGCGTTTGTTTGTCCTTGCTGAACGTCCCATTCCGGATTTATTCCCTCTTTCCTGTTATAACGCTCTTCTCTTCTCTTCCCTTCTCTTCTCAGCATGTTGTGGGTGTGAGGAATTGTTTTCATTCACACACACTCTCACTCACACACACACACACACACTCTACAGGAGCATTAGTGAGCGCAGGCGCTGATGTCTGGACGTCGAGGAGGCTCCGGTTCATCCAGTTCATCCCAAAGCTGATGGTTCAGTGGGGTTGAGTTCAGTCAGGGCTCTAAGAGGTTTTTCCGCTCCGAAACACACTCTTAACACACCAATTCGTCACAGAGGCGGCTTCATGGATCTCACATGGGCGTCATCAGGGGTGTGTGTCTGACAGTCGAAGTTAATAATTAACAATAACAATTATTTCATAGCAAACACAAAAAAAAACGCTCTTGTCTTTCTGTTCTCACATGGAAGCATAAACAGCGCAGCTAAAAATACAATGTCTAATAAGGAACTGCGAGTGCGCCCTCTAGTGTTGAACAAGTGAATAGATTATGTAACGGAGAAATATGATGCAAAACAAATGTTATCGTTTTAATCAAGAAATTTCACTAATTTTTTCATCACTGATTATATGATTAGCGATTAATTATTAAAGGTGTCCAGGTTTTTTTTTTTTACGCCACTTTTTAGGTGGTCTTTCTGTTCATGGCGAGATCACATGACTGCCAGGATGGAATTGTCCAGTACAGACCGCTCCATACATGTCTGATATAATTGTAAAAAAAGTTACTGAGGACCGAGATACTACGTCAGGTCTGTCTTTTCCACAAATAGTGTGTGTGTACGCGTGTGTGTCTGGGTTGAACTAAACAAAACAGACTCAACTGGTGGTGAAACGTTTTTTAATTTTTTTTTTAAGTTTTCTTTGGTTTGTGTGTGTGTGTGTGTGTGTGTGTGTGTGTGTGTGTGTGTGTGTGTTCTCCTGGGTTGTTTTAGGCCCATCTGCTTTATTCCTCACATCAATGGGGGACGCAGCTGCACATCCCGACCCCCAGTAGACATCAGTAATTTGTGTGTGTGTGTGTGTGTGTGTGTGTGTGTGTAAGCTTCCAGGCCACCTGCCCATCCCAGAGCACCCATATTCATGCATGTCATATAAACAATAACAAGAATGTGGGTGTTTTATGATCATAATCCCAAATTTAAGGTGTGTCCTGATGATCAGGAATAAGAAACATTGGCGTATGGAACACTTTCAGTGAACCCTAATAATGGAACGTCTGCATTCTGGCGGTGATCAGGTACCTGATGTGTAGTCAGCATTTTCAGAGACTCGTCTGCCTTTAATAATAATAATAATAATAATAATAATAATAATAACACTGTAGACGTTACTGGATTCATGAGTAACCACATCCTTCAGCTTTGAGACTCATAAACACGCAAATCCCAAAGCTGTTTGAATTTAAGTGCGAGCACACACTCCTGTTAGAGTCACGTTAATCAGATCTTCTGTCCTGTGAAGGCTGTCGGTCAGAGCAGGGCGTGAACGCACAAGTAAAAGAAATAAAGTCTGTGTTTTTATAAATACAGTATAGTAATAACACAATGCTACACTTAATGCCACAACGCTGTAGAATTCTGTAGTCTGTTTGGTCAGAAGGTGATGATTAATTTTCTTGAACTGCACAGTCTGGTGGTGGCGCAAGTCCATATTAATGCGCTCATTTTCTATTAAAGATATAAAATCTTTGTCCGGGAGAGATGGCTGAGAAATCTATGCAGTGATGCATCATGGTCCTTTTGTGTGCCGCCACACTGACTATACACTAGATATAAATTATAGATGTATATATTTTTGTGTTTGAGGTGGTTAACATCTTACAGTTCTTCTATTATACTGCAGGTGGTGCACTTTAAACTATTAAACTTTTCAAACTATTTATTTATGGGAGGAGCGAATTATTTGCGAGAAAAAAATTAAATTCATATAAAAACGGGACATTTATAAAATCGTGATCGTATGGTATCGGCCGACCCCTGGTGATTTCCGTCTCGAGTCTCCACGGTCCCATGTACTGTACGAGCAAAAAGCCAGGCCTAAAGTGGGGCATAAATAAGATTTTTCTCCATATTGTGACCTCATATAAGAAGAGCCCCTCCCATTCCCATCTCGTAGCTGCTCACATTGTGCGGTTCTCTGATGGGCGTTGCTTAGCAGTAGCTCGTTTACATAGACTCTGAAACAGTGTATTTGCAGGAAGAGTTTTAGGTATGAGGTAAAAAATAGTATTTCAGCTGGGGCATTACCACACACACACACACTCATGGGAAGCTCTAAGATCTGTGTTAACTTGTAAAAGAAATAGTCAAATATGGGACCTTTTAATAGTTTCTGGTTTCTATAGTAACAGCTTATTTACAGTGGACTTTCCTTTTATGTAATCATCGGCTCAGTTGTGATTACTTGCCGCTCGGTGTCAAAATAAGAGTCGCATACGTGATACATGATACTCGGCGCTCGTAAACTAATACTTACTCGGTTTCCAATTAGAAATTTATTAAAAATCTTTGCTCGGTTTGCGGAACACTCGTAAACCACGTTACTTGCAATCCAAGGTTCCACTGTAACACTAAACTGATGCAAATGTTGCATTCTTAATAAGAAGAAATGGCATTGTTCCTTGTAAAGAAGAATAACCGAGTTGGGAATGTGCTACGTAACGATCCTAGTAGTTTCCACCGTGTTTGTACTTTAAACATATAGAGGAATTCTTCTGAGCCATTGATAGTTTATCAGTCACAGCTTTCAGATACAGCTTTCCATTGTTCCTCACAGTTCGTTCTCTTGGTGCTGATTGGACCTCCCTGTTCTGCTACGCGACCAGAAAGACTCTCTGACCCGTCACAGGTCTGAGGCAGCAGAGTAGGTCTTGATTACCGGATCCTGTGGGCATACTTGCTGGAAGAAACCAGATCCAACAGTAGTTCAGGAGAAAGAGGATTAAAATCCGTGCCCGCTGCTGAGAGTGCGAACCGTTCGACAGATGGCACCGACTGCCGTGCCCTACTGGAGTCTGGATCGAGTGCCAAGCCCCATTCCTTTTCCATACTCCTGCTGAGGAACGCTTCATTTTTTGTTAAACCCTCAGGCATGATGTTCATGTCCCTCTGAATGTATGGTCATGTTTAGTCTCCAGTTAATTTGGCGCTTGATGATGAGCTGCCTGATTTGTATCTGCCTGATTTGATTATTGTACATCAGACCCCTGTGTTTCATTCGCTTCGCTTATCTTCGGATTGGATCGTCCTGCTCTTATCGTTTTCCTTGTAACTGTATTATTACTTTGTGTGTCTGGTTGTTCGTTGCACTGTCTCCCCCCGAGGCTGTGGTTTATGTGGTAAACGTGTACGGGTATAGATGGGATGATGATGATGATAAAAGCAGGTTGCGTTTATTAAAATTGATCCTGCAGATTATACTTGTAACTGCTGCCTTCTTTATTCCAGTTTTAGAGAAATGGCTGCTGTTTTTGTGCTCGCAGTGCTGCAGGTCTGCCGCCTTCCCATCAGCTCTCGCTCCTCTACATAAAGCCGTTCACATTTCTCTGCAGTGCTATTTATAGTCAGGTCCAAAAGCCTGAGTTTACTACGGAGAACTGTTTTTAGATCTGAACTGGGTGAGTGTTTATGGGTTTGTCAGGTACTTTAGTTAACTAGTGGGTGTGGAACATGCAGCACTTTTTTTATTAAAAGTTATTTTACATGATAGTAGTATTGGTCTGGCGCCATCTCTTGTTTCGCTATCACCCTGACACTTATGTCATTCTCTTGTCCCATGACCCTTGTTCTGTTGTTCCCTGGTCCCTGTTCCTTGGTCTGTCTCTTGTTTTGTTCTTGGCCTGTCTCTCATTCCCTGGTTTCCTGTCTCTGGTTTTCTTATCACGCTGTTTCTTGGTTGTGTCATTGCTCTGTCCCTCAGTTTCATTCATGTCAGTTTGTCTCTCATTTAGTTGTCATCTTCTGTCATGTTTTTGTTTTTGCCCTGCCTTTTGTGTATTCTATCGTCCTGGCTTTCAGTTTCTCACTGTCACCCTGATTCTTGTATTTGCTCTGTTGGCCGTCCCCGGGTTTCCCTCTGTTGCTTTGTCTCTCGGTTTCCCCTCTGTCGCCCCGTCTCTCGGTTTCCCCTCTGTCGCCCGTCTCTCGGTTTCCCCTCTGTCGCCCGTCTCTCGGTTTCCCCTCTGTCGCCCGTCTCACGGTTTCCCCTCTGTCACCCCGTCTCTCGGTTTCCCCTCTGTCGCCCCGTCTCTCGGTTTCCCCTCTGTCGCCCCGTCTCTCGGTTTCCCCTCTGTCGCCCCGTCTCTCGGTTTCCCCTCTGTCGCCCCGTCTCTCGGTTTCCCCTCTGTCGCCCCGTCTCTCGGTTTCCCCTCTGTCGCCCCGTCTCTCGGTTTCCCCTCTGTCGCCCCGTCTCTCGGTTTCCCCTCTGTCGCCCCGTCTCTCGGTTTCCCCTCTGTCGCCCGTCTCACGGTTTCCCCTCTGTCGCCCCGTCTCTCTGTTTCCCTCTGTCACAACGTTTCTCAGTTTCCTCTCTGTTTCTCCGTTCCCCTCTGTCTCACGTCTCTTGGTTTCCTGTGTCTCCCCGTCTCTCAGTTCCCCTCTGTCATGGCATCTTTTGGTTTCCCCTTTCTCCCCACCTCTCGGTTTTCCCTCTGTCTCCCCGTCTCTCGGTTCACTCCCCCCTCATCTCTTGGTGGGCTTTCCCCTCTGTTGACCCATCTCTCATTTAGTTGTCACCTTCTGTCATGTTTTTGTTTTTTGCCCTGCCTTTTGTGTATGCTTTCGGTTTTTCCTCTGCCGCTCCGTCTCTCGGTTTCCCTCTGTTACCCCGTCTCTTGGTTTCCCCTCTGTTGCGGCATTTCTCACTTTCCTCTGTCTCCCTGTCTTTTTCCCTGTGTTCCCCTCTGTTTGAGCATCTTTTGGGGTTCCCTTTCTCCTCGTCTCTCTGTTTCCCCACTGTCGACTTGTCTCTTGGTGGGCTTTCCCTCTGTCCCCCTGACGCTTGTCATATTGTCGCTTATTTGGATTCTCTCATTGTGTCTCCTTTTTTGTTGTCCTGTAAGTTGTTTCACTTTCCCCTGTCTTTCTATTCTGTCTAATTTGCTGCAGTTTCAGTCTGTACCTTCCTTGTTTTATTGCCCCGTTGCTTACCCATTGCCCTGACATTCTGCCCTGTATGGCATTGTTATCCACATCTTCTTTATTATTCTGTTTACCTGCTCCATGCAGCTTTGTCACACTGTTTCTGTGCATGAATCGTCCCCGTGTCCTGGCCTTGCATAGGAAGGAAATCATCTCCTGTCGCTTTGTCCTGAGAGTGAACTCAGGAATATAGGGTCCAAACACTCTCACTCCAATTTTAGAAACTACAAAAAGGTTGTTCATTAATTCTTTGTGCCCTCTTGTCCAGATCAGGGACATGGTGACTCTGGCACATGTCCTGGAAGTATCATTTGACAGGTATACTGTAGAAGAAGAAGAAGAATACAATGAGTCAGATTTTCTATGTAAGTTGCTACAGAGTGGAGAACTGAACTGTAAGATGGGTTTTATTATTATATGAGATGGTAAGTAAACACTGAACTGCTTTGTGTGTGTGATCGGTCTGTCTGACTGGAGGATTAGCGTGACCCAAATCCTCAAGCCTAGCCAAGGCCACTGAAACATTTCTGTAACACTCTCCTTTACTGATCAGGAAACAGCATAATGATGATGATGATGATGAATAGGTTCTTCACGGCTAACCTTTATGTTTTTAGGTTGTTTTTTTTTTGCTGACGCTTGTCCTCCCACACTGTCTGAGCTGGATTGTTTTTTTGCTGTGATTTATAAAGAATATACAATAAGCCTTTCATTAACATGAGGTTAGAATAATGTGTGCTTTTCACTTGTGTTAGTCACGATTCTCTATATTTGAGTGGATTTTGATTCGGCTCTGAAAACATCCTCATTATTCTCTGTAAATCCATATTGTCGAACGCTGGTCTGACTCACTCTTGTCAGGCTCGTGATTAATTGCCGCGTTAACCCTCATTACACAGCTTTGTGAGGGAACTGGATTTTGTCTTTGTGCTATACAGGTGAACACTGCTCATGACTGAACTTTTGGCTCCTTTATTTTAGAGAATGTAGAGGTGCAGAAACTTGTCCCTTTTAGTCACAGGAAGGGGGTATGACATTTGGTTATTCTGTATTACTCTAGGAGGCAGGCTTCTCTGTCAGATCTATTGATGTAGGCGTGGCTCATGAAGGAGGCTTGTCCTTGGGCAGGTGGTGATGGTGAAGGTGGGCGTGTCCTTTGGAACCATTATGGAGTGTTCTTGGTCAGGTAGTTATGGTGAAGTGGGAGTGTCCTTGGGCAGGTGGTGATGGTGAAGGTGGGCGTATCTTTTGAAACCATAAAATGAGAGTATCCTTTGCCAGGTGGTGATGGTGAAGGTGGACATGTCGTTTGGAACCATAATGTGGGAGTGTCCTTGGTCAGGTAGTTATGGTGAATAAGGAGGGCATGTCCTTGGGCAGGTGAAGGTGATGGTGAAGGTGGGCGTATCCTTGGGAACCCAAACGTGGGTGTGTCCTTGGCCAGATGGTTTTGGTGAAGTTGGGAGTGTCCTTGGGCAGGTGGTAATGTTGAAGGTGGGCGTATCTTCTGAAACCATAACATGAGAGTATCCTTTGCCAGATGGTGATGGTGAAGGTGGACATGTCCTTTGGAACCATATTGTGGGAGTGTCCTTGGTCAGGTAGTTATGGTGTATAAGGTGGGCGTGTCCTTAGAAAGGTTGTGAAGGTGGGTGTGACCTTCTCAAGTTGTTTATGGTGAAGATGGGCGTGTCCTTGAGAATGAGGTTATGGTCCTTGCGTGTGGGTGTGTCCTTGGCGCCATTCATTTTCAGTCCCATTAAGCACATTTTATAAGTGAACCCAGACCTAAAGCTTATCCTGTGTACCGTATTGTACAGCGCTGTACTGCTTCATATTCACTGTGCTCAGTCTTTGAGAGTAAAATGATTGTGTTGTTGTTGTTGTTGTTGTTTACTTTAAGACTCCTCACAGTTTTCTCCACAGCTTACTGACTCGCACTCGCAGAGGTTAAGTGTGACTCATGATTTACTGGCTTCTGGGCTCGGTTTCATCTCACTCCGGTTATATCTCCTCTCAGAGCGCCACCTTTCCTGGTGTTAGTGCTTTGGGGAGTAGCACTCCAGTCTCCTCCGCGTCCTCTCCGCTCATCAGCCTGTACTTGTCTTCTTTAGCCCGAAGGTCATCATGAGGCCTGAGATAAGGAGTTTAGCCCGAGTTCACCTAAACTTTAACTGCGAGTACTGCCGACTCGCTAATCCTGCAGGCAGCCACTGTCTGTGCGGCTCTGAGTGGATTAGTTGCGCACACACTCATTCTTCATGCTCAGACCCGCACACGCACGCACTCACTTCTTCACGTTCAGACCCGCACACGTACACACTCGTTCTTCACGCTCAGACCCGCACACGCACGCACTCGCTTCTTCACGTTCAGACCCGCACACGTACACACTCGCTTCTTCACGTTCAGACCCGCACACGCACACACTCGCTTCTTCGCGTTCAGACCCGCATATGTACACACTCGTTCTTCACGTTCAGACCCGCACACGCACACACTCACTTCTTCACGTTCAGACCCGCACACGCACACACTCACTTCTTCACGTTCAGACCCGCACACGCACACACTCGTTCTTCACGTTCAGACCCGCACACGCACACACTCGTTCTTCACGTTCAGACCCGCACACGTACACACTCGTTCTTCACGTTCAGACCCGCACACGTACACACTCACTTCTTCACGTTCAGACCCGCACACGCACACACTCGTTCTTCACGTTCAGACCCGCACACGTACACACTCGTTCTTCACGCTCAGACCCGCACACGCACACACTCGCTTCTTCGCGTTCAGACCCGCACACGCACACACTCGTTCTTCACGCTCAGACCCGCACATGCACACACTCGCTTCTTCACGTTCAGACCCGCACACGCACACACTCGTTCTTCACGTTCAGACCCGCACACGTACACACTCACTTCTTCACGTTCAGACCCGCACACGCACACACTCGTTCTTCACGTTCAGACCCGCACACGTACACACTCGTTCTTCACGTTCAGACCCGCACACGCACACACTCGTTCTTCACGTTCAGACCCGCACACGTACACACTCACTTCTTCACGTTCAGACCCGCACACGCACACACTCGTTCTTCACGTTCAGACCCGCACACGTACACACTCGTTCTTCACGCTCAGACCCGCACACGCACACACTCGCTTCTTCGCGTTCAGACCCGCATACGTACACACTCGTTCTTCACGCTCAGACCCGCACATGCACACACTCGCTTCTTCACGTTCAGACCCGCACACGTACACACTCGTTCTTCACGTTCAGACCCGCACACGTACACACTCACTTCTTCACGTTCAGACCCGCACACGCACACACTCGTTCTTCACGTTCAGACCCGCACACGTACACACTCGTTCTTCACGCTCAGACCCGCACACGCACACACTCGCTTCTTCACGTTCAGACCCGCACACGTACACACTCGTTCTTCACGCTCAGACCCGCACACACCTCTCAGCTCTCATTATACACCTGACACTCTCTTTCTTGACTACTGATATCTCTCTCTCTCTCTCTCTCTCTCTCTCTCTCTTTTTCAGTCTGTCTTTCCAAGCTTTTTCTGTTCTATACCAGTTCTCATGGTCTGCATTTTAATGAAAAAGTTTATCTTTCTTTCTTTTTTTTACTTTTTTATTCTCAGCTCCTTCCTGTCCCTGTTCCCATGAAGTCCTCCTTTCTTCAGTGTCTGACTTCTCAACTTATTTCTTTCTTTCTTTTTCTTTTTGCCTCTCTCAGTGTTTTTCTTTCTGTTTCCTTTTTTTCCTTTCTTCATCTTTTTCTATCTTTATTCTCATCTTTCTTTCTTCTAAGTTTTCTTTAAGTTTCTCTTTCTTGATTTTTCAGGCATTGTCTGACTTTCCTTCTCACTTTCTTCTCAGCATATTTCTTTTTTTCATGGAAATGGCTGCTCTCTTCCTCTCTCTCTCTCTCTCTCTCTCTCTCTCTCCCTCTGTACCTCATTGAATGGTATGATGATGATGATGATGATGATGATGATCAGGAAGGTTGAGCAGCAGGTACCAGGTTATAACGTGTGAACTGGAACAGTTGAACGTACGAGTGCAGGTGTGACTGTAGAAGTGTACGTGAGGAGCAGGCCTGGCTGGACTTCCAGAGCGGTGTGGTTGACATTCCCTCTTCCTTCAGCTCTGTTCCACTAAGCCATGCCCGCCGCACCGATTAGCAAAGTCGCTCTGAGGGGGGATTAGCCTAATGGGAGATGGCGGAAGGTGAACCTCTGTTCTGCTGGATTCTGTCTTCGTCTGCGAGGCGCTGCGGGTGCGGAGCCACCTTTCTGTGGAAGCGAGCGTGCAGTGAAATATGTCGCACCATGTGCACCGTCATCGTGTGCTTCCTCATACGCCAGCTCTTTAAACTCGCCATCGCTGTTCTAACCACACGTGAGGCTTCGACACGTAAGTCCGACCTTCCCATTCGGCTTTCTGTCCGTCGCTGATGGTGTGAATCGAGCGTATCGGGAGCAGACCCTAAGGTACGGGACGTTTTATTGGTTTAGAAACGTTGGCACGCAAAGACAGCAAAGACAGCGCTCGCACTCAGATAAAAGTCCTTCAAGAAATCAGGCAGTTCAGATCGGTATAAAGGTCAAAGGTGTCTGTCACCAAATACCTCAGCAAAGCACCTTCGCCGCTTTTACCCCAGACTACCGTTAAAGGTTTTTTTATATTCCTAACTTACTTAATTTCTTCTTTTTTTCTCTCTCTCGTTCTTTCATCTTTTAAGCTTCTTTCTTCTTTCTTTCTATTTTCTTTTATTCTTAGTTTGTTCTTTTGTTTTCTGTCTTGGTTCTTTCGTCTTGGTACTTTTATCTTTCTTAATTCCTGACGTTCTTTCTTTATTTCATTCTTTTCAGCTTATTTGTTTTTTTTCTTAACTCCCTGTTTCTTTCTTTTTCCCTTTCTTTTTGGATCTTTCTTTCTTGTGTTTGCTCTTTGGAATTTATTTTGCATAGATTTTAACCTCCTTTCATTATTTTGTTGTTTTGCCAGCTCCTTTCTTCTCTCATCTTCTTTCTTTTCTTTCTTTACAGCTTTATCTATCTGACTGGACAGTTTATCTTCTGCTTGTCAATAGGCTCAATGTATTTTTCTTTTATTTGTGTTATTTTTGGTATTATGGTTTTCCCCTCGGATGTTTTGCGTAGCTTTGACTCATTAGCGTTGAACAGCTGGTCGATACGCGGCGTGCTTCTGAGCCCGACTCCTGAATGATGTTGTGGATGTGGGAGCTGAGGCTGATTTGAGTATAAATATTAGAGGTAAAGAAAGAGTGTGGTTACTCGGGGTAAGCTCCTGCTCTTTATCTGACCGCCTTTTGCTCTTTGCACCGGGAGAAACTTGAGTACATTAGCACGCCCGCATGTGTCTGTGTTATAGCGTGAACGTGAATGTAGGCAGGATGAGTAGTTCGGGTTTAATACTCATGGACGATGTTCTAAAACATGGCTGGCACTGAGCAGGAGCTTCTGCACACTGTTGGTGTGTCTGCTGAGTTGGAGCCTGCGGTCAGAATCTGGCTGGAGAGAAGGTGCATGCTTTGGGTTTATGGAAGGATTAAAGGCTCCGACTTGTCCCTGAGTTCCTGTCTCCTGTTCTCTCTATCTGTCTCTCACACACACACACACACACACACACATATATACACAATGACAATAATAAACTGTTATAAACTGTGAAGAACATCGACCATTAGTGAGAGGATGCAGTCTGACTAAGGCCAGGAGTTCTGGGTAGGGGGTTTAGGTTGTAGGAGTTGGGTTTATGGGGGCTGAGCTTAGGTTTCAGGGCCTGCAGGGGTAGAGGCTCTGGTTGGTCATGGTCAAGGTTGTGGGTGTTGTGGGTGGGGAGTTGAGGTTGTGGGGGTTGATGCAGGATTAGGGGTCATGGATTAAAAAGCTATGGTTAGGTTTTGGGGTTAAAGTCATGGCGAGTTGGGCAGTATACATTGTCTGATTTAGTTCTGTTGAGGTCATGGGGGTTATTTGTGATGGTAGAGTTTGGGGTCTGGTGTTGGGGCTTGAGGATGTGGCGACTGAGGTTAGGTTTTGGGGGATTGAGGTTGTGTTGGCTTGAGGTTGAGGTGGATTGAGGTGAGGTTGCAGGGAACTGATTTGAGGCTATGGGGGTTTGAGGCTATGGGGGTTTGAGGTTGTGGGGGATTGAGGTGAGGTTGCAGTGAACTGATTTGAGGCGGTGGGGGATTGAGGTGAGGTTGCAGTGAACTGATTTGAGGCTGTGGGGGTTTGAGGTTGTGGGGGATTGAGGTGAGGTTGCAGTGAACTGATTTGAGGCTGTCGGGGTTTGAGGTTGTGGGGGATGGAAGTGAGGTTGCAGTGAACTGATTTAAGGCTATCAGAGTTTGAGGTTGTGGGGGATTGCAGTGAGGTTTTGGGGATTGAGGTAGTATGAGGTTGAAGTTAGTTTGGGGTGGTTTAGGCCAAGGTACTCCAGTTGCATTCATATACTCTGTGTGTGTGTCTGAGAGAGAGAGAGAGAGTGTATAGTAACAAATGTGTGTTGTTAAGAGTGTGTGTGGTGGCTGACAGCAGTTTTATCGTACAGTGCACTTAAATGAATTGCAGGATCGGGTCGCCTTAAAATAATTTGTGTGTTTGAATTTAATATGTTGGATCTTCTGCAATCATCTCTGCTGACTGACATCAGCCACAGAGAGAGAGAGAGAGAGAGAGAGTGTGTGTGTGTGTTTTGGTCATAAGCCCAGTGAATGTGAGTTCACTCCAGCATTCAGTCGATAACACGGCTGGCCGGTTGGCTGTAATTCTGCGTTCTGTCCACCGCCCTTTCCGTCTGTGTGTGTGTGTGTGTGTGTGTGTGTGTGTGTGTGTGTGTGTGTGTGTGTGTGTGCGCGCGGACGTTTGCACAAGACGCCCCTGTAAAGGTCATTTCGCAGCGGGGCTGCAGCACACTTGTGTGAAGTGGGGTGTGTGGCGCTCGTTATTCCTGTCAGTAATTCAGCCTGGACTCATAAAGAGCACGCAGTGAGCAGATGATGTGTGTTTAGAGCTGATCAGGTGATGCGTCGTTATACAGCGATGAGGAAATCTGTAGTCATTAGCTCCTAATTAGCCTCATAGGCTACACTTTATTATCATCATCATCTTCAGTGGTGAAGACGATGAAGTGTTGCCATAGAAACTAAAACGTATCAGAACGACCTCACAGCACGCCCCAGTGTGACGCCTCTGTTCACTTTAAATCATACAGGATGACCTGACATGTTTAAAGTATCTACTGAACACTGAAATGTTGTGTAACTTGTTTGGTGATTGTGTAGCTGTCATGTCTCTCTGACAATCGTCTTCTCCGCACTCCGGTCCAGCGTTTATAGAGTTTATAAACTCTATAAACTCAAAATAAGATGCAGTGATGCCCTTGTAAAACTCGAGTATTGGCAGAAGATGGAAGCAGTGTGTTTTTGCAGTTAATACTGTGGTATGCTTTGAAGGAATTTTATGACATTTAACATTTGAAAGTTGAAATCATTTTAAAAGTATGAATCTATTAGGAACTAAAAATCAGCCAACATCGATCGATTCAACTGCATAGCAAGAGTAACAGTGTGTATGTGTGTGTGTGTGTGTGTGTGTGTTTGTGTGTATAATTGTGTCAAAAGGCGACATTACCTAAAATGCAAACCAATAACCAACCTTTTATAAATGAGCGCAACAAATTAGGAGTGACCTACGGTTCTGGAAAATGAGTACAATGTGGAAGTGCTAAATATGCAGTTCCTCAGATGACCACTAGGTTAGATCCCTGTGTTAAAATGTCCAACAGAAATAAACATGTCTAGAGTCTGGGACCAAAAAAAAAAAAAGATTTTGGTCTCCACAGTTAGATTTCCCATTCATGACAACACTACAGGATAATTTTTTTATGTAAATCAACAATTATATTAAGCTATACAATTATGCATAATTAGGGTGTGGCTGATTAGCTGTCTACTAGCATGAATTGTTGTAGATTAACTCAACACAAGAAATGTAGGAATAGCCACGGGAGGACGGATAGATGTTAGGTACAGAGGACGGAGGTAAAAAAAATGCAAAGTAGCGCTAGCGTAATTAAGTAACATAAAATACATAACTTAAGTAGCCATTAACCACTAGCGCAATTAGGCGTGTTCCAATCAACAGCCAGGCTCTGTTGTCTCCGCCCATTTGCCCATGGAGATGACCAGAGCTTCAACAGCTGAACTTCCACAAACCCGCTCGTCATGGAGGGCGTGTCGGGTCTGATTATGAATAAATGTGGTGCGGACCAGGCGGTGGTGTCTTTAGTGAGCTTTAAGGACCAGAACGTGTCCAGGACGCTGACGTTTCAGGAAACAGGAAGTTATTAGGTCTGAACTGAAGATATGACTAAGTAACGCTGGGATGAAAAATTCGCTTAATTCCCGGACTAGAACTTTTCTGGGTGTTTGTGGTCTCGTGTTCTCCCGCAGTAACATTTTATCAGTATTGTGACGCTTAGTGACTGATTTGAATTTCTCACTTTTTCACGAAGCGTTACGTAACAGAAACTGAAATACGGCTGAGTTGCTCAAATATTCATTCCTGCAGCTCTTATGCGCACTGATCCTCCTGGGTTTGTTGTTTTTGTATTGTGTGTGTGTGTGTGTGTGTGTGTGTGTGTGTGTGTGTGTTCACAGTAAAAGAGAGGAATCTTTCTCCTAGTGTGTTTGCTTCACTCCTGTGTATCTCGTACTTCTCTCTTTATTCATAATGTATATGTCTGAAGGTATTTCTGGAAGGTTTGTGTGCAGGAGCTCTTGAGCTTGGTGTGTGTGTGCGTGTGCGTGTGCGTGTGTGTGTGTGTGTGTGTGTGTGTGTGTGTCTCACATGAAGATGAACACTTGAGAGAGCATGAGCCAGCAGTCAGCACTACTGCAGTACTTATTCAGCAAAATTCCCTCTCGGTCCGTCCCATATGTCTTTCCCACACACACAGACACACACACACACACACACACACACACACACACACACACACCCAGACACACACACACGCACACACACACAGAGGGTGGGAGACAACAGGGAGTTAGTGCATATCAGGTGATGCGAGACAATGTGCAAGACAGGGAGTGTGTGTGTGTGTGTGTGTGTGTGTCTTTTGGAAAGGACAGTGTGTCGCCCCGATGGTTGTTTTGCTTGTCAGAACACTGAGGACACGCTGTCTCCTGCACTGAATCACCCTAATGAGAGTTTAGCACTGGTTTATGTGCAGGGGATAAAGTTGGAGCATTTCCTCCTCATTCCCTCTATAACTCCTCCTCAAGTCCACCTTAGCTCCTCATCAGCTCCTCTATAGCTCCACCTCAGGTCCTCCTTAGCTCCTCATCAGCTCCTTTAAAGCTCCTCCTAAGCTCCTCATCAGCTCCTTCATTGCTTCTCGTCACATTTTTCATAGCATCTCCTCAACTCCTTAATAGCTTTACCTCAGGTCCACCTTAGCTCCTCATCAGCTCCTCCGAAGTGCCTCCTCAGTTCCTCTAAAGCCTCATCAACCCTGATAAAAAAAATTTTCTGTAGATTTCCCATTATTTGGAGCTTGTGTTTATTTTCCTCCCGTCTAGATCGGTTATCTGTGATTCTCCACTCCCTAACTTTTGAGAACATTACATCACATACCAAAGAAAGAGAGAAAGCAGAAAGTCACTGCACACTGCTGTATATATACTGTGTGTATATATTTACTGTTTTGTGGTATAAACAGCATCCGGAGCTGCAGCAGTTTCCGCAAACAGCGTGATTTATTAGCCTGTGTTTCACCGCTATCGATTAGCATCACCTTGCTATATAGATTTTTAAACTGCGCTAATCAGCGAGCTGCTCTCTTTCCTCCTGAACAATATGTTGGAGAGAAAGTGAGAAAGCGTGCGACGATGCAGGTCCCGGCATCGGCCCACGTGCCTCCTCCAGCCTGCTCGCTGCAGCCGAGGTGTTGCTAGTCTTGGCTAACGAGAGCATGTGCTAATTTGAGGCTCTGATGCGGCATGTGAGACGGTTTTAACACTGCTGCAGACGTAAACATAACACACACGGAACGCAAAACATAAAACACTTGATATCACGCACGGTGACACGAGCACTTCAATTTGTATCTTTTTGGGGTCTAGCTGCCGAAGAAATCATGAAGTCTTATTAGCATTGGCGTTAGCTAACCCACCACGTAACTTCCAGTAACTTCAGTAAAAAATATGACGGATTATTTGTTGCTACGTTCCTAGCCCTGATCGCATCCATCAACTGACTTGTTAATACTTTCCACGACTTCTACAAAATCATGAAGCTGTTTTAACTCATCCACCTCCTGCTTTTCCGTGTGTTTGCTCGCGAGTTAGCTTGGATGAACCACGAGCCGAGTTCAAATGTAAGCTGATTAAAATTAGGCTAATGGTTATGAACGTCACTTGCAAACTAGCCAAGATCATGTTGTTGTTTAAACTAGCGAGTTTGGTTTCTACATTGTACACGGCTCAAGTTTGCTAAGTTTGACTTCAAACAAAGTAGGCTTTTTTTTATATAGGTTTTATACTTATAATCATACACAACTCGAGGTTGTTTGCAGTCTAGCTAACATTAACTCATGTAGGATTACACATTTTAAAATGTTTAATCTAGGTTCCAACAGAATAGTATATAAACTGAAAAGGTTTAAAAATTTTTTTTTTTTTTTTTTTGGATTTTTCCCCGATTTTCTCCCTAATTTAGTCGTGTCCAATTCCTCCCCGTCACTAGGGGGCTCCCACATTAAGGCTACTACTACCACTCAGCCGGGAGGGCCGAAGACTATCACGTGTTTCCTCCGAACCACGTGACGCCAGCCGACCGCATCTTTTCGAACTGCTCGCTCGCGCACCGTTGGGGGCGGCGTAACACACTCGGAGGACAGCGCTATTCACTCCCTCCGTTGCGCGAGCTCACAGACGCCCCTGATTGGCTGTAGAGCCGTGATTAATGTGGGAGCACTAAGTACCTCTCATCCCTCCCCTCTGAGAGAGCTCGGCCAATCAGCTCTCTCTAGACCTCCGGCTGCGAGAGGTTACAGCACCACCCGGGATTCGAACTAGCGATCTCCGGATGATAGGGCGAGTGCTTTAACCACTGCGCCACTCGGAGAAGGTTTTACATTTTGAGGTAAAGATTATGACATTCTAAGGACATCAAGTCTGGTAACCCAGGTGTCTGAGACATTAACCTTTTGCCTTCATGTACGTCCTGACCACTGGTTAGGGTCCCAAGGTAAATGTGAATGCTAATCTCAAGGCCAGGCTGTTCCTTTGTCTCTATGATAATGTGAAGGTCTGGGCGATACTGTCAGGCTGATTAGATTAGCACCTCTGCATTTGAAAGACACTGTTATGCTGATGAGATCAGGGCTGGGGAACTTCCGGTACCAGGCTGATTCCTGTACTACACTATGCTTTGTTTAGATTGTCTCCACCCCTTTGTATCCCTCCCCCTTGTAAAGTATAAACTCACCAGAACTGAGTTTTAGTAAGACTTGGATGACTGCAGCAACGCCGCGGCGAGTTCTCAATAAAGAGGAACGTTTGCTTGAGAGATATCCCAACGTCTCCTGGTCTCTGATTCAACAAAGGAAAAAGTTCACAATCCTCAGATGCAGTGTTTGGGTTGTCAGAATTAATTTAAGATGTTTTTTTTTTTTTCAAACGTGATTCAGAAATTGCTGTCCTTGCCACATTATCACTATAGCAACAGCTATCGCACTACCTGCGCTACACATCAAGAACTATTTTTTTTCAGAGCGAATCCCCATCCCATTTTCACCATTGCAGCTTTAATGTTGCATTGTTTTGTGTGTGTGTGTGTGTGTTGTTGTGTCCTCCTGAATGGCTGGATATTTCACTCTCCTGTCAACAAGTGGATTGAGAGAATAACCACGGAAGCGAGTCGTACCAGGGGAAGAAACAAGCGTCCTTGTTGTCATTCTGAACAGCCGTATCGTCCCATAGCGGACTGTTCTACTGTTCACATCGCCTGGAACTGCCACATAGATCTGCACAGCCACACAGTCAGTAGTGTTGCATGGAACCGATACTGAAAAAGTACTGTTCTGTCCGTGTGTGAGTTTTGAGACGATTTTGATGACAGACTTTTGAACCGAAAGTGTGTGTGTGAAAGTTGATGGTGGATCTGAGTGTATTAAGGCTCTGAGTTACTGATGGGAAGGTCGGCGGTTCAAACCCCAGGCTCCACCAGGTTGCCGCTGTCGGGCCCTTAATCCTGTCTGCTCCAGGGGCTCAGTATAATGGTTGACCCTGTGCTTTGACCCCAGTCTACTAACAAACTGGAAAATGCAAAGAATAAAGTTCACTGCAGTAATGTACACTACCGCTCAAAAGTTTGATTTGCAAGATCACTTGCAAATTTCTTAGTTTTTGTTTTAGTGATTTATTTTCTACATTCTACAATACTGAGGATTTCAAAACTATGAAATAACACATATGGAATTAAATGAGGTAATTATGTAACAACAACACTAACAGTCAGTTGTTATTGTAAGACATGAAGGTCGGCTGTTCTGGATCGGTTCCTACAAGAACAGTATTGTGTCGAGTGTGTTTGTAAACCCCATCGAGCTCCATGATGAAACTGTCTCTCATGAAGACCTTCCCAGGAAAGCGAGAGCAAAACTTACTGCTGCAGAGGAGAAGTTCATTTAGAGTCACCGGCCTCAGAAATCACCAATTAACCTCAACCAGCACCTCAGATTAGAGGCGTTATGAAGCTTTACAGAGCAGAAGGAGCAGATATACATCTCAATATCAACTGTTCAGAGGAGATTCTTGTGTGTTTTATATAAACGCCTTCAGTATTGTTTTACAGTGTAGAGAGAAATAAACATCAGGAACGAGCGTGGAGATAATCCCAAACTTTTGACTTAAACTTAAGGGCAGTCTCGCGTTGCATAAAGTGTTTTCTCTCCACATAACGAAGTTGGTGAGACTGCCACCTATTTCTCCAAACATGCGTTTAGCACGAGCTAGCAACACCTTCCACTGTACGCACAACAGAACTGATGTAATGTGTAACTCGGATAAACAGAGCGAGGGTTCAGCCATTATCTGCTTAATTCTTCATACATACTGCAACTTAAATTCCTTTTTTTTAAATAAAACGTTAACTACAATATGACAGAATGCAGTTCTGATCGGAAAAAAATGCTAATCAAGCTAACAATCGATCGTCATGGCGACTGATCAGATGTGTGTAAACTGGTGTTGTGTGTTCTAGGCATCGC
This sequence comes from Clarias fuscus, assembly GCA_030347435.1. NCBI lineage: Eukaryota > Metazoa > Chordata > Actinopteri > Siluriformes > Clariidae > Clarias > Clarias fuscus. The sequence goes on from CM059218.1 coordinate 31,883,257, forward strand.
TCCAACGCCGGCTGAGAGTCTGCAGCCACTGGAGGAAAAAGGAGACACACAAGCTAGCCACGAGCCGGTCAACACCTGAGGAACACACTCACACACACACACGCACACACACAGGTGAGTTTTACATCATAACACACACTTTTCTCTACTCTTTAATGCGTTAAGTACACTTGGTGGAGGAACCACGCCCCTTTCAACAGGTTGGTGGCCACACCCCTTCTCCTGGACTGACTTTTACAAAGGTTATGCCTCCTGGGTTGTGACCACACCTCCTTCACTCAGAGTAGCAAGAATCATCCTGACATGTGACTAACTAGCACAGCAAACACGCCTCTAACGCCACCCACTAATAGGGACAATGGCCACACCCCTTTCAGTGTGATGTACTGGAACAGAGGCCATGCCTTTTACACTAAGACTGAGAGAGGCCACGCCTCCTTTTCTAAGGCTGAGTGAGACCACACCTCCTTTAGCAAGACTGAGACCACACCTCCTTCACTGAGATAGAGACCAGTCCTCCTTCACTAACACAGAGAAGCCATGCCGCCTTAATTAACACAGAGACCACGCCTCCTTCCCTAATACAGATAGACCACGCCTCCTTCACTAACACAGAGACAGAGACCAGGCCTCCTTCACTAACGCAGAGACAGAGACCACGCCTCCTTCTGTGTAATTCTTGATCATTATACAGTACTTTTAACTTGTCGTATATCTGTAAACTCTATATTATAAGTTCCTCTGAGGTAATGAAGCAGCACTTCCTGGTTTGTCTGTGATGGTGTGTAGTTTGTGGAAGCTCTACCTCGCAGCTCGGCAACAATCTCTTCAGCCCGGCTCGGAGCGAGAGCAGCAGCGAGGCGAGACTGACGCAAAAACGCGAGGCAGATGCATAATGCTCTATTTGGTTTCTCTTCAGGAGGTGTGTGTGTGTGCTGAAGGAGCATTATGACATAGTGTGTGTCTGTATGAGAGTGTGTATGCTGAAGGAGCATTATGACACAGTGTGTGTGTGTGTGTGTGTGTGTATTTTGGATTTGGAGAGCTGGATATTTCATCCTGCTCTGAATCGTTATAATTAAAACCAGCACTATCTTGCGTCGGTGTGGGTTTCGATTCCATCCAAATGTTCAGTGAATTTCCAGAAAAAGAAAGTGTGTGTGTGTGTGTGTGTGTGTGTGGTCGATGAGTTTCCACCAGCTTATGACTGTTCTGAGAAGATGATCGCATCCCGATGCTCCGGCCAAACACACATCCAAGTCCAAAACTGAAACACATCATCGTGATCTGATAAACTAAGATCACAATGAGATTTTTTTAACAGTACAAAAAGTATTAAAGTCTTAAAAATTATTTCTGGTATTTCAGTCTGTACATTGGCTCAGTAATCATATTTATATTTATTGATATGCATTGCGCTACCTTGGTGGTGTGCACTTTGAAAAGAGTTCTCTACCATCACTGACGTACAGACAGCACAGTCCTGGTACACGGCTACAGACGACTACAGACGGATTTGCTCAATGCCATGATCTAGCTGGAGTCTACTGTTTCTACTGCTGTGTTTCTCACAGGTGTGAAATATACTCGCTGTGTTAACAACCGGAACAGGATGAAGTGTTCTACTACATACAAAAAACAACAATTACATGTGACCTCTAACACAATATTTACAATATTATTTGATATTGCTATTTAATTTCACATTTCAGAGATCCAACATAATAACCCTCCCCTCCTTCTACACATAAAAAAGTAAAACCAATCATAGAAAAGGCCTAACTTTATGACAACAAGATACCTGGATGACTTCTATGTTGATTACACGGTGCAACGTCAACCGACTTGCTCAGATGATGTGCAACAAACCTGTGGCGCCACTGGATTGGAACTGGGGGAAAAGCCTACGTCCTTGGTCTCAGACACAGGAAGCCGACCAGAACTAGCAAGAGATGTAAGCACTGGGTCTATTGATCTCGCTGGGGGAAAGATATCAAGACTTACCACAGCCACAGTCTCGGACACCTCAAGTCAGTAATGCGAAACAGAGAATCCTCAACACAAGCTCTTATACAGCAGCCATAGGCGGCAGGCCAGAACTGCCTAGAGGTCAAGACGATCTTCCCCAGCCCACAAGGGCACTGCCTGTACATGCAAGAGGAGACCCTCTGTATTCTCACGCAGTCAGAAACAAAGATATCAATTATCTCGCTGACAACTTGAGGGGGCTGAGATCCCCAAGCTCCATAATCCAGCCAACACCACGTCAGCCCTTCTCTGCTTATGGACCGTCTCAAGTTCAACCTGAATTGGTGTCACACGACGACTTAACCAACCGTCAACCACGACAAAGCGTCCGACAGGCTGGCAGACCTTACGAATACTACAACCTGGATCAAAGAAATTATAATGACCCACCCACTGACCACAGGGATTATGGACGATTAGATATAGCCGTCCAGTTTATGCCTCATGACTACAGTCAACATGAGAGTTACCCCGCTGAGAACCGTAGACCTGGCAGCTATCCCCCTCATGCTAAATCACAGGGTTACCCTCAGCTTTATGATGGTCAAGTGGGTGCAAGTTTGAACTATGCATATTATGAGAGACACTCAGAGCACCCTATGTACCCTCATCACGAGCGACCGTCTCATAGACCGTCTACTCAGATACCGCAGTCTGCAAATCACTCCCAGCCATATCATCCCAGACCATCTCCTCGGAACCCTTACGTCGAGCCGTCGTACAGAGGCCCAATGCCGACAATTCCTACCTTCGGCAGCGAAGATCCTAGAGAGTTCGCCAGACTTAAGATTGCGCTGGAGAATTTGCTACCTCCTGAGGCTACAGAACGCTTCAAATTCCAAATTCTGGTTGATCATTTAAAACAAGAGAACGCTTTGCTCATTGCGGACTCATACGTTAACAGCAGGTACCCATATACTAACACTATGAGGTCTCTAATTGCACTTTATGGTCAACCACATCAACTCGCTCTACAGAGAATCGCAGAATTGATGGATGGCCCAAAGATTAAGAGTGGCGACATTAAATCCTTCAGGGTGTTTGCACTGAAAGTGCGTGCATTAGTTGGAATGCTGGACCAACTTGGAGCTAAAGGATGGACAGAACTTGAATGCGGATCGCATGTGTCCCGTCTTCTTGCTAAACTGCCTCATGACCTAAGAGCAAACTTCAGAAGGTTCGTAAATCCAATTGAGGTACTAGTCCCAACACTGCTACATCTTAGCGACTGGCTTGAATATGAGCTCAGAATACAAGAAGACGAGTCACCGTGCATCAGCAACCCAAGTAGAGTTTTCCCTCCGCCACAGAATAGCCAGCATAAAAACCCAAAGCCAACTCAACACTTCGCCACTGTCTTGCATGGTGGAGAACAGAGTAAACTACCTACTGTTACAACAGTCTCAAAGGAGAAACCGAAAAGGTATTGCCCCTTTTGCAACAATGTGCAGCACTACTTTAACCAGTGCTCAAACTTCAAACTGTTGAATCAAGACCAAGTGGAGTACTGGCTGAAGGAAAATCACAGGTGCTTTAAATGTGGACGTGACCATCAGATCTCACAATGTAATCTTAAGGCCAAATGCAAGAAATGTGATAAAAGACACCTGGAAATATTGCATGACTTCAATACCTCAGGCCCAAGCTTCACAAGCTAACAGTTGCTTGGTAAGCTCTGAAGTGGAGACTTTGTATCTGGACAGGCCAACTGCAAGCAGTAAAGTGCTATTAAAGATCAGCCGAGTGATTTTGAGAAATGGGGAGAAAGAGCTGGATACATACGCCATACTGGACAACGGTTCAGAAAGGACAATGCTACTGTATGAAGCAGCACAACAACTTAAACTCCAAGGGTCACCAGAACATATAGCACTTCGTACCGTAAGGCAGGACATCCGAGACGTTCACGGGGCGGCTGTTTCATTCTCAGTAGCTTCTGTAGCTCAACCAAACAAATCCTTCACCATCGAAAGAGCCTTCACAGCCAAAGAACTGGGTCTAGCAAAGCACACTTACCCCGTTAAATTGTTGCAAAAGAAATACAGACACCTGCAAGGTTTGCCTATTCCCTCACTTCATCAGGCTCAACCACTCTTACTTATTGGCTCAGATTATCCACACCTAATTACGGCCATTCAGCCGGTACGTCTCGGCCCGCCTGGCGGCCCTGCTGCTGTACAAACTAGACTCAGATGGACCCTGCAGGGACCCTCAAAGTTCCTTGCCAGTCAGCTCTCATCACAGCAGTGCCTGTTCACCTCCATTTCGTCGCCAGAGGCAGAACTGCTCAGCAACGTGCAGAAATTGTGGCAAATAGACACACTTCCTTATAGAAGTGAAAAATTAATCACAAGATCTAAGCAAGATGCACAAGCAGTTCAAGTGCTTGAGGAAAAGACAGTCAGGAGGATAGTTAGAGATGTTCAAAGGTACGCTACCCCTCTCCTTTACGCTACTTCCCTTTCTGCATTCAAATAAAGAAGCAGTGAAAAAACACCAACGCAGCTGTCATGAATGTAAAAGGTGGAGAGGGAGAAATCCCCATGATGGCTGACCTTCCTCAGTCTAATCTTAGACTGTTCCATCCCGCCTTATATTCAACGGGTATTGACTGTTTTGGACCCTTTCAGATTAAAATAGGACGCAGATGTGAGAAGCGATAGTGTATAGGGGATAGTGTTTAAATGCCTCACCACTAAAGCTATTCATATTGAACTGCTAGCAAGCATTGATACAGACTCCTTCCTCATGTCCCTGAGGAAGTTCATAGCTCGCAGAGGCAAACCCCATGAGCTGCTTTCAGACCACGGGACAAACTTCAAGGGGGGAAACACAGAACTTCAGGGCGCTTTTAACTCACTCCACCCATCCTTGAAAGAGCACCTGGCTTCCCAACAGATCCATTTCCGCCTGAACCCACCGAACGCACCGCATTTCGGAGGATTATGGGAGAGAGAGGTTAGGTCTATCAAGACAGCACTGCGTACCTCCCTTGGTTCTCAATCTGTGTCAGAAGAAGTGCTAACCACTGTACTTGTGGAGATAGAGCGAATACTAAACTCTAGACCTCTAGGATATGTCTCCTCAGACATAGCAGATATTGACCCCGTAACTCCTAATTCCCTCCTCATGGGACGGCCAACTTCTGCATTGCCACAGGTCGTATATATCCAGAGTCGGAGATACTCAGCCGCAAGAGATGGCGACACAGCCAGATCCTAGTTGAAAACGTCTGGAAATGCTTCGTACGCCATTACCTTCCAGAATTACAACAACGGCAAAAATGGCTAAAGGACTCTGAAAATCCTACGATTGGAGCAGTGGTAATGCTTATAGACCATCAATCACCCAGGGCTCTATGGCAATGTAGTCAAAGTAAGTCCTGGATTAGACGGACGAGTTCGTACAGCTGTGGTTGACATCAAAGACAAGAGTTACACAAGGCCTGTGGCTCGTCTAATCAGACTACCTGCCTTACCCGATGGCCATGACAAAGCATAATAGGCCTTTCTTTATTTACAAATTTGCTCAACAAATTAGGGGGCGGCTGTAGAAAAGGCCTAACTTTATGACAACAGTGCCACCCTTTGGACACTCTAAGTTACTACGCTTAGAATTGCTTTAATCCAATTGGTTAAAAGCAGGACACGCCCAGACACATACCAAAGCGGCTAACTTCCTAGATGGTTCTGTAGCAATCTATGTGCTGTCCTGTTCCCATTTTCAGCCTACTTTATTATACTGTGTGCGTAAATTCTGAAGTAAGTAACTTAATATTGTTTCATATGTTCGTTGCTTAAGTTCTGTAAGTTTATTTTTAGGTTAAGGTTAAACTATTGTAAGGTTATACTACAGTGCTTGTTATTGGATGTTGTTCATTGCTGTGATGTAATTAGTAAGTATGTCACAAATACACGTGACACAGGACAGTTTAGACAGTTAAAGGAATATAAGGCAATGTTCAGTTTGTTTACCTAACAGTTACTCTAAAGCGGATATATTAATACATAGAAATCTGAAGTGATCTATATCTGCCTGATTCATAAATCTGACCTTATCCATACTATTTAAACATTACTGTTACTGCTCTGAAGTGCACAGTTTGTAATCTCTGTATATTCATTCTTTGATGTTATTGTTCATTGTAGAAACCACACACACCTGAACGTATGATTACAGTAAAGCTTCTTAATGGACATGGACTGTGTGATTTATTCAATACAATCTGTAGCGGGTGCCACCGAGATTGATAATTGAACCGCCACATTCATACACCAATTAAACCAGAAATTTAAGCACTAAACAGTATTTGGTAGGGACGGGAATCACCAGTCAGCTCCGATACAATATTATCACGATACCTTGGTGTCGATTTGATTAAAATTGCGATGCTACAGTATAAGTATCACAATTTTATAATTATCCAGATTCAGTATTTTACTGTATGTTTTTCCTGCAATTTTGTTACATTTGGAATTCTTTAAAAAAGTTTCACGATTAATTAAATGTCGGCTGTTTCTTAGAACATTTCTCAAAAGCGCAGCATTTAAACAATAGAAACTAAAAGTAACTAAATTTAAATACGATTTCAAATCAAATTTAACACAAAGCCACAGTTACTGAGCAGCGCGTATCTCTGTGATGTCATCTGCTATTATTATTATTATTTCTAAACAAACTTGGCAAATAATTCACTCCGACCACACTGGATGGAAATGTGTAAATAGTGCAGAGAGCGCCACCTGTAGGATTATGAAGAAACAGTGATGTTTTACCGCCTCAAACGCCTCCAATGTCTCAAAACTCAACTCGACAGTGAGCATGCGAACATGTGCGGCTTCTAACGCACATGATTTCCGACCGATTAGCGCTCGCGATGTTTTGAGACTGGTGTAAGTGTGTGTAATGCGTGGCTTTGAGACTAATTTGCTCAGAGTTTTTTGATGATGTAAAAATGAGTTTCTTTTGTGCCACTCGGTTTAGACTCGTTTATATCTGAGGCTGATCACCAGTCACAGCCAGATAGACCGGTTTCTCTCCATTATAAATGTAAATATACTTGTAGTTTTTAAAAAACGATCATGAGTCAGTGTGGCGAAACGTGGATCACCACACGAAAAATCACGATTGATAACCGAATTGATTTTTCCCCGTCTCTACTCATTGGTGTACAGAGATCACTTTGTGTCAGAGCACTTAAACTTCCTGGGTTTTCCGAAGAAGAGCTCCGACGCCTGTAGACATGGGAATTCCTCTGGTGCTGGTCCATTTATTGGTATTTACATGCAGCCAGGTGCTCGCCTCTCAGTCAGTTTTAACCTGACATACAGATGAAAAACACCAGTGTAAATTAAGTAAACTTGATCTTTGATGCTTAGTCCAAAAAACTGTATATTTAGTGCAGAAAGTTAAATTTCTCGCGCCACCATGTTCGTAGATGGCGGTTAGGGTTAGCAGGTTGGATCTCTGATGCTGTGTGTCTCTCTTGCTTCCTCATGGCTACTTCTCTTAAAATACTTTACATATTCATATCAAATTAGTGGTTTAACTTTAGCTAAAGTTAGTTAGGTACAGGAGCGGTACCGCGAGAGGAAACGGTCCGATACTAGGTAATTCATCGCAGGAGGCGTCGTTCTCCCGGACAGATTTTTGTATCTGTCAGCGTATTTGGGCGGCTGTCAGTATACTTAGCTGTCATGCCCAAGTGTACGCTATGTGGGTGCACATGTTAGCTTAGCTGGGTGCTGGATCGGTATGAGTGAAAGAAATTTTCTAAATGAATCCAGACTAGCATTTCTCTGGATTTCTGCTATTAGCGTTTCTCACTCAGTATAAACTGGGTCACTCACTACGTTTCTATGACTAGCGTCTGCAACAGAGCTCCATCACTCGGCCGACAGCTGTCCACCAGCATGCTGGAAAAGCGGCCCGTCTGCCGGCCAAGGCTTCGGTTTAATTACATGATGAAATCCGCCGTATGCTTGGCTGCGAGATCCCAAACACAGCAGCACAACAATACACCACCGCTGTATGACTCTGGGTCTTTATTATCAGCTTTAAAAACCGTTCAGTACAAGAAAGTTAAACTAAAGCCAAATATTATAAGAAATGTATGAATACTTGCGGAAATAAGACTTAATACAAAGCTTATTTTTGTAGAAATTACTGATCTAGGACCAGTTACTAAATAATAATAGGATGCTGTTTAAAAGAAGTAAAATAAAATAAAAGAACCTAAAATAAAAATAAAAAATATATATATATATATTTTAAACAGAAATTTCAATCACGTTCTGTTTCAAGTCATGTCCCTGAGCATCATGTACGTTTTGCATTTGAGATGGTTATATGTTGCAGTTTCTCTATAGCCCTACAGGACTCCAAACTATTTGCACAATAGCCTTACACCACAGCATTTTTGTAGAATTGTAACAAAATCTAAAATAAAAAAAATTAAAAAAGATAAAATCGAATCAGGATATTTATAAAATCATGATACTTACAAAATCGCATTCCCATTGTGACTAATGATATTTAGAGCAATGTGTGTATTGTCATATAATTATGCTAACGATTCCTACAACGAGAGAGTGGCTAATTGTAATGGCTAATAATGGTATGGTTAATGATGCTAGTCAGTATCTTTGCTAACGATGAGTAACCATGCTACTTAAAAGGGTGCCGTAAGGATGCTGGCTAATAGCGCTCATGATAACCTGGATACAAATGACCAGATACTCATAGCATCAAGTACTGCTGTGTAGATGATGCTAATATGACAAATCCTGCTAACTCATAGTCACGGTGCCGATGAGAATTCGGCACGGCCGCGGCTGTTTGTGTAACCGGATCTTACATGAGTGAGGAGAAACTGGGTCACAGTGTGAGACTGGAAACCTGCAGTGTGAGATTACTGTGTCGTCTTCATCATGATACACACCGTCTCCATTTCACACACCTGGAAAAAAAGCACCACGCATCCACCGAGCAGCATTCTGATTACAAATAGACCTGAAACGTGTTCGTGTTTCAAGTTCTACCCACACACACACACACACACACACACACATATATATACGCATTACTTTAGGATGTTTAGGATATTTAATTTTCCTGCAAAAAAATCCAGAGGAGCTGGTTAACAAGTGTGCTTGTACAGATCTGAAAAATGGAAGAAAGATAAACACTACTGTAGGTCTCATATGAAGTATTAAAAGATCGTTTAACAAAGTATTAGCGATCAGCTAATGCAGTTTTAAATAGTTTTCAAATATTATCTCTCAGTGTTCTCTCACAGCTCCAGCATCATTTTCAGTTCTGTTAATGCAGTTTTAAATCTCAAACTGCAGAGATAAAGTTCAGACCGTTACATCGGTATGCCAATATCCACGGTATAGACATACATTAATATCACCTAATGACATTCAGGCTGGGTGGTGTAGTGGTTAGCACTGTCGCCTTGCTAATGACGGAAAAACCTGGTTAATATTAACTTTAGCTAAAAGCAACACTAATAATGACATGGCTCATTATGAAAAATCTGCACATTTAGGTATACGTGCGACACGAAGTTTAATTAAATGCTAATAATAATGTAGCTTTGCGGGAAAAAATTGCCAAATAAAGGGCAATAACTTGGCTAATAATAATAATAATAATACAGTGGTACCTCGGCATACCAAACACCCTGTCTAAGGAATCTTCATCTTAAGAACTGAAATTTTGCAAGATATTTTTCTCAGCATACGAAGCATTTTTGGTATACAAGCGACTGAACCGAGCCGAACTGAACGCCAGCCAAGTTGCATGTACGTCTGGCACCCGTTCAAAGTTTGTGTCAGTGGGAAGCCAAGTGAAGTGAGTTTACATACCTTTTTGTGCTGCTTTTTTTTTTTTTTTTGCATTTTGCATTTAATAAAGACACAGCACCATGAGTCCCAAGAATGTTATCAAGGCTGGTAGTAAGAAGAAAAGGAAGTCAGTCACTTTCAATTTGGTTTTTAAAGCAGCCGGTGCTAAGAAGAATAATAAATTAAGGTTAAGTGAGGTTTAATGTCTATTTATTTCATATTTTACTTCATTTACATGTCTTTTCTTAATGTTTGGATTGTTTTTTATATGCAAAAGTATGATTAGTGTTGGAACTTGGTAATATTGGTAATATTTTTGGGTGGCTGGAACAGATTATCTGCATCTACATTATTTCCTATGGAAACATGTGTTTCACATTACAAAATTTTACCTTAAGAACTCAAGGTACCACTGAATGGCAGATAATGATGGTGAAGATGATGTAGTTCATAATGATATAGCTAATGAACTACTACCAGGGCTAATATGTTTATACAAGCCTCTAATGATGGCTTGTAGCATCTACACTGAGGTAGATAATGGTAATGGCTAATGGAGGTTTATGCTAGGAGCTCAGTTAGCTTCAAACTAATGCCGCAGCAGCAAATGTCAGATGGGCCAACTGATCTAGCTGTATTTATAAAACATGTTAGCGTTGTTCTCTGTAGCACAGCTAGCTGCAGGTTCACGCCTTTACTTTGTTTCGCTTAGCGGTCAGGCTAAGTCGATCTGTGGCTCCCTTGCTGCACTGACTGAGAGATATTTTGGGGAAGGCGGGGGGGGTCATCTGAGGTTGTGGAGAACACACACACACACACACACACACACATACATTATGAGGTAAAAATAGAGGATAGAAAAGATGATTTTATAGATTTACTGTGGTTTACTTTTTGTGGGTGGGGGTGCGGCTTCAAGCTGTCTGAGAACTTGTTACCAGATGAGCATCTGCTCCAATAAGATAAAGAGATTTTAGCTGAAACTTGATCCAGTCTTTGTTTTATACACCGAGTAGTAAAGTGATACACACTGTGGGAAGTAATATCATCTGTACATACACGTGTGTGTGTATGTGTGTGTGTGTGTGTGTGTGTATGAAAAGCTGAGCTGTATTGAAGTGTACAGAAGTTTTTGTTTCTTCAAATTTTTTATCCAAGCTGCTCATGTCCTCACTGCTAGCACCGGTTAGTGACAGTGTTAGCGCTGGCTAGTCACACTGCTAGTGGCTAGTCATACAGTACTGCTAACAGCAAAACTTTTATACCTGGCCCTTTATTTTTTATTTTTAAGTATTAGCTTCATGCTAAAGTCTGAGCTCTTGAGGCTCCACTTAAGGATTTAGCCAACATGCTAACTAATGTTAGCTACCTGCAATAAGAGAGAGACAAGTTTTGGAGGGAAAAATATCTCCAAAATATCATCCATCTATCATTTTGCCTGTCCTGTCAGACTCTCTGTCTGTCTCACTCCGTCTCGCACCTCATATCTCTCTTCACACAGGTCTATACATCTGTCTGTATTTATGTCTGTCATTCAGTCTCTTTGCTTGGCTGTCTGTCTGTTTCGCCACCTGCCCATCTCTCTCTCATCTTTCTCAATTCTATTTGTCTTCCCTTTTTTGTGTGTCTCTCTGTCTGTCTCCTCTCATGTCTGTCTGTCTCCCCTCCTGTCTGTTCATCTCCCCTCCAGTTTGTCTGTCTGTCTGTCTGTTCCTGTCCCCTTCTATCTGTTCGTCTCCTCCCATTTTTGTCTTTCAGTCACCCCTCTTGTCATCTGTCTGTCTGTCTGTCTGTCCATCTCCGCTCCTGGTTTCCATCTCCCCTTCTGTCTCCCCTCGTGTTTGTCTGTCTCCACTCCTGTCTTTCTCCTCTCCTCTCTGTCTGTCTGTCCACCTCCTCTCCTCTCTGTCTGTCTGTCTGTCCACCTCCTCTTTTGTCTGTCTGTCTCCCCTCCTATCTGTTCATCTTCTTTCCATCTCCCCGTTTTTTTGACTACTTTCCTTTCTGTCTGACGAAACCCTAACCCTCCGCTCTGTTTCTCTGTGTAAACGTCTGTCTTCGTCTATCTGTTAGCCCCCCACTCCTGTTTGTTTTCTGAACTGTCTGTCTCACGGTCTTACTGTCTTTCACTCCTGTCTCTCTGCCTCGGTCTTACTGTTTATTTTATTGCTTAAATATGTTTATGTATTATCTCTCTTCTTTTGTCTTGTCCTTCTAGCTTTATCTTTTACCCGTTATTCTGCTCTCACTCTGCTCCGTCTATCTGCTCTTACTCCACTCCGTACCCTTTTGACCTCTCCGTATGCTTATGAATCACTCATAACAAAACCGCGTTCAATGAAATGTCTCGTAGCGCCTGAGAAACGCAGCCTGGACTCTGGAACATGGAGATTATTACTTGAGGAGGTTATGGGTTAGAAAATGGGAAACTGACTCGCACGCGCACACATGCGCGCGCACACACACACACACACACACACACACACACACACACACACACACACACACACGTAGTTAGGAGATGTGCTTAACTGCCCTGTGTCATCTTAAACACTTGTGTCAGATAAGGTTTAGTTGGTGAGGAAATCATTAACCGTATTGTATGTAGCTGAAACTCTTTAGAAGATCCTGTAATAGGAAATAATCCATGTGATGAAGTTAATCAAGTGCTTTATTCCTCTTTTTAGTAATGAATAACTATAATATAGTTTTTTCTTTTTAAAATTCACACCTCTCACTTATGTGATCACATGAAACACTCATTTCATCTCCCTTAAGTCCTTAACACAAAACACAATCTTGGGACTGCAACACAATGTGGCTAAATATTTCCGTTTGTTTCCTAAAGAAGCCACGCCCACTGATAGCTGATAGCTATTTGTACATTCTTGTTAAAGATGATTCTGGTTAAAATGGCGTTCTTTCTTTCTTTTCATTTCCATCTGAAGAGGTTTCGTACTGTAGTACAAAAGTTATGAATGCCTGGAATTATTTTGTACCTTTATTAAAGCATGCTTTTTGGCATGCAAGATTTGGCTTAATGTTCCATAGCAAAAAACTAAATCGTATTTATGATGACTCCAACAACGTTCACAAGTCTCACTAGCGTTCAGTACAGACAGTGGGTGTTTTTTGGAGCGTGGAAACAAAAACCCTCACACTGCTAAGGATAGAATGACATCATCAGCTATGTAGAGCTCTAATATGGAGGTGTGTGTGTGTGTGTGTGTATATGTGGGATTATTAAATTGTATAAAACTGTATATGGTTCACTAGTATGATGGTGAAGATTGAAATGCCTGGGTGTGGATTTGAGGTCTTATATTGGTGTTATTGATTCTACGTGCGGTAAAGTGACGTTACACCCCAGACTGGTGTGTGTGTGTGTGTGTGTGTGTGTGTGTGTGTGTGTGTGTGTGTGTGTGTGTCTGTGTGTCTGTGTGTGTCTGTGTGTGTGAAGGTACCTGTGGGAATTGAGTCTGTATGAGACGAGATGAGAGGGGTGTTGGCTCGGAGCCCGATGCTGGATCAGCTCACTGCTCTGCATGGGGGAGGGGAAGAGTGTAGACAGGATTAAAACCAGGCCGCTCTGTGTGTGTGTGTGTGTGTGTGTGTCATTATTGTCATTACTGTCTCCACGACCCCAGCTTAAGCCCCGTCTCTGCTTTCTCATTATGTCAAATCCCAGAGGCTCGTAGCCCGTGTAACTGTTTTTAGCCTTGGCCCTGGAACTCTAATAACACAGCGCAGAACATTCCCAAAACATTCCCTGTGCACTCCGTGATTACGGTTTAGTTCCTCGTACAAACTGAGAAACTAAGTCTGAAAAACAACGCAGTCGAGCTGTAGCAGTTTTAAACCACATTTACGACATCTGAACGGTGCAAACTTTTTAAAGAAGCCCGTATGTCCATGAACAGCGATCCTGGCCGAGGTGGCTCAGAGCCCACTGCAGTCGTTCCTGCGAACATCCAGCGAGTGGATCTGTGAAAATTAAAGAGACAAATTTGTCTGTGTGAACTGTACACACAGCACCGCTTGCACATTACCCGAACTCGGCCGGCTGGGGGTTATCGTACAGTCCTGACCTCGCTCCAAGACATTTCCACATGTTTGGAAAAGCCATTAAAGGAGGCCGGCGTTTCAGACATGAAGCAGGCAGTCTGATCATGGCTCCAGCGTAATGAGGAAACATTTTACCTTTACGGTATCCAAGCACTAGTGAAACGTTGGGATAATTCAATTCAATTTTATTTGTATAGCGCTTTGACTCGGACGCCAAATGTATTTTAAATCTTAATATTGATAAACAGGTGAGATAGGAGATTAAATCCTCCAAAAACATTACGGAAGCATTATGTCTGTGGCAGGTGAAATAAACTGTTTAATAACGCAACTGAAAAATATCCATACGTTTTTGACCTTTACATTTATATTCAGTCATAAAAAGCTAATCGCATTCTTATAATTCGCATACGGAATAATAAAATCCAGCACACCGAACCAGGTCCGATCTCCGCTCTGCTGCTCCTCTGTTTCATTTTTCTCCGCAGCCGTATGATTAAAAACTTCATAAACGTGCCATAAAGAAACACCTCGTGCCATAAACACGCTTTGTCACAGTCATTTCCGTCTCCGTCTCCAGACCACAAACACACAGTCCGTCCTCTCTCACCCCGCCGCTGGGGTTTTATTTATGACTCTTTTTTTTTATTTTTCCTTTCTTGTCCGCTGTGAAACAGCCCTGGAGGTTCTTGGCAGAGATGTGAGTGTCGTCCCACACTGTAGTACTGCTGACTCGGCTTTTTCTTTTTTTATAAGGGTGATGCATGAAGCAAAGAGGGGGGAAAAACGTTTTTGCAATTGCATGACATTATGTAACACAAATCTTATACTTAAAAAGGTTTGTTTGTTTCAAATGCATGATTATTTATCATATTTTTAATGTGCTCCAGCTGGTTGCATAACGCGATAAAATGTGTTTGTTTAAAAGACAATAAAAACCTTAACTTAGTAACATGTCTCGAGTTGCTTTGGAAAAACAACGTAACATAATTTCAAACACTTGTAGTCTATAAATGCTCATAATGTCAAGTAACTTGTTCTTGCACATTATGTTTGATCTGCTTCATGAAAATGGAGAATTATACTAAATATTGATAGTAAATGACCAAATATTACTAAATGATACTAAATTACTAAATATTTTCTCTAGTGGTACTCCAGGCCTCCTTCTTCCACTCCAGGCCCACCAGGCTTCTCTTCCACCAGGTTAACCCAGGTCCATCCAGGCTTTTCCCCATTCCACCCAGGCCTTCCCATACCCACCCAGGCCTTTCCACACCCACCCAGGCCTTCCTACACCCACCCAGGCCTCTCCCCCTCGTTCCCAGGCCCACTCATTACATTTACATTATGACATTTGTCAGAGGCCCTCATCCAGTGCAACTTAAATTTTTATTTCATTATATATCTGTGCTGTTGAGGGTTAAGAGCCTTGCTCAAGGCAGTGGCAACTTGGTGGTACTTCGGTTTGATGCTGACGGCTTCCAATAGTAGTCAAATGCCTTAACCACTGAGCTACCCCTGTCCCTGTCAGAGGCACCCAGGTTTCCCCCATCCTCCCCTGGCCCACCCATTATTCCCTTGTCCTTCCAAAGCTAACCAAGGTTTTCCATGTCCTCCCCAGGGCCCACCCAGGTGTCCCTGGTCCTCCACAGGCCCGCATAGCCATTCCTGGTCCTCCACAGGCCCACCCGGTTCCTCTTAGGCTGACGGATAACGTTGCAGGATTCTAATGATTATGTATTCTAATGAACACCTTGGTGCATTGATTCTTTGAGGTGATCAAATTTGATCAAAATATTTATTCATTTGATTCACCAGAAGTATATTCACCATAGTACAAATACTATCCACACTTTTTTTTACTTCTTTGTGGTTCATTCTCAATTCAACATAATTTTGTTTTGATGTTTTCGGATTTATTCTTTGAATTCAATATACAGTAAACACTGGTTAAAATCAGATTCTAAAGATTATGACTTTCTGTAGTTATCTATTGATGATTGCGCGTCCTGTTGTTGCTAGCAGTGTTATGTCACCTGCTCCTATAATCTGATTGGTCCTTTATCTTTCAGGTCCAACAAAAGGGCAAACCATAGGGAGGAGGCTTCACCGCAGCCTGGTGCGCTCCTATCCCCCCACGTGTCCCGTGTGGGCTGGATTTATTTATTTGTCACCGAGGGGGGGAGGAGGCTGATAGATCACGGAGCATGAAGGCCAGCTGCTAAGACGGCTCTCACACACACTCCGCTTACCCGGCTGGATGTGTGTGTCCTTTGCCGGAGTCCAGAGCCGAAAACACCACGGCGGCCTCCCAAAACCCAGCGGAGATGCCCACCGAGACACTGCCGCCAGATAGCAAGGTGTTGGGCGCTGGTGGCGCCGTGGCATCGGCCGTACCCCTCCGAATCCTTAACAAAGGACCTGAATACTTCAGACGCGCGGCCGAACCCAACCCAAAGCGTCTGAGTGCTGTGGAGCGTCTCGAAGCTGACAAAGCCAAGTACGTCAAGAGTCAGGAAGTCATCAACGCAAAGCAGGAACCAGTAAAGCCGCAAGTGCTTGCAAAACGGAGCCCAGGAGTGAGTTCTGCTTTCAAAGCCTCCAATAATAACGCCAAGTCAGACACCTGTGCCAGCACCAAGCGTGAAAATCTCAACCTGGAGATCCTAAAGAACCTGCTCAACAGCTCGTCCTCAGCAGAAGGACCTGCTAAAAGCTCAGTCGCAAGAAGCTGGGCCCCAGAATCTGGGCATCGCTCTTTCCCTGAGTCCTTGAATGTCCCGGCCGCAGCATTTCACGGCCGAAAAAGCCCCCAGAACCTGAACCTGAGTCGTGGACTAATGGAAAACCATGGGGCAGAGGGCGATCGTTTACCACTTCATGCCTCGCAGAGCTCCTCGGACATCCGGCGGCTGTGTAACGGGAAACCATTCCGTTCAGGACGCAGCAGCAGCAGCAGCTCGGCTCCTCCACTTCCCCCAAAACCAAGTGCAAAGGCTTTAGGCATCTCTGACAACACAAAATGTCCAGCTGCAAAAGAACTAGAAGCTCGCCGGCCCTCGTTGCATCGCTCCAAATCGGACTTGAGCGACCGCTTGGCCCGGTCCGGGGCAGACGCGGAGAGGTTCTTCAACTACTGCGGGCTGGAACCAGATGAGCTTGATGGTTTTGTTGAAGGCTTTGGACGCGCCAGCTCTGATATCGTATCTTTGAACTTCCGTAGCGCCAGCATGATCAGCTCAGACTGCGGCCACTCGCGACACACTGACGACAACGACGACCTCTCCAACGAAGACGAGGATGAGGAGGAGAGAGTCCCTTACGGCATCTCGGCTGTCGAGCGCAACGCTCGCGTCATAAAGTGGCTGTACAGCATCAAGCAGGCGCGAGAATCACAGAAGGTCTCACACGTTTGAGGTTTTGGAATTTATTAACAAGTTACAGCCTCTTGCGTGTCTCACTTCTGACTATTTTGACGATCAAGTGCACTGTCTTTATCTTGAAGGACTGACTGGCGAAACAACATTTGTTTTTCTTTCTAGGTTTACAGCTTTTTTTTTTGTTTGTTTGTTTTTCGTTTTAGTTGCTTTCCATATCTTCAGATTCTGCATGACCTCTTCACACAAATCAAAAGCGCCCCTGGCGTCTGGTTTGTCGCGTCTCAGCTGCAAGGTGGCCAGTTTCCTGAGCAGCTCCAGCTCTGAGTGGGTTCATCGCTCTCTTCTTTCCGCCTCTGTACGTCAACTCGCTGTTTTCCGTCTCTGTTTGAGCGCACTGAGCCAGGAAGCCATACGGGAATGAGTGCAGAGCATTGGTGTCTTTTAGATGTCTTTTCTTCTTTAGTTTTCTCTCTTTCCTTTTTTAAACCTGTGTGTATATGTGTGTATGTGTGTGTGAGTCAGTGTTCCAGAAGCATGTCTGATCCAGAAAACAGAAATATCGGCTTCCATCAGGATGGTTATGCACCACATCATATAGTTCCTTCTTTTTCGTTTGTTGTCCCTCACGCCCCTGTTACGACGGTACTTATTGTTTTGTTCAGTGTAAATTCTGTAAGATTATGTATATAATTTGAAATCATTGTCAAAAGAAAATTTTTAAAAAGTAAAAAAAAGATAAAAACAAACAACCCCTGGTGTTGTGTGATGATGATCCTGCTATGCTGTTCCATCCTGTAGCTCTCGCTTTGGTCTTCCTTTCATTTTATTTTATTATTATTATTTTTTTTTCATTTTTGAGTTCACATCACCAGTCTGTGTCCATGATCAACTCTGTACATCACTGTTCTTATAAGAACCTTAAATGTTAGCGATATTCCACCTGGATTTGTTCCTTAAAGATTTGTTTCCGTTAGTTAGTTTTAATTATTTCAATAAATGGCGGATTTGCCATCTTTTGCCATCAGTAGCATTTGTATGCTGGTGTTTTTCTTTTTTGTATAACTGTTCCTTAATTGAAAACTCCAACAAAATATTAAAGGCTTTTATTTGCAGCTATGGCACGCGTATTTGCAGCATGGCACGCTAACAGGCATCGTACGTTTATTAGCTAGCTTAAAAAAGTGGCTTAGTGAAATTTTTAGTAACGCACAGAAAGGTACGTACTAGCTAGCTAACATCATAAAAAATGTGGCCTAGTTAAAGTTTCAAGTCAGATATCATCACCAGCTGGTGTTTTCTTGTCACGTCACACGGTAAGGATGGAAATTTGCGTCTCTATTTTCGCTAAACTGTGGCATCTAAAGATAAAGTTTTTGCGCCATTTGCGTGAAAAAAAATATGTCTGTCAGGTTTTACAATTTATTCAAACTAGTAAAAGAGAGACTGTACTGACTGCATTAGTGTAGTTTAGTGCCTAGCATAGCATGTTACATTTAAGTCATGTAAAAAAAAAACTTTTTGAAAAGTCCACAAAAAAAAAGATTGAATAAAGAAATAAGAATTAGGAAGCTGATTTGTTCCTGAATATTTATTTGTGGTTTTACACTCAGGATGTATGCTAATGGATAATTTCTGAGGGAAATAAATGACTGGTAATGTCTTTTTTTTTTTCTTTTTTTTTTTACATAAATAGACATAACAGAACCGTTTTTTTTTTTCATCCATGGAATAATTTTTTTTCTTTTTTTATGCGCTCATTTAATTTTTATTTTAAAAAAAATATTTTTAATAGTTCTGCAGCCAACTCTTGACTTTTTCTAGACAATTTTCATGCTAAAAAATTCTTCTGCTTTAGCAGTTTAGTAATGAAAGTTATTTATTTGAGAGCTTTTCTGTGAATTCATTATTAAATTCATTTGCTTTTGTTTTAGTGCTAGTTTTGTTAGCTAGCTTCTAGCATCCAGCGAGTTTGTTTAGCTAGAGAATACTTACGGTGAGACTTTGATGGTATCGGAGCAGATTTTATTTGGAGTCACGTCAGCTTGCTGATTTAAGGACGCAGTGAGAGAGGACATGAAGTTAGTCTGTGTGTGAGAGAAGAGGATGGAGGATAGGGTTAGATGGAGGCAGACGATTCGCTGTGGCGACCCCTGAAAGGGCACAGCCCAAAGACAAAGAGTCACATCAGCTCACTAACTAGCTAACAGTGACGTAGTGACGTAAAACTCGTCTCAGCAAAAACGCACATTCTTCTTTAACGCTATTGCCTTTTTAAGCCTTTTTTTCTGTTTTGGAAATGTAACTGAATTCCAGCCTCGTGGACATCGTGACCCTCTGGTGTCTGACCCAGTGTGTTCTGCTGCTAACTAACTCAGGCTTTTATGAGTTTTTCAGTTATTCATGTTAATAAATTACATTTATTTTCAGTAAAATCTCAGCTATGATGGTAGTTAAACAATGTAATATTTGCAGTTCCTGTAAAATAAATGCTATGATGGTATTTAACCAATCTAATGTTTCTGTAAATGAAACTAGACAAGAGTAAAGAGTTAAAAGCTAAGTGCTAACTTTACACTCCACTGATAAACATTTTTGAAAACATGTTAAACTGTGTAGCAAAGCCTCGTGATAGCATCTTTATCAAGGAAGGAGAGAATAGAGATTTGGCACGTGATTGACATTTACAGAAGACTTCAGACGCAGTGCGGTGATGAGACTCTTAGCCGCAGTAAAACATTTGGACGGTGCGAACGTTTTAAAGAGCGCTGTACATCCGTTAATGACGATCCCGGCTGAGGTGGCTCGGAGCCCACTGCGTTCATTCCTCTGAACATTCAGCGAGGTGAGCGCCTGATCTTTAAAAAAATCAACAGATAACTTTGCAGAAGAGACGCATCTGGGTGTGTGAACTGTACACACACTCATTCAACGACACCACCTTACACATTACAGGAACTCGCCTGTGAGGTAACGCCACGTCCCCCCGTACAGTCCTGACCTCGCAGCAAGACATTTCCACGTTTTGGGTGTTAAAGGAGTTCCTGGGAGGCCAGACATGAAGCAGGTGGTCTGATTATGGCTCCAGCGTACTGAGAAAACTGTCTACCTTTTGGTGTCCAAGACTAGTGAAACACTGGGATAAGTGCATTAGTGTAGAAATAAAAGGGAGTTTTTACTCTCAGAACCGTGCTGTTATTCTGCGCAATCAAAAGCACCTCGTACGTTGACTTTTAATGGAAATTCTCCCTCTGAAGAACTAACCATCACCCTGACGGTTAGAGATCTGAGTGTGTCTGGACTGAATGTTGAGGCGTAGACATAAAGATGGGATAATTAGGAAGCACACTTTTTGAAGTTTAATGTGGCTCTGAGGGTGAACAGGAAATCTCCTACACGGCTTGCACAAAGGTTATCTTTTTGGGTTGTTTAAAAGCTTCTCATCTTGCTCTCTTTTGAAGAAAACTTGTGCATGATTGAAAGCAGGCGTGGTCCGGTGATGAAGCCATGTGGAAGAACAACTTGTAAAATATAAAATTAAGCCCGATATAACAAACTGTGAAATCCAGGAACATGAAGTGTTCGATTTATCTTTCGAAAGAATGCCCAGTTTTAATTGTTTTGACGACTTGGAGTAGCTGCACTCACGAAGAACGGAATTTCCTGATTTTATTCAGCGTCTCGTTCACATAATACACCTTTAGTTTTATTAATGTTTGAGCTCTAACAGTGTTAAAGTGCCAACAATTCAATCATGCTGACTCCGTAATCACAAAACAAAGCCTGGGGTGTGAGTTTTAATATTCTACAACATCAACGCTGCTCTAGCTGGATGTAATGACAGCGCTGGGGATCCGTCCAGATGGGAAATAAAGACAGGAAGTTGTTCAAAACAGGACTAGAACAAAGCTTGTAGCAAATCTTGACGTGTTCTCCACCTGAGTAAACGTGTAATTCCTCCACTTTCTAGCAGAACATGGAGGGCCGTTGGAGTCGGGCCACACTGTTTTCTTTTCTTTCTGTTCTTTCTTTTTTAACTGCATGCATTCTCAGGGCTACAGGAAATGACCTAATTCATCACAAATGTTTGGAAAAGCTCGGCCTTGGCAGCGGAGGCCCCACTCTGTCAGAAATCTCGTCTCACATCTGTACGAGGACGCTGCAGGTCATGTGTTCAACACGTACAGCCCTCGCGCAGCCCGAACGCGGGATCTCGAAACGGCACGAGCTGATTTACCGTCTCGTGCTTTCGTGTAGAACGAGAAAGCTTCACTGTAGGAGCGTGGTGGGAAAGGAGGTTCAGGACGATTCGGAATAAATAAACATCTCGCATGTCACTTTTATCTTCGCCGTCCTGTACATCGGTATGTGCGAGTGAACCCGCATTGCAACGGCTTGCATTTTACGCAGGCTATTAAATAAATAAATAAATAAATAAATAGCAGTTAATGGCACCCAAGTGGTGTAATTGCAAATGTAAATGCGTTCACCCTATCATCCAGAGATCATGAGTTCAAGTCCCAGGTGATGCAATAGCCATCTGTAGTCGGGAGGCTAAAGAGCAGATTGGGGGGGGGGGGGGCTTGGGGGACTCACACTCTCACATCGATCATACCAAGACGAGATAAGCACGGGCATCTGTGAGCTCGCGCAAGGGGAAGGGGTGGATACCGAGTGTGTTACGGCATTCCCTAGCAGTTTGAAACAGTGCCGTTGGGTGTCGTCACGTGTCTTGGAGGAAGCACATGATAGTTTTTACCCCACCTGGTTGGAAGTTGTCATTTTGATGGGATACGCCCTAACAGAGAGGGACAGGTGAGAGCTGGCTACGACTAAATTAGGGAGAAAATCTGGGAAAATTCCATACGAACAAACACGGCATGGTGGCTTAGTCGTTAGCACTGTGGCCGCGCACCTCCAGGGTCAAAGGTTCGATTCCCGCCTTGGGTCTGTGTGTGTGGAGTTCGCATGTTTTCCTAGAGATCTTGGTGGGTTTCCTCCGGATATACCGGTTTCCTCCAACAGCCAAAAACCATGCAGAGTAGGCTAATTGATGTTCCCAAACTTTGCCATAGTATGTGAGTGTGTACACAAGTGTCTGTCCTGCGATAGTTTGACACCCTGTCCAAGACGCACCCTAAAGAGAATAAGAGAATAGATAGAATAAAGAAATTTAACATTTAAACTGAAATAAATGTATTTCAAAATTATTTTTTTAAAATTGTTAATTAAATCATGTCATCCTTAGAAATCCTCATAACAACTACTTCCCATTTAGATGTGAAGTATTTTATTTCGGTGTAAGTAGTAACTTCCCGTTTCGCTGAGGTACAAATAAAAAATTCCCTTAGATTACACAGAACGACCTCGTCTCGTCTTTAATGTCACGCCTTGGACTCGCCGTGGTGCTAAATATTCCTGGAGATCGATCGAGGACGCGGTTCCGACCCAGCGCAGGTCCTGAGAGTTAACGTTTAAGGATTTCTTTCAGCCTTAATTTAGTTTACATTTAGTTAAAATAAATACACATACTGTATATAGAGGGGTGTGATCACTAGTATATACTACATGGACCCAGCGCTGTTCAGTTCTGGGTTCTGATTGGTCAGAAGGTGATGATTCATTTATTGTAACAGAAACTCAAATCACAGGTTTCTATTAATGCCCTTGCTCTGAAGCATCACCGTCTCAGGAGTTTTCTTTAAGGGGAGCCTATTATATAAATTTCAATTTTCTATCATGTTTAAACAAACTAATTAGATTTTTTTCTATATTGAAACCTTGTATGATAAAAGCCCCACCGCTACCTCGTTGCTCGGCTCTGTTGTTCTCTGGAGGGGCGGGGCTTGTCAGGAGCTCATTTACATAGACACTGAATCGGTGCATTAGGAGGAGGAGTTATAAAAATATTATCATAGTTATCTGAGATCTGTGTTAACTTGTTAAAGGAATAGTAAAATATGGGACCTTTAAAGGTGCTTTATTTATGTAACATTTATGGAAGGAGTCTCCAGTGTCAGAACTTCAAGAGACTTCCACGACAATAAATCTAACTGTAAAATGATAAAATGATGTGTATCTTATTATTTAAGTAAAAAACTAATAATCATGTCCATTTCGTTCTGGTGTAAGCGGAATAAAACACATAAGAGGAAAATAATCAACTTTCCGAGCTGTAACGTCCCTCCGCTCTGTCACTCGGTGTTTCGACACGCTGAGGGTGTGCAGTCTTTATTTGGGGGATTATCCCGTCATATCTGGTGCGAGTTTCATCAGCCTCTTTGTCCTGATGTGATGGTGTTATAGCTCACATCAACACTTCAGCAGTTCCACATAGCTTTCATTCCCGGCGTTCCGGTCTTATCAGTGCTGAGCTCGGAGCCCAAAGAAAGAGTGTTAGAGCGTTATCCGTATCAGAGACAGCCTCTCTCTCTCTCACACACACACACACACACACATTACATCTCACGTCTGTCAGAACTGATCTCAGATCAGCACTCAGGTTTTAGAGTTCCTGTATTATTTACTTTTACATCTCAAGCAAAAGAAAAAAGAGAGAAAAAAAGAGAAAAATTGCAAGTTTTGCTTTGTGTGTAATAATAATAACAACAATAATAATATTTTGTGAGGTTGCGTTTAAACTAACAGTTACTGCTAACACTGCTAGCAGTTGAAAAGGCTAATTAAATCTTCAAATTGATTTTTTTTTTTTATTATTATAACAGGAATTCCATTTTTAAGGGGATCTCACAGACTGTCAGCTTCAGTTCATATTCAATTTAAGGGAAAAATAACTTCACTAGTGTGTGTGTGTGTGTGTGTGTGTGTGCTACGCTAAACCGGGAGATTTGAACCCACAACCTTCAAACTAATCAGGTTTTCCCACTCACAATGGAGGTCAGCTCTCACATCTTGATAAACTGTGGTTTAGACGTTTTCAGTACATAAGTTCCAGGCTGCACTTACACACTTTATCACACACCCGTGTGCGGCGGTGTGTCGGATATCACAGCTGTCCTCCTTCTACACAACCTGGAACCTGAAGCGCAACAACGTTTACGACAGGAATCATACGGAGGAACACCGCAGATCCGCACGTGACGACGTGACGCCAGCAGTACGAGCAGTCCGGCTGGCGTATCAGAGTTTTCCACTTGTTCATATCAAATGATGCTAGCGCACTAGCGTGGATGATTAGCAACCTGAAAAACAAAAGTTCTGAGTTCTAGTACACGCCTCACCCTGTGTTCCAGGACACGTTCAGTGTTCTACACTTTCGGAACACCCAAAAGCTACAAGTTTAGCATTGTGCTAAGTGCACATGGTACAGTCCATACAGTACAGGATGTACACTCTTGAGGGAGGAAAATGCAGGGTTGTGTCTCCGGGTAAGCTCTAAAGATCTGTTTAAATCCCCCCCCCAAAAAAAACTATCTGAAATCTGTCCTGGTGGAAAACGTGGTTTAAATGGTTTGATGTAGGACCTTTAATGGTTCCTCGTCTTTTAAAGAGTTCGTACAATTTTACAAAATGTTTATATTATTTATTTCAAGGGCTCATGCAAAATGTACGATTCATTGTTTTCATCTGGACCAGGTTAATACATGAGAGTTTCGGTGAACATCAAACCCAAATAATCCTCAGAGGAGGAAGTGAAGAAAAATGTGCACACAGCGCCCTCTGGTGTTCATTTCCCTTTTCTTTTGCTTTCTTTCTTCTTCTTCTTTTTAAAAAAAAGAATATTGGCCATCAAATAACTAAGGGGTACTAGGGGGCGTGGCTACAAAATGAGCGATTAGACCCCAAGCCAAATCCCAACAAACACCCCAGACTGATTCCAAACACTTTTTTTTCAGCGATATAATACGCTCGTTGTGAGAGGTTTGCTTGTAAGAAATAAAAAAAAACTTTATTTTAGTTCAGTCGGTCTGTCTTCCATTTCAGCTAAACAACCCTCGGCACACGGCGGAGACATTTCAGATTATCCGCAGCTTTTATAACATTGCAGCTTAGCTGAGATTCTTTTTGTGTATTGATTTCTTCGTGCTGACTGCAAGGTCAATGTAAACCTAAACATCGCTTAATATATCATGAAGTAGGCTGACGATGCTTGGTATTATTTTTTACTAGTGTTAGTACGAGTCTGTAGAAAGAGTTAAAATGTTAAATCTAATAATAATCTTCTGGGCCCGTATTCACAAAGCTTCTTAGAATTCTCTCAGAGAGCTCCTATCTTAGCTTTAAAAGTCCTAGCTGGGAGTCCTAGACTAAAAGTGATTTAGGAAACCTTTTAGAGTAAGGAAAGCAGAAAATCCTTTATCTTAGTGAGGGGGCGTGGTCGACCCTGTTGCTAGGGATGATGCAGCAATTCAATGACTGTGATTGGTTAATAAAAAAATAACCTCTGACCTCTGCAAAGGTTTTGAAATGAGCTCTTTGTGAAGACAGAACACATGATAATAGAACAAACAGTGAAATCATAATTTTTGTATATGAAGAAATTGTATAATGCAAAGTTTCTAGGCTAAATGTCTCAAAGATAATTAAACACCCAAATGTTGAAAATGTGTCGACTTTTGAAGCAACCAATTTCCACACAGTAGTGACTACATTAAAGTTCTCACATTTATTTACTAAACTGATTTTATTACTTGTGATCCATTTCAGATTGATGGGAGCAAAATGTCTCAGCTTTTACAATGTACATGATCACAGGACAGTTTATTAAAGTTGCACTTTTGGATGGTCTGTAGCCAACAATCCAGGAGAGACGGAAAGAAGTAAAACAACAAGAAAACCAAAATGGACAGAAGAGCAGCGTTTACTTTGAGCTTTACGTTCAGTGTTTGGAGAATATTTCTTCCTTCCGCCATTTTGTCCTCTAATATAGAAACTCTTAATCCTCTTAAACGTCCTCCTCTCTACTCTTAACTAATTTTAGCTTAGGAGCTGTTTATTCACTGTGTAGATTCACTGATGGTGCAGATTAAACTTCAGCCAGAGATCTGAGGACTGTAAAAGTCTCATTACATTCTGTCCAGTGGTCGATTTAAGACACGCCCACAGTTTGACTCTTGAGCAGTACGCTGTAAAAACCTGAAGTTTATAATCTGGCACAAAACTGCACATAACTTCGCTTCTATGCAACATTTTGATTTGATTGATGCTTTTTGGCAGCTTGTAGGTGCATTACTATTGTTTCTGTGTCTTCCACATGCTCTGTGTATACACAGTAAACTATCATGTTGATTTGCTCTGTTGAGTGACATGTATAGCCACGCCCACCGTAAAAAAAAACAAAAAAAAACGCCAAGTACTTTCTGCTGTGACATAATCTGGATGGACAGTCAGGCAGACAGAGAGACAAACAGACAGGCAGAACTTTCTCTAAGTTTCCGCGAGTTCTGACCAATGTACAGACAAAACCTTTCTTTATATATACATTCTGTCGAATCCTGAACCGCCCTGGAGTCCCGGCTGGGTTTCGACCAGAGGTGATCCTCATTGCGCAATGGCCGCTTGATGGACTGATTAGATAACTGCATGAATGTGCAGGTGTACAGGCGTTATTCATAAAGCGCAGAAGTGCTGCAAACCTCCGCAACAATCCTGATTTAGATTTAGAGTCTCTGTATGCTGTTGAATTACAATTTCCTTAAGAATTAAGAGCTCCAAACCCTTATTCAGCGTGACCACGCCTCTTTGAGATACACAAAGCCAGAAGTGGCCTGTTAGGGTTGGTGTGGAAAATTAAAATCCCCACGACTCCACAACTAGAGTCATAACGGAGCAACAGACTGGGGTGTCTAACCAAGCAAGTGTGGTCTGGGGCGCCAATACATTTGGGTATTACAATACATTTGTATAACCAAAGTGTCCTGTGCTCTAATTGGCTCGAGTGCTTCATTCATCGCGTCAGGAGAGTGGTTATCAGGAAGCTCTATTACTAAGACCTCTTTAAGAGATTAGAACCAATCCCTCGCTCCTGATATCTCGGTTCAGGTTTCAAGGTCAGTTCACGTCCTTTCAGGTGCGAATACTCGCTGCAGTGTCCGTGCCCTCCGCGTCCTTCTATCAGGCCACGGGTCAGAGTGCACACGCCATCACTACATCTCTCAAAGACTCTCCACGTGGAGACGGAGATAAGTGTCAAAAACGATCATGAAATAAACTGCCTGGCCACTTTATTAGAAACCTCAGGGCCTACGGCTACGGTTCTCTGATCCACTACATCATCATCATCATCATCATCATCTTTTCATTTTGTAAAGCTGCTTTGAGACAACGTCCATTGTTAAAAGCGCTAAATAAATAAACTTGAATTGAATAGAAATGAAATCATCATCGGATTCTCATGTTTATGTTTATCGCAGTTTTGTGACATCATCCTTCCAGGGGAATATCTCCCTCTGTCCTCTGGACCTGTCTGACTCATCCTGGTGTCCTGCTTCTGCTTGGAGATCTCGTCGTATGGATGTCCCGTGTGTCTCTTTGGGATGCGTGCAATGTCTGGGGACGGTTTGACTCTACTATGAAGACGATTCTGGTCTCGACTGATGTTGACGGCTGTTTCTCTGCGGACTTGACTTGGCTGCAGTCGCTCGATAGTTCAGGACTGGAATTTCCTACACGTCTAACTGAGCCTCCAATAACTACCTGGACTCCATATTAACATCAATTAACATCTGTTAACAACTGTTATACTGAACTTCCAGCCTCCTAACACACAGTATGAGTGCTGATCAATCCCTGCTCTCCGTTATCACCCAGATGAGGATGGGTTCCCTGCGGAGTCTGGTTCCTCTCAAGGTTTCTTCCTGTTACCATCTCAGGGAGTTTTTCCCTCGGCGCCGTCGCCCTCGACTCGTTCGTCAGGGACCATCTGATCATTCTGATTCACACACACTCGCGTCTCATACACACTTCAATAATTCTTTTGATTGTGTAAAACTGCTTTGCGACGATGACACTTGTTAAAAGCGCGATACAAATAAAATTGAATTAAATTGAATTAAGTGTGTTTAGCAACATGACTAAGACAGCGTTCAAACCATGAACACCAGCCTGACATGTTGGCACAAAGCAGGTGTGTGTGTTAATGGCGCTGATGTCAAATTCAGAGCCTGCCTCCTGCATGTCACAGTCGAGACAAAGACGCATCAGACTGGGTGATGTTTTTGCGATCTTCAGCTGTTACAGTATATATTAATAAAATATTATTATAACCTTATCTTAGCAATATCTTAAATCACAGATAAACCCAGTTGAAAGCATTGTTACAGTAACCAAGTTAATAATTTCTCCTTTTTTCTGCCTCTCGGTTATCAGACATGGTCTTACTTCATAACAACACACCTCCTGTATAACTGTATATTCCGCACACAAACACAAAAACCACCTTCAGACTGACCAACAATCCCACCCACCTCTCCTCTTTATCAAACACAGATAAGCGAGTGCAGGCTGTGAGGGGATAAAACTGCTGGGATTCACAGACTAGTTGGCGAACTACACTGATTAGCCAAGTCACTACATCCTTAATCCTTACATCACTTAAGCAACTCTATGTACAGTAGAAACAATAGCTAACCTTTAAATCTTCTATCTTGAACCATTTTTAAAAACACTCGAGTCTTTCAGCTGCCGTGTTTCCTGAGCATCATTCATTTGAATGTCATGTATACAGAAGCCCCACCCCTCCCAGACGATCCGGGAGACTCCCGCATATCAACCGCGGCTCCCTGATGTCCACATTTCATATACAATATCCTGGAAATCAATTTTCTGAGAGTGAGGGAGCGAGTGAGAGTGAGTAAACACAATCTCATTTATCTCACTTTGTGTTAAGGGAACTTATTATGTTTCTAGGTGGGCGGGGCTTTACATACAACACATTACATTCAAGTCCTAATTGAATAGAAAAAATGGCCCATAATATAATATAATATAATATAATATTTTATATATAAAATATTTTCCATGTGTTTATAAATTTAAGTACGTTTTCAAAATTTTCATCAAGAAGCGAAACAAAGTATTATACTGCCCAGATATTATGACTGAAATGTTGGTTATCACTGAATGATAAAGATCAGTTGTTTGATAGCTTTCCTTCACACACACACATACACACACACATGGCCTTACTGATACGACTGGGAGATAAAATATAAAGATAAATATTAATATTAACATAGTGTGACGTTAGTCATAAATACAACCAACTAATAAATACATTCTTGAGATTACTAGTGAGTAAAAGTTACCAAGTTACTTTTTTTTTTAACAGCAGGGGTGGGATGGGGGATTCTAGTGTAATTCAAAAAGACAAGCGGATATAAATCTCAAGCTAGTTGTTTTTAATTGAAGGGACACCTTTACATAACAAAGCTGTCGCCTTTCTTGTGCTTGAAATCAAAGTGGTCACACAAATATGGTGTGACGCTTTGTACCGGATAGCCGAGAGGAAAAAGAGCTCAGAGCCGAGAACAACGTTCAGCACGAACCCTTTATCGGCAAAATTATAATACAAAACATACTGTAAAGTAAATTATTTTATTCATTTTTTTACTTATTTATTTTATTCATTCATATTTTTTACTCAGTAGCGAATATGATTTCAAATGTAGCGAAGCACAATACTTCAAACAAAACATACTTACTGTAAGTAAAAGTAAAATTGCAGATTTTAAAAACTACTTTACAAAGCAGAAGTACACAAAAAAACTACTCAATTACAGAAACGCGAGTAAATTTAATCCGTTACTTTCCACCTGTGCGCGTGTTATATAATCTACACGTCCATGTTATCTTTATTCTAATCCACGCTACATTAACAAATCAGTTTCCCTCCCGCAGATCTATAAACTCTAATCTCACACCGCGCAGAGACCCTGAACTCGAACACAACCTGAAATCCTAACTGACTTGCTGAGCTTATTTATTTATTTATTTATTTATGTTTAAGGTTTGTTAGCTTATGTTCTTGACCAGATTGGATCAGATTCATTTTAAAAGTAAAATAGATGTTTAATTTGTTTCTAATGTTACACTTAAGTGCAGCCAGTTGTCCCGACCTCTGAACGACCTCAGATGTTTAATTATGTAGTACTGAAATAAGTTACCAGTCATAAACCATGACAAAGCTGAAACTGACTAACGTTATAGCTAACGAAATAGCTAATGTTACTATCGCAAACTGTAACAAAGCTGAAACTGACAAAAGTTACCCTCGCAAAGTGTAACAAAGCTGAAATAAATAAAGTTGTAACAAAAAAAGTGTAACAAATACAAAACTGACAAAAGTTACCCCCACAAAGTGTAACAAAGCTGAAATAAATAAGGTTACCCCCACAAAGTTGAAACAACAAAAGTTACACCCACAAAATGGAACAAAGCTGAAATCAATAAAGTTTCCTCCGTAAAGTGCAACAAAGCTAAAATGACTAAAGTTACTCCCACAAAGTGTAACAAATCGAGAACTCACAAAAGGTACCATGAAAAATTGAACAAAACCTGAAATAGCTAAAGTTACGCCCACAAAGTGTATTGCATATGGATTTGTTACACAAAGACGTGCTATACAAATAAACTTGGCCTGTCTGATGTTTTTTCAGGTTTAGCCGCAGCACTCAGCGGAGTTGGAGAGATGAACCATCAACATCGATTTAAGCTTTATCTCGGCTCTCAAGGCCAAACGAGCTCGCGGCCATCACAGCGTTAATTATTAAAGCCGCTGACGGTGGCCTTCGAGTCGCCCTTATCGACGAGGTAAAACCTCAGACGTCAGTGAGCCTGGGATTGCAGATACAACGTGGTGTTTATGATAACAGACAAAACACCAAGGCGTTGCTGTGCTGTTTCCATCTGGCTGAGTAGAGTATCGCGATTTAGAAACTTACATTGTGATTTCCACAACTGTCTCAGATCATCCAGGGGGTCAGGATGTTTTACATGAAGTACGAGTGGAAACACTCAGGCGTTCTGTCTGCAGTATAACATCCTTAGCGGAGCATCAGTTATTTTAAATGCACAAAATGCTTTTATCAAGCAATTTAATAGCAGTTTTTTTATTGTTCAGTTTGCACATGGGTCGCACAGTGGTGTAGTGGTTAGCACTGTGTCCTCGCACCTCCAAGGTTGAGGGTTCAATTCCTGTCTGTGTGCATGGAGTTTGGATGTTCTCCCCGTGCTTGGTGAGTTTCCTGCAGTTTCTCCAGTTTACTCCCACAGTCCAAAGATATGCAGAGTAGGCGAATTGGCATTTGCAAATTATGTGTGTATGTGTGTGTGTGTGTGTGTGTGTGGTCTGAGATGAACTGGCACCCTGTCCAGGCTGCACACCATCTCGTTCCCCGAGTATCCTTGCTCCAGGCTTCCTGGTGTTCAGTTTAATTAAACTGTATTAGAATCACATACAGTACATTGTCACAATGCAGCTTTTACAGAAATATATCAATTCTGACTATCCATTTACTATTTATCTATAGAGTTTATTCAGTGCAGGTGAGCTGGTGCATACTCACACACTACAAGTAATTATAAAACAACAATTAGCTTACAGCACATGTCTTTGGACTGCGGAGGAAACCGATCCAGCCCAGGAAGAACATGCAAACTCCAAAAACGCAGAGCAAAGGTGAGAGGTCTCAAAGATCTAAAAGGTGAGATTCAAAGCCCCAACCCTGGAGGTCCGGAGGTGTGAGGTGACAGCGATGACCACTTTTGAATATACAGTGATACCTTGGAGCACTGTCGCCTTGTACCTCCAGGGTCTGGGTTCGATTCCCGTCTCTATGTGCATGACGTTTGCATGTTCTCCCCGTGCTTGGTGGGTTTCCTCCAACAGTCCTAATTAGACTAATTGGTGTTGCCAAAACTGAATACAGAATAAAGCAGTATAGGCAATAAGTGAGTGAGTTATGATAGGCAAGGTATGATACCTTGGCATACGAATGCCCTGCCTCACAAATTTTTGCCTTAAATTTTGCAAAAAAAATTGTCTCAGCATATGAAGCATTTTCGACATACAGTACAGGTACGAGCGACTGAGCCAAACCGAATGCCGGCCAAGTCCCGTATGTCCAGGGGTTGTTTAAAACTTGTTTGTTCAGTGGAAAGCCAAATGAAGCGAGTTTCCATTTTTATTTTGTGGATTGCATTGCATTTTGTGTAAGATTTAGTGAAGACACAGCACCACGGGTCCCAAGAAACAAGGACGGTAGCAAGAAGAAAAGGGAGTCGCTTTCAGTTTGGTTTTGGAGCAGCATTCCAAGAGGAAGCATAAATTAAGGTTAAGTGAAGTTTAATGTTTATTTAATTCATATTTTAATTCATTTACGTGTCTTTTCTAAATGTTTTAATAGTTGTGTACAAAACTATGACTGTGGTGTTGGAAATTGGTAATCTTTTAGGTGGCTGGAACAGATTATCTGCATTTACATTATTTCCAATGGGACAATGAGTTTCACAATACAACATTTCACCGTAAGAACTCGCTTCTGGAACGGATTAAATTCACATGCCGCTGTATATTTCTTCACTAATGATCCAGCCAGAGGTGATGGTGGTGAGGAAACACTCCCTGAAAGGACATGAGAAAGAAAACTTCAGTGGAACCAGACTCAAATGGAAACCCATTCTCCTCCAGGTGACGCCAAACACCAGCGCGATTAAAAATAAATCCCTCCTATAACTGTGCAATAGAAAGCCTTTTTCATTTTGAACATTAATAAGTTCAATTAGTCCCTGATGGAGACTTGAGTGCTGTCCAAAGCCAACCTGATGGTTTCCAGGTGAATCGTCAGGTTGCCTGTATATCACTAATCACACAGAGGGGTTTCCCAGCTACACATGGAGAGTTTCTCTGTTATAAGAAAGCTTCCTTCTATCTGCCGTTAGTCTTAGGACAAGTACTCCTGAAGTGAACTGTAGAACCATCCAGTGTCTAATGTCCTCAGACTCTTTAAACGGTTCATCCTTGGTGTCTGGGATCACACTAGTTACCCATAATGCACTGTGACAGAGCTATACCCTTCATATGAACGTGTAATGAAGTAAACAAACATATCTTTGGTCAGATCTGCGCCGCTGTGTCCTCTGTTATGGTAAACACGAGGGCGCTAAGTTCTTACGATGACTCCTGATGAACCTCTGCGCTAGCAGGCTGTGAGCTAGCAGGCCAGGTTTGTGCAGTGATTTTTGTTTAAAAGAAACAACAACATAGTTGAAAATATTGATATAAAAAATGTAAATTGCACTGTTAGCATGCTAGCTAAGTATACCACTAGCTACAGTAGTTCTGTGCTGTCTTACTGTAGCTACCTATTCTAGGCTTAACCTTATAAAAAAATATACGACATTGCTTTTAATTAAAAAAACATACTGCTAATGACTGTGATTTGGGACCTTTATCTTAAATTTTTTTTTTTTTTTTTTTTAAACACTGCTTGACTTAAGCGTTAGGAAATGTACTTTGTCGTTTGTTTGTGAGAAAGACGTTGCGCTGTAATTTGTTTTGGACTGAGATGATGCGGTGAAGAAACACTAACTGGCAGTAACCCTTTACCCCACAGTAACCCCAGCGCTGCAAAGTTACTTCAGTCTAAACGCAGGAGATACTCGAAAAAAAGGTTCACTGCTTCAGCTGCTTCCAGGCGACTTCAGTCACAGTACGGTGATGAGACTCTCAGCCGCAGTTTAAAGAAGGCCGTACGTCTGTGAGTGACAACCCCGGCCGAGGTGGCTCGGAGCTCACTGCAGTCCTTCCCTGAGAATCAGTGAGACGTACACACGTGGACAAAATTGTTGGTACCCTTCGGTCAATGAAAGATCTGAGAAAATGATCTGAGATAACTTCAGACTGCAGGAAAGTCACTAAATTTTCTATAATTAATCCAAAAGTTAGTATTAAATCTAGAGCACGACCAGCTTTGTGAGCGTCTCCTGTCACACATGGCTTTGTTCACAGACACATTCAATCTACAAAGAACTTAGACGATGATGTTGTGTTAACTTTGATCTGAGAGCACACAGATGTCTCAGGGGGACACAATACCTCCTGATGACAGGTGACAATTGGTTACAACTGAATTAGGGAAGATTTCCAAGAAAAAAACAAGATCAAAACATTAAAATCATTTTAAAAAAAAACAATGATGTGAAGTATTGGCACCCCGTCCAGGGTGTACCGCACCTCGAGCTCCAAGTCTCCTGCCATACGCTCCAGGCATCCCGTGACCCAGGACAAATCAGTATAAACAATGAGATGATGAGATGAGATATAACAACATTAAGAAACAAAACAAAAAACTTTTTAGTTTCAGGGCTGCATTAAACAGATCTGACTGATGGTACGTGATGTTTTGTTTAAACATTCAGTTGCAGGATTGTTAAGTTCTATAATCTCGCTTTAAAACTTTGCTATTAACTTCACATCAACTTGCAAATCATCATCTAGATTTGAATTGAAAGAACGCCAAGTCAAATCTAAGGAGAATATGGAGGCAGGTACTGCGTGTTGCGTAACGACTGAACGCATCAGCGTTATTTATGAAGCCTAGACATAAGCAGTTCCTCACATCTCAATTCAATTCAGTTTTATGTATGGAGCTTTTAATAACAGTCACTGTCGCAAAGCAGCTTTACAGAATCAAAAGAAACTTATAGAAATGTGAGAAAATGATACGAATCAAAACGATCAGATGATCACATCTCTGTTTTATGGCTTTACATAGAACCGCTCAGGGTTCAAGATTTAAACAAAATCTACTCATCCCATTTTATCTTCGCTTTTATAAAGAGGAACGTTTTTCATTTTCTGAAATGTTCCTACAGATCTTCTTTGAGATCCAGGATTCAGCTGTTTCTGTGTTGGAGAAAAACCTAAATGTGGTTAAGAAAAGGTACTAGAAAAAAAGCCTCTGCTGCTGCTTCAGTAAAAAAATAACTTTTGGTAAATGGTTCATCAATCCAAAAGTAAATTAAAACATAGCATTACAATTATGAAATAATGAAAACAAAAATAATAAATACAAAAAAATTTTTGTAGCTGTTTTAGCTCTCAAATGCTATAATAATAATAATAATAATAATAATAATAATAATATAAAAGCATATACACTGGAACCTCGGATTGCGAGTAACGTGGTTTACGAGTGTTTCGCAAACCGAGCAAAGATTTTCAATAAATTTTTTATCGGAAACCGAGCAAGTATTAGCTTACAAGCGCCGAGTATCATGTATCACGCATGCGACTCTTATTTTGACACCGAGCGTCACTTAGTATGCACTCACACCAGGTCAAAGAGATTTATTTTTTTCCCTGTTAAAACGCTGTTTCCGTGTTTATGTGTGTGTCCGTTTGTTGTGAAACTTAAGTGATTCTGTTAGTATGCACTCATGCCAGTCTCGCTTTTTTCCCTCTTAAAACGATGTTTTCGCTGTGTTTATGCGTTTGTTGTGAAACTTAAAAAGTGAGTCCGTTAATATACATTCATGCCAGTCTCAGAGAGATTTCTTTTTTTCCTGTTAAAACGGTGTTTCCGTTGTGTGTGTGTGTGTGTGTGTGTGTGTTTTTTGTGAATCTTAAAAAGTGAGAGGGAGGAGGAGTGTTACTGTGTAAAACGAGGCGAGGGAAGGGGCTAATTCCACACACACACACACACACACACACACACACACACACACACACACACACACACACACCGGCGCCTGCACGCACCAACGGAAACACTTATTTGTCAGGATTTATTTGTACTTTTTTTAAAGGTAAAGTGCAGATTAATTTGTTTTATTTTCATTTTATAGATTGTATTAATTATTTTTATGTATTTATTTTTTGGGGCTGTGGAACGAATAATTTGAGCTTTCATTATTTCTTATGGGAAATGATGGTTTGGTTTACGAGTGTTTTGGAACACGAGCCCACTTCCGGAACGAATTATGCTCGTAACCCAAGGTTGCACTGTACATATTAAATGTATATAAACTTATGACTGATTTTCACAAAGACAACATTATTACACACATTATTTAATATCATATCATAATGTGCATATTATTTAGATTTATTGGAGCAATTTTGTTTATTATTATTCCTGAAATAAATAAGTTATTTAGCTCCCAACCATAGATCTAATATTTTATTATAACTGTCATTAGATTATTATTATTATTATTATTATTATTATTGGCATTATATACTGTATACTTTATGTAACTATTAGCACACCCAACTGCTCGCTCTCTCAAAAAGGGAAAAAAAAGGAAAAATGATTGTATACATGTAATAATCTGACTAATATTTGAAACATAATTAGTGTTGTAGGTTTCAGTAGTCACTCAACGGCCGAACCCCAGCCTCTGGATGCTGTGTCGAACCCAAACCCGAATAGAATAGGGATCGGATGGTCCGCTGTACCGACCCCGTGATGAAAACAGCCGAAACACAACCAACATCAACATAACGAGGGTCGTTTCCCCTGAAGGAGATGGACATTTCCTGAGGAGGTTTCATGAATCTTGGCACGTCGTTGAAACTGGTTCCTCTTCTCCATGTGTGTGTGTGTGTGTGTGTATGTGTGTGTGTGTGTGTGTGTGTGTGTGTGTGTGTGTGTGTGTGTGTGTGCAGATTTTTATCCCAGCTAAAACACAAAACACACCTGTTTCTAACAGTGTAATTAGTCATTCTTGACTATGATGTGTTTGTTCGCTCGGCACCTGCACCCACCCACAGGACCTTTCTGGAGAAGATCGGACGCAACTCTTCTGGTTTCTACCAATCTGAATCGTCCAAAACAAAAAAAGCCAAACGGCTCATCAAACCATACTATATTAATCAAGTATGATATGGAATCTTGCAAACATTTACGTTCGAACATCCACACTACCATGAAACCCAGGTTCTGCATTTACTCTACAGCAGATTCCTGGAGGACCCCCTGCCCTGCAGATTGTAATGTTTGCCCAGTTCCTATCAGCCTTTACTGAGCTCAACTGGGTGTGTTAGAGTGTTAGAGCAGGGAAAGACAATAAAAAGTGCAGCACACAACAGGGGGACGTCCATGACCGGGGTCCAAACCACTTAAGAGAAGGTGTACTTGGTTAATTTTTCAAAACATTTTTCAAAACATTTTATGCTTCTTTAAAAAAAAAAAAAAAAAAAAAAGCCTTTGAAGATCTGCAGCATGTACAATTGGTATTGAAACTATTCAGACCTTGAAGTTATTTCCCAACTCAGCAGGTTACCAAAGTGCAGCTTGCTAGCCCTCAGGTGGATTTGTCCATGGACTCCGGTCAAGGCCACACACTGATTTCCTAGAGGTACTGTATATCTCGGTTTCCTAGAGACATGAAAAAATGTCGTTTTTTTTTTTTTTTTGCGCGGCAAGGCAAAGCAGATGACATCAAAGTGTGGGATTCACACTGGAGCGTATAAAAGCAGAGAGAGTATACAGAGCTGCCAGACTGTCTCATCACACCTCTGCAATTAGATTGACAGCTGCAGACATGGTGATAAGCGTCGCCCTGATCTGGGCCGTGGTGGTGGGACTCTGCTGCTGCCTCTGGCTCGTCCTGGGAATCCGCAGGAGGTAAATAAAAATAATCTCAGAATGAAGAGATTTAGGATTGTTGTGTGCTAGATACACTGCTGATGATGGAAGAAGGATGTGCATTAGGTTCTGCTGAGTGACGCAATCTGAAATGATGGAAATGCTAAATCTGTACAGTATAGAGCGCTCACTCCATCCCTAAACCGATGAAAACCGAATTTATTATTACTGAATTGTTTAATAATACTTTACAAAACAAGCAGTTTTACAGGAATGTGAAATGTGTTTCCTGATTCACTCAGTAATGCAGAAAGTCATAAAATTCACATCTACAACAAAATTTCCTCTCCAAAATATAACGCATCCTGTATTGAACAATAAATATTACGGTTTTGCTTCTATCAAACAGTTTACGTTCAGAAGTGTTGAAATCACCCGACAGTAAGATTTACATTTACATTTAGGCATTTGGCAGTTAGTTATTAGTCCAAGTACTGGAGAAACGTCTTGAGTCGTCGTTTAAAGCTCATCAAAGACTCTGCTGTACGGACATCTAGAGGAAGTTCGTTCCACCACCTCGGTGCCAGAACAGAAAAGAGTCTGGATGAATGACGTCCTCGATCATGGGATGAGGCGAGCAGTGCTGGAGGATCGGAGGGAACGTGGTGCAGTGCGTGGTGTGTGTGTGTGTGTGTGTGTGTGTGTGTGTGTGTGTGTGTGTGTGTGTGTGTGTGTGTGTGTGATTAGAGCAGAGAGGTAAGTGGGTGCTGGGACATTTTTAGCTTTGTAGACTTTGTAGCATCAGGGTTTTGAATTAGATGCAGCAGCTACAGGAAGCCAGTGCAGAGAGCGGAGGAGTGGGGTGGGGTGGGGTGGGGTGGGGTGGGGTGGGGTGGGAGAACTTGGGAAGGTTCTGCGTTCTGGATCAGCTGCAGAGGACAAATCGTGGACAGAGGCAGACCTGCCAGGAGTGAGGTGCAGTAGTCCAGTCTTGAAATAACAAGGGACTGAAGAAGCACCCGAGTCGCCTGTGAAGAAAGAAATGGGCGGATTCTTCTGATGTTGTAAAGAAACAAGAGCGAGTAAGGTTAGCGATGTGTGGGGCAAATGACAAAGGACTGTCCACAGGTACTCCAAGATTTCGGGCGGTGGCTGAAGGAGTGATCTGATTGTTGTCCAGGGATCACAAGGTCTTGACCTGGAAATGAGGCACCAGGGATGAACTGGTTCTTATGGTTCTGGCTCTCAATCATGTTAAAGAGCTTCTAACTGTAACAGACTGTGAATCCGTTTGCTCAAATACACTATGTATGTTGTAATAAAGTGGTTCAGAACTGACCTGCGGATCAGATTTGAACTTTTAATATTTTGCTTTATTTTTCCACAAACGTGTACTTACTGTAACACTGACGCTTTAAACACTCGACAATAGTTGCTTATGATCTCTGACGATCTCGTTCTTTGAACTGGAAGGGGTGTTCTTCAGGGTGAACAGAAACAGACAGACAGACAGACAGATAGATAGATAGATAGATAGATAGATAGATAGACAGATAGACAGATAGACAGATAGATAGATAGATAGATAGACAGATAGATAGATAGATAGATAGACAGATAGATAGATAGATAGACAGATAGATAGATAGATAGACAGATAGACAGATAGATAGATAGACAGATAGACAGATAGATAGATAGATAGATAGATAGACAGATAGACAGATAGATAGATAGATAGATAGATAGATAGATAGACAGATAGACAGATAGATAGATAGATAGACAGATAGATAGACAGATAGATAGACAGATAGATAGATAGATAGACAGATAGATAGATAGATAGATAGGTAGATAGATAGATAGATAGACAGATAGATAGATAGATAGATAGACAAATAGATAGATAGATAGATAGATAGATAGATAGACAGATAGATAGATAGATAGATAGGTAGATAGATAGATAGATAGACAGATAGATAGATAGATAGATAGACAGATAGATAGACAGATAGATAGACAGATAGATAGATAGATAGACAGATAGATAGATAGATAGATAGGTAGATAGATAGATAGATAGATAGACAGATAGATAGATAGATAGATAGGTAGATAGACAAATAGATAGATAGATAGATAGATAGATAGATAGATAGACAGATAGATAGATAGATAGATAGGTAGATAGATAGATAGATAGACAGATAGATAGATAGATAGATAGACAGATAGATAGACAGATAGATAGACAGATAGATAGATAGATAGACAGATAGATAGATAGATAGATAGACAGATAGATAGATAGATAGATAGATAGATAGGTAGATAGATAGATAGATAGACAAATAGATAGATAGATAGATAGATAGATAGATAGATAGATAGATAGATAGATAGATAGATAAAACGTTATTGTCATTGTACAGTACAGATACTCAGCAGTGAAATGCAGTTTAGCATCTACCAGACGTGCACACAGTACTGAACACATACTGAACATCAGTGCAAATATTAGCATTGAGCAACATACAAGGTGCCGGTTAAATAAATATTATATAACAAAGCTATGGCCAGTGAATATGTGAAGTAGCTAAAGTAAAGTAAAAATTACACTCTTATAACAGAAAAGCTCATTTGTTCGCTGCCAAAAATAAATACATTTAAAAAACTCTTAGCATCTTAGCAAGTGAAATATTCTTCAATCTAGCCAAAGCTAACTATAATGTCTTAAAATAAGTTTCCAACAAAACAAATATAAGATTATTAAATGTATTTCTAGTGAAATTGTAGCTAAAATTCGAGGCGAGAAAAGTTTTTATTCCATTGTCTTTTGTTCATTTTGCTAGTTTTTAGGAATTCATTTCTTGAAAGTAAAACAAACCATTTTGCATTTTGCTTGCAGCTTTAGTAACATTTGATTACAACTGAGCTTAACAATTTCACATTTGGTTTGTTGTAACCTTATTTTAAGAAATTATAGGTAGATTTGGCTAACGTGCTAAGATGCTAAGATTTCTTGGCAGTGTGAGATTGAGTGAGAGACAAAAGACACAGAACCAGATTATCTGTGTAAGTATCCAATGTGTAGAGAGATAATATACCAAATACTGATGTATTTTCTGATGTGACATTTTATTTCTTTTTCTTTGCAAGAGCGTCATGAAACATCCTGTGCCTTGTATCAGTGATGTCACACACATCTCAGAACGTCTCCTTTGGTTTACTTTCAGTCCATTTAAGCGCTCGTTTGAATTCGGTCATGTTTGGCTAAAGTAGGTTGTTATCCAGCGGTATGAGCTCACTCCTCGTTGTTCTGCGTGTTTCAGACAGCCAGGGGAACCTCCAGTAGAGAATGGCTGGATCCCGTACATGGGCTGCGCGCTTCAGTTCGGCGCCAACCCCCTGGAGTTCCTCCGCAGCAGACAGAAGAAGTATGGTCACATTTTCACATGTAAGATCGCCGGCCGATTCGTTCACTTCCTCTGTGACCCATTCTCTTATCACGGCGTCATCCGTCAAGGGAGGCACCTGGACTGGAAGAAATTTCACTTCGCAGCATCTGCCAAGGTGAAAAAAGTTATACATTTATGGAAACAAAAAATCAACCAAGTAGGAAATGGTCTGCAGATACGTTCTCATCTTTGTGTTATTGTAACATTAACACATTAGCGCATGCATTGGGTTCTTCCACTTTCAGCGGCTAATGTGAATGAATGCATTCACTGATCTTCATTGATTAAGTGTGCTGTTGTGTCCAAGCACTTACTGATAATTGTAGCCCTGGATGGTAGAATGTGTGGCTCGCCAGTGGTTCTGTTGTTTCTCAGTTTGATGCAGGACACATCTGACTGGACAAATTCTAGAATGGGAACAGGTCAAGTCTGGTTCTGTGATTGTTCTCAGACTTGTTCTCATTTCCACGTCCTGTCCTATAATTTGTCCAATCATGTGTGCCCTGCTTTAAGCATCAAGTTAATGTTGATGCACAGTACAAAAAACAGTTTTTATAAACATCATTTGCCTTCCAAACCTTCTGTCTATCTCATCTGATATTCTGTTCCCACAGGCATTCGGTCATGAAAACATGGATCCGAGTCACGGCCACACCACGGAGAACCTTCACCAGACCTTTTTGAAGACTCTACAAGGCGAAGCCCTCCCCTCTCTCATTGAAACCATGATGGAGAACCTGCAAAGTGTCATGCTGCACTCCAACATGCTCAAAGCGTCCTCCAGCAGCTCTGAATGGGAAGTCGACGGCATCTTCGCTTTCTGCTACAAAGTCATGTTCGAGTCCGGCTACCTCACGCTGTTCGGAAAGGAGCTGGACGGAGACCAGACCGTCGCACGGCAGCAGGCCCAGAAGGCCCTGGTCCTCAGTGCTATGGA
This sequence comes from Clarias fuscus, assembly GCA_030347435.1. Lineage (NCBI taxonomy): Eukaryota > Metazoa > Chordata > Actinopteri > Siluriformes > Clariidae > Clarias > Clarias fuscus. The sequence goes on from CM059218.1 coordinate 31,925,533, forward strand.
GAACTACAAGGAGTTCGATAAGATTTTCCCCGCGCTCGTCGCAGGCCTCCCCATCCACGTGTTCAAGAGCGGCCACAGCGCGCGCGAAAACCTCGTCAAAACCATGCTGCACGAGAACCTCAGCAAGCGCACGAAGATCTCCGACCTCATATCCCTGCGAATGCAGCTCAATGACACATTATCGACCTTCACCGAGCTGAGCAAAGCCAGGACTCACGTCGCGATCCTGTGGGCCTCACAAGCCAACACGTTACCCGCAACGTTCTGGACCCTCTTTTACCTGATCAGGTAACATTTCTGCAAAACGCTTTTTAGCGCAGTAGTCATTCCGAATAAACATTGCTGAGAGCAGTCAGGGTTATTTATCGGCAGTGATCTTTACCGCAGATGAAGGACTTATCACGGCATCCTTGAAATAGATAGTTCCTCCCTTCAGTTATCGCTAAGCAAATGAGATAATGGTGACCGCAGTCAAGGTTTATTGGCAAAGGTCTTTACTCTACTGGTTATTCAGTGAAGCCCTGATCATCTAGTGGTATTCCAGATAGCATGAATACCAGAGCCATCATCAACTGCATGGTTGCATCTTAACAACGTTCCCGTAGGGTCACAGGGGCAATGGAGACTATGCCGGGAAACACCCTGGATGGTTTAAACACACACACACACACAACCAATTATGCACTATGGGCAATTTGGAAATACTAGTCCACCTGAGCAGGTCTTTGAAATATAGGAGGAACCTGGAGTACCTGGGAGAACCCAGCAAGCTCGAGAAGAACATGCAAACACCACACTTAGAGAGATTTGAACCCAGGAGATGTCAGGCGACAGTTCCAACCCCTAACCCACTAAGACTCTTTCAAGACTTTCCTGCAATTCCATTAGCAATTTTACTTAGAACAGGACAACTCAAGGTGTTGCAATCATTTTTAGTCATCCAGGTTGTTTTAAACATTCTGATCTGATGTTGCAAAGATGTTCCTCGTCACTTTCATCTAAGGAACTCAACTCAGAAGAGCATCTCCAAGCACAAACAAAGCACAAATCTAGTTCTGTTCAATTCCCTAATCAACTCTAACGCCTTGGTCCTCTTCTCTCGTTCTGTAGATGTCCAGAAGCGATGAAGGCAGCTAGTGAGGAAGTGAAGAACATCTTTGAGAGATCCAACCAGAAAGTCGATCCCAGGGATCCTCGACTCGTCCTCACCAGGGAAGAGTTGGACAGAATGCCAGTTCTCGGTACTGATTTTTTATTTTTGTTTTAAAAGAACTAGCAAATTCTACACATCGGTTCTACATTCAGTTTTGTTTACTTTGTTGACGAGTGTGTAATAATGTCCCCGCGGTGTCTCCATCCACAGACAGTGTCATAAAGGAAGCCATGAGGCTGTCCAGCGCCTCTCTGAACGTCAGGGTGGCTAAAGGAGACTTCTTGCTGCATTTGGACAACAAGGAATCGTACCGGATCCGTAAAGACGACGTCATTGCGCTGTATCCACAGATGCTCCATTTCGATCCTGAGATCTATGAAGATCCTCTGGTGGGTGCAGAGCGATGGTCTTGATTTCCAAATGACCCTGATTGTAGCTTCCTGAGCGCTTTATCATTCCGCCAGACGTAAAAATAAATAAGACCCGCTTTCTTACACTGGCATCCAAACTGTGCTTGATTTCTTGGTTTTACGTGTTGATTCTGTTATTAATACATGTTCCTCTCTTACAGACGTACAAGTATGACAGATTCCTGGACGAGAATGGACAGGAGAAGACGTGTTTTTACCGAGGAGGACGTAAACTGCGCTATTACTACATGCCGTTCGGCTCCGGAGTCACCAAATGCCCCGGGCGATTTTTCGCCATTCATGAGATTAAGCAGTTCCTGTCTCTGGTGCTATCCTACTTCGACATGGAGCTTCTAGATCCTCAAGTAAAAATTCCTCCTTTGGATCAGTCGCGTGCCGGGCTCGGGATTCTGCAGCCTACATACGACGTCGACTTTAAATACCGGCTCAAAAAGCAATAAGCCAAAGTCACGTCCTGTACTTGTAAATAGTGTACATTATTGTTACAAAAACGCGTTCACTTGAAAACTGTGTAAAAGTTTACACTCTTACATCTTCTCCTGTCATTTCAATCAAATCTACAGCAGTCCACCTTCCTGTGTCCGCACCAGTATTAGCGATCGTCCTCACCCGCGCGACTGTCCTAACCACGTCCTCATTAACGTGCCGCTGCCATACAGTAGCAGTGAAATGTGTGCTGTACATGATGTAATATTTATCCTGATTTCAAGTCGCGTGTGTGTGTGTGTTTGTGTTTTTGTTTTGTTTAAGCCTATGAGAACCGATCACGATGGCGCGTTAACGCGGTGTAAGACGTCTCTGCTCGATGTTATCAGTAATATTTACTGCTTGCACGAGCCAAGAGTTTCTGCATTAAATGAAATAGAGAATTGTACAGGAAGGAGAAATTCTGATGAACTTTGAGCAAAATTCTGAAGAATCTGGAGATTTTGGAGAATTCGATTAAAACCTTTTGATAGTACAGCATGCTCGTGTGTGTCTTGCTTGCACACCATACATCGTTTCTATAGCGATAACACACCACTATGAAGACTGAGACTGGAACAGCTGCTGCTCGGAAATACTGAAACTCAGCACAACTGGTTCGAATAAATGCACTTTAGCAAAATGACACAATTCTGCTTTTATCACTAATCTCATTTTAATCATATTTCAGAACTTCCTCTTCATCCAAATGTCTCACGTCTTTTACACGCTTACCTTCTGCGCAGCTGTCCTGAGCTGATAAGTAAATACACCCCTATAGATCCTCAATAAGCTGAACGAGTTTAAATGATTCAGCGATTAAATATATTATCAGCATTATCCCTTAAAGCTCAGAACATTTGATCCTTTATTTGTTTTGCTGATTTATAATAAACATATCCAGGGCTCAGGATTGTGCAGTGTAGCGTAACCTGTCCCTTTTTTTCAGCACTAAACAGACAACATGAACTGAATTGTAGTTTATTTTAACCAACTACATGAACATGACTGAGCAAATAATTTCAAAACAGGTCACAGGGGCAAAGAACACAGCACAGATCACTGTGGAAGAGACGCATCTGCCTGTGTGAACTGTACACACACTCGCTCACCAACACCACACACACAGCACAGGAACTCGGCTGGGAGTTATCGCCACGCCCCCCGTACAGTCCTGACCGCGCTCCAGGACATTTCCACATGTTTTAGGTGTTAAAGGAGTTCCCTGGGAGGCCGGCGTTTCACACATGAAGCAGACGGTCTGATCACGGCTCCGGCGTACCGAGAAACCGTTCTCCAAGCTCTAGTGACACACTGTGATAAGTGCATTAGTGTATCAGGGGACTATATAGAGATATAAAGGGAGTGTTTACTTTCAGCACTGTGTTCTGTTACTCTGTACAAATGAAAAGTCCCGCTTCGACTTGAACACCCGTTATATCAGTCACTGAGCTTTTCATGGATTCATGAAGCTACAGTAGGTGATGAGATAGAATGTAGAAGTCAGATGTTAGATTTGTTGGTGTTTCCTGCCTGTAACTCGGTTCTGTTCCTCATCAGGAAATGATTGGCTCAGAAACAAGTTTTGTTCCTTCCAACTTTAATTCTTCCAAATATCTAAACTCAGCATTGTCCAGTTGTGAAATTCCAGCGTGTAAGTGCAGCAAGTGCACTTCTGTAACCTTTCACCCTTTACACATAAAACCTCCGTGATTTATCAACATCTAAATATCCTCAGGGAGACATTTTTATGATCGCACCATTCGTTTACACGTCTACAGCAATAAAAACGATCGTCTGGCAAAACTGATAAAGAAAAGAAAAGAAGCTTGACAAGTACAACCAGATTCATATTCGTTCAGTCACTCACTCATCACCTGTACCGCTGTAGTCTATGTACAGGGCCGCGGGGGGCCTGGAGCCCTGCAGGTGGGGGACACCGGAGACGACTTGGGAATTCATGTCAGGGTTCACACACATTCACACACTACGGGTACGCCAATGAACCTAATCCGCATGTCTTTGTACTGTGGGACAGACTGTCTCAACAAGCACAGGGAGAACATGCTAATTCCACACACACACACACACACACACACACACACACACACACACACAGCACTTTTGTCAAACTTGAATGTCAAAAATATAAAAAGATGTCACTTTGACATTAGTTTGTGGTGGGCGGAGCCTCTGAGGCTGAGATATTAACATCATTAAAAGTGTTAATCGAGTGCAAAACTAACAGCACCGGCACCAGCCTGACCAGACAAGTGGACCGAGGAGTGTCTCCTGGAACAAATAATAAAGCGACACTGCTTAAACAGCGGACTGTGTAAATCCGGCTTTGAGTTTTTCTGGAATCCTGAAAGATAAACAGTGTGCCATGAGTCTGGGGTTACTAGAGTTCAGCACACAGAGAGAGTCAGTGAAGGGAAAGTAAAAGCTGGACTAAAGTTACCTCACAACACACACACAACACACACACACACACACACACGCACACGCACACGTACACACCACAGACTTGACCGTATAAAACACAGCGGAGCTGAACTCGGCCCGGGTCAGAGTCACTGAGTGCAGACGGACAAACAGACAGGAAGCAGCGCTGCCAAGAGGGACAACAAACATTCAACACAAAACCTTAACACACACACACACACACACACACATGCCTTTTCTACAGCACACTCTATACAGTCCTCTACACAGGTTTTTCTTGCAGATATTTTATATTTAATGAACTAAAACTTATAAAAGAGGAGCTGCAGTGTCTTTACATCCTCACTGCATCTGTTACTGACTGAGCAAAAGCTGATCATCCGGCAAAGATTCGCTCATTTTTTACAAAACTCAAAACACAGACACACACACACAGATAAAAAAAAAACTTAGGACAGTCTGGCTTAATGTTTCAGGACAAAAGTTCAAGCATCAGCAGGTTATCAAAGTTTTTTTTTTTTTTTTTTTTTTTCACACACACACACACACACACACACATTAGTATAAAGTATCTTTATGTTTATATTTCACTTGCCCCAGAAGCCGGGGCGTTCAAGTCAATCCGGGACTTGAGATTTCTGCTGAATGAAGCCGTAAAACAATTGATGAAGATTTACAGAAGACTTCAGTCACAATACGGTGATGAGACTCTGAGTTCCAGTAAAATATCTGAACTGCAAACGTTTAGTGAGACGCCGGGAGAAGTGCATTAGTGTATGAGGGGATTGTAGAGAGGAATAAAGTCAAGTAAAGTAAAGCCTTTATTTTGTCACATATACATCACAGCACAGTGAAATTCCTTCTTCGCATATCCCAGTGTACCTGGGGTCAGAGCGCAGGGTCAGCCATGGTACAGCGCCCCCTGGAGCAGACAGGGTTAAGGGCCGCGCTCAAGGGCCCAACAATGGCAACCTGGCTGAGCTGCGAATCGAACCGCCGATCTTCCGATCAGTAACTCAGTGCCCACTGACCTAAACTTATATAAAGGGAGTTTACTCTGTGTTCTGAGATTAGACTTGTAATTGATCTGTTTCAAATAAATCAATAGTGTTGAAAGGTGAAATTTGGATGATAAAAATCCCCTGAAATGTGTTTCTTCTTTCACACCTAAAACTTCTTTAATAGCAATAACTTACTTTTAAACTTTATGAACCCACAAGAAGTAGAGCGTAAAGCCTTTACATTTTTATACATTTAGTAACCGCTGTTCCTCTCTTCCTGGTAACACCGTGTGGATTTTAATTACATCAAAATCGATTCATTATTAAATGTAATAGTTAGAAAGATCATAGTTCTAATTATAATATGAGTCAGACGTAAAAGCTTCACATAAAACTGCAAAATACAGTAGATTATGTTATTTAGCATTTTCTTCTGTATTTGTCCGGCGCTCTTCATCTAAATCCCTCTGACGCAGAAACAAACTCAAAGAAAACTCTTTCGGTGTAAATGACATAGTTTGTAGTGACTGATATTTAATTTACATTATAATCAATTATTGTTTCATGATTTTAGTTTCTCACTTATTTTATAAGATATTTATGTTATTCTGAATCAAACTTATTTCATATAAACAAAAAAATCTCTTAAGATGAAAAGTATACGCTCCCACTTTCATGTATGATCACAGTGACGAGATGTTTCCTTGACGTACAATTAAATATTGAACATTAAAGCAATAACATGTACTTCATGTGTCACATGATTTTGGTCTCAGCAAAACAAAGTGACAGCAGCGTTCGTCCATGTCTGTACAGTGTGATGAACACAGATACACATGATTCACGAAACATCTCAGCCCTATAAACAGCTCCTAGGGTAAAATTAGTTAAGAGTAGAGTTAAGAGAGGAGGACTTTTAAGAGGTTTAAGAGTTTCTATAGCAGAGGACAAAATGTATGTTCAATGTCCAAACACTGAACGTAAAGCTCAAAGTAAACGCTGCTCTTCTGTCCAGTCTGGTTTTCTTGTTGTTTTACTTCCTTCCGTCTCTCCTGGATTGTTGGCTACAGACCATCCAAAGGTGCAACTTAAATCAACTGTCCTGTCATCATGTACATTGTAAAAGCTGAGACATTTTGCTCCCATCAATCTGAAATGGATCACAAGTAATAAAATCAGTTTAGTAAATAAATGTAAGAATATTAAATATAGTATTAAATATTAGTAATTAAATATAGTAACTACTGTGTGGAAAGTGGTTGTTTCAAAAGTCGACACATTTTCAACATTTAACTGTTTAATTAACTTAGAAGATATTTCGCCTGTAACAGAAACTTTCCATAAAGCAGCCTGTAGTCATGATGATACAATTTCTTTATATACAAACATTATGATTTCACTCTCTGTTCTATTATCATATAGTCCATTTTCACAAAGAGCTCATTTCAAGACCTGTGCAGAGGTCAGAGGTTATTTTTTATCAGCCAATCACAGTCCTTGAATCGCTGCATCATCCCTAGCAACCGGGTCGACCACGCCACGCCCCCTCACTAAGATAAAGGGCTTTGTACTTTCTTTCCTCAGAGTTGCTCTAAGAAGTTTCCTAAATCACTTTTAGTCTAGGACTCCCAGCTAGGACTTTTAAGCTGAGATAGGAGCTCTCTGAGAGAATTCTAAGAAGCTTCGTGAATACGCGCCCTGGTCTCAGTCAGGGTGATGTTTTGCCTGTGGGGCGACACGGCAGAGACAAAAGAGGACAGAGCGTCGCACACTGGAGGACTTGGGGGCTCGAATTCAGGAGGATCTCAGCAACATCCTAATACCCCTCTCTCACTTATGCAGTTTGTAATTGAAATTTAAAGATTTGCATGTAGAATTTGTTTAAAAATTATTGAAACAAAATTATAAAATTATATTCAAAAATAATAATCGAGTTTAGGTAGAAGGCGACACTGTCCCGTTAAGACCCCTGGATAAACGTGTTTTCGTCTTGCTCCGTGTTTCATCACCAGGTGGCAGTGTTTCACCGCGACAGAATCTAAAGCCCATGAAAAGCTCAAACTGATGATCCTGTAGCTCTCAGAGCGTCTGTTTACTCACAGCCTCTCTGCTTACAGCAGGTTTTAATACATTAACAATAATAAAGAAAATAGAGGATTCAAATAAAGAATATGAAATAAGAATATAATCATAAAAATGATACAAATATAGAACACTTACGCTACAGAGGTCATATGGGCGGGGCTTGAGTTACAGCGAATTAGCCAATCACAAACTTAATCGCCATGACGCTAGCTAGCGCTGTTTTAGCTAATATACTGTATTAAAGTTACTCTCTCACTTTAAGGGATTAGACTTTATAGCCTGAACAGTATCGTGCGGCTCAAACTCAGATAAAACTGCTTAGTGTGTAAATGTAACCAGGAGCCCAGTTTACTAAACACACTCACATCCTTACTGTACTGAAGTTCATATTAGTTCATATCTCACGTGTCTGTACTTTACTCGTGTAGTTTTATTAGTGGATATGTTTAACTTCAACTCCGCCCCATCCCTCAGCACATCGCTCTACTTCCTACTTCACTACATTCCTGCATGGCGTCGCGTTACTTAACCCGGGGTGAGGAGTGTTAGAAGCAGGAATATCGCCACCTGCTGACTATTATTTATAATGACATGATTTGCCTTCTCTTCATAAACTGCTTCATCATGCAGCAGGTGTTTGAAATCAGAAGTGGAGACAGTAACATGTCCATGCTGTTTGTGGTCAGTTTGTGGAAATTTCATGTAATGTTCACGTTTGATCCACAGTTTCATGTCACTCCGTAAAATTGGAATGTTAGACTTTAGAAGTTAACTAGCTTGTGAGCAAAAACATTATTATAAAGATAATAGATAAAGCTCCGCCCCTTAAACCGCTTGATCTGCCTGTCGCTCTGGAAAAGTTTGACTTTATGTTCAATAGATTGCTAGCAAAACTGAACATTAGCCAGTTTGCTGGTGGATTTCGCTAGTTGTGTCAAATGCGTTCTCGCTGAATCAGATGGTTCGTGTTAATGTAAGAGCAGTGATGTAAGGTAAGCTAGCCGCGTAGTTGTCCACAGTTCTGCACTGAAGTAGCAACATATCTAGCTTAGCTAATGAAAGAATTACATAAATATTGGAAATTGGAAAATTTGCTGCTTAAGTTTTTATAATAACAATTTGCATATACTCCAGAATGTTCTGAAGAGTGATGAGATGAATTGCATAGTCCTTCTTTGCCATGAAAATTAACTTAATCCTGAAAAAAACTTACCACTGCATTTCATTGCTGTCATTAAAGGACCTGCTGAGATCATTTCAGTAATCGTCTTGTTAACTCGGGTGAGAATGTTGACGAGCACAAGGCTGGAGATCATTATGTCAGACTGATTGGGTTAGAATGGCAGACTTGACATGTTAAAAGGAGGGTGATGCTTGAAATCATTGTTCTTTCATTGTTAACCATGGTGACCTGCAAAAATGGCTTCACAGGCAAGGATATTGTGGTTACTAAGATTGCACCTAAATCAACAATTTATAGGATCACAAGAACTTCAAGGAAAGAGGTTAAATTCTTGTTAAGAAGGCTTCAGGGCGTCCAAGAAAGTCCAGCAAGCGCCAGGATCGTCTCCTAAAGAGGATTCGGCTGCGGGATCGGAGTGCCACCAGTGCAGAGCTGCTCAGGAATGGCAGCAGGCAGGTGTGAGCGCATCTGCACCCACAGTGAGGCCAAGACTTTTGGAAGATGGTCTGGTGTCAAGAAGGGCAGCAAAGAAGCCACTTCTCTCCAAAAAAAAAACATCAGGGACAGATTGATCTTCTGCAAAAGGTATGGCGAATGGACTGCTGAGGACTGGGGCAAAGTCATATTCTCGGATGAAGCCTCTTTCCGATTGTTTGGGGCATCTGGAAAAAGGTTTGTCCGGAGAAGAAAAGGTGAGCGCTACCATCAGTCCTGTGTCATGCCAACAGTAAAGCATCCTGAGACCGTTCATGTGTGGGGTTGCTTCTCATCCAAGGGAGTGGGCTCACTCACAATTTTGCCCAAAAACACAGCCATGAATAAAGAATGGTACCAAAACACCCTCCAACAGCAACTTCTTCCAACAATCCAACAACAGTTTGGTGAAGAACAATGCATTTTCCAGCACGATGGAGCACCGAGCCATAAGGCAAAAGTGAGAACTAAGTGGCTCGGGGACCAGAAACGTTGAAATTTTGGATCCACGGCCTGGAAACTCCCCAGATCTTAATCCCATTGAGAACTTGTGGTCAATCCTCAAGAGGCAGGTGGACAAACAAAAACCCACTAATTCTGACAAACTCCAAGAAGTGATTATGAAAGAATGGGTTGCTATCAGTCAGGATTTGGCCCAGAAGTTGATTGAGAGCAGCCCAGTCGAATTGCAGAGGTCCTGAAAAAGAAGGCCAACACTGCAAATACTCACTCTTTGCAGAAATGTCATGTGATTGTCGATGAAAGCCTTTGAAGTGCTTGTAATTATATTTCAGTACATCACAGAAACAACTGGAACAACGATCTAAAAGCAGTTTAGCAGCAAACTTTGTGAAAACTAATATTTGTGTCATTCTCAACACTTTTGGCCACGACTGTACTTCATTATTATGATAAGAGTTTTTTCTAAAGACCAGTAAACCTGTTTGTGATTGGTGGATTGACCTCTTACCTAAGCCCCGCCCTGTTGACTCAGATGTGCTGTGAAATATTGATGCAAAATGAGCACAAGGTGAAAGGTGTGTGTATACAGTATATCCATACGCATCTATATACAGTAATACTGACAGAGACGAGCTGTGCACTTGACGTTAAATTGTTTACAGTAAAATGTAACTACAGGCTGAAGAGCTCGAGCGTTACCTACGAGATGAACTGATAAACAGTTAAAGTTAAACATACAGTTCCCCTCCACAGGCCGAGCGATAAAGCGGCGCAGCGCCGAGATAACGACTTTATGATTCTCTTCATCACGGAGATGAAACCCGACGAGTGTGACAAATAAAAACCTTCGTAAGTGCACTGAGTGAGGGTTTGAGCTTATAATCCTTAAGTAGACGAAGGTGTGGCGATACATCACGGCCTGAACAACAACCGACCGCTTAAAAACAATAACCTGCTTAAATATGATTTTTGATTTACAACTCAGTGCTGCTAAATTCTGCATTCTGATTGGTCAAGAGATCTTAAGAATATCTCACGTTCACATTTGATTGGTTACAGAGTCCTGATTAATTACAATTCAATTAACATTTTATTTATGTAGCACTTTTAACAATGGTCTTTGTCACAAAGGAGCTCTACAAAATAAAAAAAAATAAAAAAATTAATTGATTGATTTATTAACTAATTAGAATCAATTTCGAAGATTAATGATCTCACGCTTGCATCTGACTGACTACAGCGCCCCCTGTCCAATCAGAAACAAACTATTATGTAATATTATTTTCAATCATAACACACGTTGTTGTTGCTGTTTTTTATTTGTTAGTGTTATTGTACTTTTTTTTTTACTCATTTAAAAAGATAATTGTTAAATTGCTTGTGTTATTGTTTAGTTACACACGGTTACACAGAGCACATGCCAGACAGATCGCTGTTCATTTCTTATTTTCATCTACAGAAGGATTGTGACACGGGAGGAGGTACGCCGTCGGCTTGTGTGTCCCTCCGTCCATCTGTCCCAAATCCTCCGTGGTCCAGTGTCTCCAGGACGAGGTCGCTGAATGTTTGTAGGATTCATTTGGAACCAGCAGATGATCAGATTACATTCAGGAAGTGATTCGATCAGGGTGAAGGTCATTCTTCAACTTTTCCATTGTTTAAAATTTTTCGGGTTAAAGTTTTGGCACCCCTGGCGTTTTGCAGCTTCATGAACGCACTTGAGGGACTTGAACAAGTGCTTCTGGTGTTTACTGTTTACGCTGAACATTCAGCAAGTTATTAACGCCTCTATGTCAAGTTCAGAGAATTTGTTATAAATACTGGATCCAGTTCCTCACGCCATCGTGTGCGTGGCGGTATTTAAACCAACCCGGCAGACGGACCAGTGTGAGTGTGTGTGTGTGTATGATGAGCACCTGGTAAGAGCGCGGTTCAATCTGATCGGACATACAGTAGTAGTAAGTCGGTTCAATTTCATTGTACCTGGTGTGAGTGTGATCACGTGTGTGACAGGAAATAAGTGGCAACATGATGGAAGTGTTGAGAACCTGACAGGAACGCGGCCAGGACGTAGAATGAACTTGATAAAACGCACATTTTTCCATTTTGATCCTGTTCCCACTGCGTTCTTTGATACAATGTGTGTTACAATGTGTTCTTTGTCCCTTTAATGGTGCCTAAAGAAATAAATCTCACAGTGAAATACAAGTGTTGTCTCTACGCCTTTAAACTGTGAGGGGAATCCTGGACGTCATTTTGTCTCAGAGCTGCTTTCCACTGTATTGAAATCTGTCTGTTAGGATTATTCTCCATCAGCACAGATATTTTCTATCATCGTGTTCCCGGACTGATACGTTGAAACCGACGAGGCCGACTCATTTCTACCACACACACACACACACACACACACACACACACAAAATGTACCTGACCTGAATGTTTGTAAGTTGGGGACTACCTGTATACCTGCATTATTAGGACGCTTAGTGAACTCCATAGTCCGCACCAGTGTGTGACGGAGTGTGTGTCGTTTTGATCAGTCTTTTGCCTTTTATAGAAGTTTGTTTCTGTGTAGGATAAATCCTACTCCGTGTCTAAACTCAGGAACGAGATCTGTAATTGAAGCCTGAGTAGGAAAAATCTGGTGTATATTTAAAGTTTGGTTTGGCCTGAAAACATTTACACAACACTTTAGTAAAAGCCTGATTAAAATCAAGTTTAAACAACCAGCTTTTTTGTCACTGCAGAAAGAAAGAAAAGGGGGGGAAAAAAACAACACACACAAGACGCTGATCGACTGCTGCACAAAATACGCAGATTTGCTTTTATTCTTCAAACACAATAAAAACTAAATAAAGAATTATTCACATTGTTGTGTGGATCAGTTCTGTCAAAAGAAATTGAACAAAAGAAACTCATCCTAACATAATGACTTAAAAACACCTACAGCTTTTTTTTGTTTGTTTTCCTCATAAATAGGAGCGAAGTGAGAGGCGTGGAAGTGAGAGTTCTGCTGGAGACACAGTGTAGAGGAAGAGGAGATGATCAGCCATATGTCGGGGTTAAACACCAAGCTGCCTCCAGTTAACACCGGCGCCAAGAACGTTCACACCCGTACAGCAGAACCACGGCGTACAAAACCATTCCAGCTGATAAAAAATAAACTTTCATTTATTTAGCAACATTTGTTTTACCAGCTGATGGCATCAACATCGTTATTAAGAACCGGGGGGAAAAATCCAGAAACATTATGGCAATAAAATAACACCTTAACAATACTTAAAATAAAATGTAAAAAAAGTTCAGAGAGACTGAGTATTATTGTTTTGTTATTGATTTATGTTTTTTTTTTGGCCAGGAAGTCTTTTTAAATGTGTATGTATGTATGTAACGTAATTGTGTGTCTTTAAATCTTTAATTAGGAACACCCCGAAAAAATAAACCTGAAGGGGAACGCGGATGTTCCGGAGGCTTCTGTCTCTTTTCTGCTCGCTCTTAATCTTTTCATCATAAATAAGCAACCCAAACGCGACCTGCTATAATCATTTGCCTCTCTGTTAGCCTTTTTATGCTTAGCATCCATATTCTGCAGTTGCCTAGCAACAGTTCTTGTCAATTATATCCACCTGATTATCAATTGGTTTAAACAAATCGAGTTATTAGAATAAAGCATGACAATGATCGTAAATAACAATGAAGGTTAGAATATTTTCTTGCATGACCATAAGGGGGAAAAAAAAGAAAGAAAACGAATCATGTGATGTTATTCAGTAAAACTCGCTGAATAATAAAAAATAAAAATCAGTTACAAAGAACAAAACAAAATATTTATATTCTCTATAAAACCTTCAAAAGCGAGCAATCAGAGAGGAACAAATTAAGTGACCTTTAATACCTTTAATTATACTCTATAGGAACATGTGGCGCACGTCCATGGTGCATGGTTCCTTTGGGATTGTTTTTCTTGTCCGTAATGTCCTGAGCTTTCTACGCTGAAGCTCTAGATCAAACCACAAAGTTTCTGAAGATTTCTATTTTTACCTCCAGAAAGCCTCCTTCTTTGTTGAAAATGACTATCTACAGAAACAGCGGCTCCTCCAGGGTTATATGGATTGTGAAAACACGTTTCCCTTTTTTAAAAAGTAAGACTTCTACGTTAAACCTTAAAGAATTGTACAGTGATAAACAATATGATGCTCAGTATCTCTGGACTGCTTTTACATGGTTTCTGGAACTAAACGATGAGGAGGAGGAGGAGGGGGAGTGTTTAAACTCCGTGAGTAAATAATCACACAGATTCTATTTACAGCATGAATGGAGATCAGGGCTAAAAGAAGCCACTACACAGTTCACAGCCAGGAGCCATGAACTAAAAATCACTCTATAATCACAACAGAGCTCGGGACCTAAAGGTGGGGGACTAAACAAGCTTTACAGAGAGAGAGAGAGAGAGAGAGAGAGAGAGAGAGATTCACATATTCTCTTGCGTATTATTTCATATAATAATAAAACACTTCATCAGTTTTGGTTTTCCTTTCCAAGTACATTCACATAAGCCATTATTATTTTTATTATTATTATTATTATTATTATTTATTAGAGCACAATTTCTTCCTCATGTGACACAAGCAAAGCAGTGAAGCTTGTTCGACTAAAACGAGGCGACTATAGATTCAGAACTCAATGAACTGCTTCGTGCTGCGTTTAGAAACCTTCCTGCAACCCTAACACAAACGTTACAGCAAACTCAGACTCACTAAAGCACCAGAGCTCTAGAGCGCCCTCTTCGGCTGAAGCACACCCTGGTTATCGAGTACAGGTCATGAACGCCGTGCTGCTGCCGCTTCCTGCTCATGCATGTCGTCATGACACACCTGGAACCCCATGCTTTGTGTTAAATCGGACTCGTCTCCAGATTATCCTTTGTCCCTGACGAACCTGCTCGGATCTCTCGGATATTTTGTTCGCTACATAAACGACCTTTATTTTAATTCTTACAAATGTTTACATTGTTTTTTTTTTTTAATTAACTTTGCAGTTCAATTCAATTAATATAATTTTTTTTTTAGTCACAAAGAGTCTTTACAGAAATAATAATTTTTAAAAAAGTCTAGAAATCTTTTGAAAGTTGTATAAACTAATAGATTTCAGAATCTCTTCATTAGTTACACATGCAGCCTTTTATTCACACACTCACAGTGTAATGAAGGTTCAGGTGATCCTCAGGTCTCGGGTTCGAGTCCGTGCTTTTATTGTTAATAGTTTTATTTGATTTAATAGAGTTGAAGATAAAATATTAACTAATAATAATAATAACAGTAATAATAATAATAATAGGTGGCTTGTGTGTCCTTCTGTCTTTGAGATGCGATTCATTCATTCATTTATTTATTTCATTTATTTAGCGACGGAGCAGTAAGTGCTTTACGACTGACAGACTCACAGTTTGACTCGGGTCACTTCGTTAACGAGGGCCGTTAATTGACGCCCTGCGACTGGAATTAAAGTGACACTTTATCCTACAATTTACATCCTAATCGTCCCCAAAAGAACCCAGAACGAGATGGTTCTGTTACAGAGCGAGTGATGAGGAAAGAGCAACACTCGCGCGTATACACACACACACATACAGATCTGTGTGTGGAGAGTGTGTGTATGGTGTGTGTGTGGTGTGTGTGTGGTGTGTGTGTGGTGTGTGTGTGAGTGAACAGGAAGTGTGTATCCGTCACTGTGAGGAGTATGAACTGCCTCTTGGTTCCTGCAGGAGTTTTCAGGCTGGTCTCAATCAGGTCAGATACAGAGCTTTATCTCTCTGCAGAGCACTGTGGAACACACACACACACACACACACACACACACACACTCACGTTAACTTTATTCTGAAACAAAATCTTTTCTCTCTCTCTGTCCACATGACTGTTTATATGATTGTGTTGTTTGTGTCTTTAAATGTGTGTGTGTGTGTGTGTTTCTATAATTATGTTTATGTATTTTTATTTTTGTTTATGTATTTAGTGTTGTGTTTTAGTATGTTTATATTACTATATTTGTGTTTGTGTGTTTTGTGTATCATGTGTCTTTCTATGACTATATTTGAGTGTGTGTGTGTGTGTGTGTGTGTGTGTGTGTGAATGATTGTGTCCTGTATATGTTTCTATGACTGTGTCTTTGAGTGTGTGTGTGTGTGAGTGTGTATGATTGTTTGAGTGTGTGTTTATTATTGTGTATGTGTTTGCATGTGTCTGTGTTTATATTTGTGTGTTAATATCAGTGTGTGTGTGTGTGTGTGTCTGACCCGTTAGTGCAGTACTCGGCGGTCCAGTCGAGCCCCTGAGTCGGGCCGGTCCTGCACCCGGAGCGATAATCCATGGAGGGAGAGACGCTGATCAAACTCTGATACTCGGCCTGGAGAGGAAAACCCTGAGAGAGACGCAACACAAGAACAAGGTTACACACACACACACACACACACACACACACACACACACATACTGACAAAAACACAAAAATAAACACATACAAATGCTTATAAAGACGGTGTGTCATAAACACACACACACAAAATGCTCCATAAATAAATAATAAAACTAAAGACAGCTTTGTCGGATGTCATATTAACGTTAACATTAAAACCGCTTTAATAAATAATGCTGGTGTGTCAGCGTCACCATGTGTTACCATAGTGACAGGGTACCTTCACACAACCTTCCCATAATAACTGAAGTAGTACCACTGCAGACACAGAACCACACCAACATGCTAATCTCCTCTCCAGGAGTGTAAACCACAGGTGGGACTGAAGAGGATATAATATTCATAATATCTCCCCCGTCAATCCAGGCAGCACTGGCCAATCACAAGCTCTCAGACCGTGAATGTAAAAGAGGGTGGATAGCGCTTTCCTCTGAGTGAATGTAGAGAGACAATACAGGAGACTGTGATGTTAGCGCCCTTTACTGGCTTTGAGGGAGACTGCATTGTTTTTTTTTTTTTTGCTTCAGTACAGGTTCCCTCCTGCTGTTCTGAACCCACACAAGATTTATGGGTCGTCTGTGGTCCGTATGAGGGCGGAGCTAAAGAAGCATAAAAAGAATGAACTAGTCAAATTTATTTTGCGTCAATATTTATAATGTGTAAAAATAGTTTTAATTATTATTACTAATTAGGGAATGTGAGTCTGACAGGTCTGTGGTTTTATCATCATTATTATTATTATTATTATTATTATTACTATTACTACAAAAACGAGCAATTCCTCTAAAGTTTTTATTTATTTATTTTTTTGAAGTATGTTTAATTTTGAAAACGGACATGCGAATTTACAAAGGCAGTACATCAGTGCACCCGAGTGCATGCTGGGAAGCGGGTACGAAGAAGATATTCAAATGTGAAGACTTTTTTTCCCCCTGCGCTCCTGAGAACGAGTGCATGTGAAAGGGAAGCTAATCTCGGCGGTACACAAGAGAATCTGACTGAAAGAGCATGACAGCAGGTGGCTGCAATTTTTTCCACCCTCTTTCTCCTCCTCCCCCTCCAGAGATTCTACCTATTCATGCACTGTTCCTCAAATTCTTCTCCCTCGGTCTGACACAAAGACTCCATCTGCCCTTTTGTGTCACTTCACCCTCCACCCCGATTTCTCCTTCCCGTCCTCTTTCACAGCTAAAAAAGTTGAACCGCCATCGTTTTTTTTTTTCCCCTCCGCTCAACAAATATGCAAAAAATTAAATAAAACGTGGATTATTGCTAGACTTCGGATTAAAAGCTGTGCTGCTACGAACGGCTTAACACGCACGCACACACACACACACACTTTAGAGAAAAGAAGAAAATCCAGATTTAACATCCTCTGAAATACTGACACACAAATCTAAATCTGTTTTTCTTTTTCAGATAAAATCATTAATCATCTGTAGTTTTTTTCCACTCACTTTTAACAATAATCATCCGTCACATCAATTCATTAGGTAGATGAAGGAAAAAAAAACAATCAAGTAGTTGCTCTTTTAAATGTTTCTTACAATCCTCAAGATGAGAAACGCACCACGATTCACCTTCAATAGGCTTTCATATTCAAATAAGAAGGTTTTAACTGAGTTTTTCTTTTTCTTTCATGGGAACTGTTTCAACTGGAAATATGTGGAGATGTTTCCCAGCATGCTTTTCACAGAGTCACAAAAAAAAAAGAAGCCAATAACAAAAGATAACACTTAACACGACTTCTACTACTGTAGGTTTGCTTAACTCATCGGACTGATGGATGTCGATTAGCAGATAAAAATGCTATAACACAACTCTTGGGTTTTGCCAAACAGACTATAGGGAGCTAGGAGGCGTACTATATATATTTAAAAAAAGGTATTTGTGTGTGTGTGTGTGTGTGTGTGTGTGTGTGTGTGTGTGTGTGTGTGTGTGTGTGTAACAAAGAAGAAAGAACGAGCAGCTGAGTAAGTTTATAATGCAAACCTGTACAGAAACATACAGGAATATAAATCTCTTGTCTAAATCTGTCCTCTCTACACTTGCCCTGTCAATCTCTATATTTTACTTTTAATCCAAACTCGATCTCTGTAAGTTTGAACTGTTCATTTGTAAACTTACTTCGTTCATCTGATTAACTCCAGAGACACAAACGCCATTTCGTTTCAGTTTACAAGGATTTTACAAGGGACATACACATAGCGTAGGTGGAAGACAATGCGTTGTCCTCATATGAGGACACTGGGGTCTCATGAAACAATTTAGTAATCCTGTATATTTACTGTTAATCCTGTAAACCTGTGCTTGTACATGATTATGTAAATCTGTAAATGTTATTGTGTTAATCTGTGATTTTATTGTGTGAACGTGTGTCTTTTAATTCTTCTTGTCTGCTGTTGTAGTTTTTCCTCTCTATTCCTAAACTTAAGACCCCTACGGCTCGGCTTCATCTGAAAATCGTCTGATGACCTTTTAAATCATAAATCATCATTTTATGGTCATTTCAATCTTAATTAGAAAATTAATATTTCTATTTATTTATTTAGCATAAATTACCTCTTGCTGCTTATCTTTACACTTTGAGAAATGCTGCTCTACTGTGTGTGTGTGTGTGTGTGTGTGTGTGTGTGTGTGTGTGTGTGTGTGTGTGTACTATGCCTTTGGACTTCTCCTTAGCTCATCATAGAATGCCTTGCTCTGAGCACTGAGCGCGTACACACACACACACACACACACACACACACACACACACACACACACACACAGATCAGAAAGAGACAATAACTCTATTATGACTGTAATGTCAAAAGGGAGACATTCAATCTTTAATTAGTTTTGCCTTATTTATTTCATTGTGTGTGTGTGTGTGTGTGTGTGTGTGAGAAAGAGAGAGGGGTGTATGAGAAATGTATGATACTTTTTTCCTGTTCTATTTACTAACATCCTAATCAGCTCAAACCTTACACTCTTATCTCGTCCCTCACGCTCTTGTCTCGTCCTCGTCCCTCACGCTCTTGTCTCGTCCTCGTCCCTCACGCTCTTGTCTCGTCCTCGTCCCTCACGCTCTTGTCTCGTCCTCGAACCTCACGCTCTTATCTCGTCCTCGAACCTCACGCTCTTATCTCGTCCTCGAACCTCACGCTCTTATCTCGTCCTCGTATCTCACGCTCTTATCTCGTCCTCGTATCTCACGCTCTTATCTCGTCCTCGTATCTCACACTCTTATCTCGTCCTCGTACCTCACACTCTTATCTCATCCCTGTATATCACACTCTTATCACACTCTTATCTCATCATTGTATCTCACACTCGTATCTCACACTCGTATCTCACACTCGTATCTCATCATTATATCTCACACTCTTATCTCATCATTATATCTCACACTCTTATCTCATCATTATATCTCACACTCTTATCTCATCATTATATCTCACACTCTTATCTCGTCCTCGTACCTCACACTCGTTTCTTGTCCCTGTACCTCACACTTGTCTCACACTGGTATCTCATCCCATCCTCAAAGCTTACCCTCAGAACTCACCCTCATCGCTCATCTTCATACCTCACACCCAGAACTCGTAGCTCGTCCTCGTACCTCACACTCTTATCTCGTCCTCGTACCTCACACTCTTATCTCGTCCTCGTACCTCACACTCTTATCTCGTCCTCGTACCTCACACTCTTATCTCGTCCACGTACCTCACACTCTTATCTCGTCCACGTACCTCACACTCTTATCTCGTCCCTGTACCTCACACTCTTATCTCGTCCCTGTACCTCACACTTGTCTCACACTCGTATCTCATCCTCATCCCATCCTCAAAGCTTACCCTCAGAACTCACCCTCATCGCTCATCTTCATACCTCACACCCAGAACTCGTACCTCACACTCTTATCTCGTCCCTCACACTCTTATCTCGTCCTCGTACCTCACACTCGTATCTCGTCCTCGTACCTCACACTCTTATCTCACACTCGTATCTCATCCTCATCCCATCCTCAAAGCTTACCCTCAGAACTCACCCTCATCGCTCATCTTCATACCTCACACCAGAACTCATAGCTCATCCTCTTACCTCATCCTCGTACCTCACACTTACTTCTTTTACTTCTTTTATTGTGTAAAGCTGCTTTGCGACAATGTCAATTGTTAAAAGCGCTATATAAATAAAATTGACTTGACTAGCTGTGTCTATATTAGTGTTTTGCACTTAATTAAACCTCTGACAGCTTCATAGAACAATCTTGCATGACTCACTCGCCATTCCAATCTAACATTCTCACAACATGCTGGTTTACAAGAACAATATAGCTCCTAGTGCTCGCATCAATCACACGCTGTGACCTTTAGTTTCTCCTAAACATCAATTCTTTTTTTAATATTCAGCAAGCTTCAGTGAACTTAAGAAGCTTAACGCACTAGCTAACATCGGAGGTGTAAAGTGTTTTAAGGACTGAGAACATTGACTAGGACTTGATGTAATTTTTCTGTGTTCTTTTTCAGGAAAAAATACGTTAGCATTGATGTTCTGCATTATTTGTGAAAAATGGCCACACTAGATCCAAAATGCTGGTAAGAAAGAGAACATTGGCTCCAGAATGATTATGAGAAAGACGTGACAGTGGCCTGTTTGTTTAGAAACCATGATTGTAGTCGTGTGTGTGTGTAGGGGGGGGTGTCACCTGGGCCATAGAAGGTGAGTGCAGTTGCATGGTGTGGCTTCCCATCTGCTGCTGCAGGCCGATGTGCTGGTGTAGCGGGGGGCTGATCTGAAGAGGAGGGGGCGTCGTAGCCGCCATGTTGCCCATGCCGATGTTGGCGCCGGGCCTAGAGACGCCAGCCCGTCCCAGTCCAGGCTGCATGGGGGGCAGATGAGGCTGCTGGGGGTACGGAGGAGCCATGTAGAGGCCTGGATGTGACTGGAACGACGGTGGCTTGGGACCAAGCATCTGAGACGGCTGGGAGACCTTCACCTCTCCCGGCTCGCTGTAACTCTACAGGAACATCAACGACTGCATTAACACACACATCTACACGGCTGCAGGACAGAGCCTGAGAACCCTGAGACCGTACAGTGTTGATGCCTGAGAGTTTGTCAGTATACCTGTGAGACGAGCGTGGCTCTGTAAGCAGCCAGTTGTTTCAGGTACTCCTTCTTCGCCGTCTCCGTCTTCTTCTTATACACCTGAGATGAAGAAGAAAAACACAGACGCAAATCATTATGAAGTCATCTTGAGCTGTCCTAAGAGCTCTGATTTGATTCCATATACGTAATTAGTGTACAGGGTGGGCCATTTATATGGATACACCTTTATAAAATGGGAATGGTTGGTGATATTAACGTCCTGTTTGTGGCACATTAGTATATGTGAGGGGGCAAACTTTTCAAGATGGGTGGTGACCATGGTGGCCATTTGGAAGTCGGCCATCTTGGATCCAACTTTTGTTTTTTCAATAGGAAGAAGGTCATGTGACACATCAAACTTATTGGGAATTTCACAAGAAAAACAATGGTGTGCTTGGTTTTAACATAACTTTATTCTTTCATGAGTTATTTACAAGTTTCTCTTTGTTCACAGCCATTGACATGTCGAAGAGGTTAACACGTGATGAGCGGATCGAAATTGTGTTGATATCTGGTGAACGCAGAAACCGGGTCATTGCAGCAGATTTCAATGCAAGACACCTTACGAGACCACCCATCTCCCATGCTACAGTTAGCAAACTGCTTGCTAAGTTTCATGAAACTGGTTCAGTGTTGGATTTGCCAAAATGTGGACGCATGAAAACTGTCACTAATGAACAAACATCAGTGGCTGTCCTAGCTTCATTCAGCAAGAGTCCACAGCGTAGCACTCGCCGCATGTCACTGGAGAGCGGCATTAGTCGAACATCCCTTCGGCGAATATTAGCTACTCACAAATGGCACCCTTACAAACTCCAGCTACTGCAGCATCTCAACGAGGATGACCCAGATCGGCGCACACAATTTGCAGAATGGGCAAAACAAAAATTGGAACAGGACCCTCAGTTCACGCAGAAGATTTTGTTCAGTCATGAGGCAAACTTTTATGTGAATGGTGAAGTTAACAAACAAAACCACCTCTATTGGTCTGACACTAACCCACATTGGATAGATCCCTCCAAGACTGTTGGAACAAAAAAAGTGATGGTATGGTGTGGTATATGGGGTACAAAGATAGTGGGGCCATTCTTCATCAATGGAAACCTCAAGGCCACTGGATATTTGAAATTGCTACATGATGATGTGTTTCCCTCTTTATGCACTGAAGCTGGCACGTTCCCTGAGTTTTTCCAGCAAGATGGTGCACCACCACATTATGGGTGTCAGGTCCGAGCATTCCTAGATGAACAGTTTCCTGAAAAGTGGATTGGTCGTCGTGGGCCAGTTGAATGGCCCCCAAGGTCTCCCGATCTGACTCCCTTAGACTTTTATCTTTGGGGTCATCTGAAGGCAATTGTCTATGGTGTGAAGATACGAGATGTGCAGCACCTGAAACTACGGATACTGGAAGCCTGTGCTGGCATTTCTTCTGCGGTGTTGCTGTCAGTGTGTGAAGAGTGGGAGAAGAGGGTTGCATTGACAATCCATCACAATGGGCAGCACATTGAACACATTTTATAAGTGGTCAGAAACTTGTTAAATAACTCATGAAAGAATAAAGTTATGTTAAAACCAAGCACAGCATTGTTTTTCTCGTGAAATTCCCAATAAGTTTGATGTGTCACATGACCCTCTTCCTATTGAAAACCAAAAGTTGGATCCAAGATGGCCGAATTCTAAATGGCCACCATGGTCACCACCCATCTTGAAAAGTTTGCCCCCTCATATATACTAATGTGCCACAAACAGGACGTTAATATCACCAACCATTCCCATTTTATTAAGGTGTATCCATATAAATGGCCCACCCTGTACTAATCGAGATACACCAGGACACACCCCTGCCCGAAATAAACACACCTGATCGAGTCTAGACAGGATCATCTTACTGATGGAGAAGATGGAATGTTCCATCAGTCTGAGATAGAGATATTCCAGCAACTCAACCGTATGTGCATGTGTGTGTGTGTGTGTTATTTGCACATCAGTACATCAGTGTTTATTGCCTCCATCATCAGACACACACCGAGAGCACAGAAGAACACGCCGTTCTTTTTTATCGGAGAAACACCCCGTCATAAACATCCTGACAGAGCGATGATAAATCAGTGAAACGGCTGTACTGTACTCTGTACTATTCATTTCTGCTCTAACACACACCTGAAACAAAACTTACAGCACATCAGTGTGTTTCATTTTCGTGCAAAACCAAACCAAACCACAACAAAACACACTGCTAGATCTACAGTACGATAACGTGTGTTTTTTTTGTTGTTGTTTTTTTGCACTTACTTGGTGAAAAGGTGTCATTATTTTAACTGTTTCTCTCGTTTTTCCCCCCCAATAGGGGCCGTCCCTCTAAACCTGTATTGGTTTGCATTTTAGTTAAAAGGGAAATGATCATATTATAATATCTTGACTGTTTTATTAATAAAACCCTCTAATAAAAATTTTCTTTTTCTTAAAAAAAGGGGATGTTTATTGATGGATATCAATATTAAATAGTTTTTAACTCAAACTTCAATGCTTTCTTATTATAATCTTTGCTTGTTCTTAATTGAAATTAGAGATCAGGAATTAACGGCTATAGATCAGGAATTAGAGGATACAGATTAGGGGACAGAAATAAGGACAATTAGGACAGTAAATTAGGAGTTAGAGACGTGGGGATAGAGATGCGGGATTATGCATTAGGAGATTAGTGGATACAGATTTGGAGTTAGGGATTAGAGGACATTGATTAGGAGATACAGATTAAGGGATTATAGAGATATCGATTATGGGATAGAAATCAGATGTTTGGCATTAAAGGTAAAGTCTAGAGATTAAAGATGTATAATTAACATGGGCAACATTAGATGCTAGAGATTAGATGATATAAATTAGGAGTTGGGGATTAGAAGATAGAGATATAGAGTTTTAGCATTATGAGACTAGGAGAGAGTTGGGGTTTTGTCAACAAGGGATAGGGATTAGAGGTGATGATGGTTTAGGCATTAAAGATCATGGATTAGGGGATTAGAGATGAGAGGTTATGCATTAGCAGTGAGATATTAGGTGTTAGGAACTGGTGGAAAGAGATTAGAGTTTAGGGAATAGGGAAATAGGGAATAGGGATCAGAGGTTAGAGATTAGAGAATAGGGATCAGAGGTTAGAGATTAGAGAATAGGGATCAGAGGTTAGAGATTAGAGAATAGGGATCAGAGGTTAGAGATTAGGGAATAGGGATCAGAGGTTAGATATTAGAGAATAGGGATCAGAAATTAGAGAATAGAGATCAGAGGTTAGAGATTAGAGAATAGGGATCAGAGGTTAGAGATTAGAGAATAGGGATCAGAGGTTAGAGATTAGGGAATAGGGATCAGAGGTTAGAGAATAGAGAATAGGGATCAGAAATTAGAGAATAGGGATCAGAGGTTAGAGATTAGAGAATAGGGATCAGAGGTTAGAGATTAGGGAATAGGGATCAGAGGTTAGATATTAGAGAATAGGGATCAGAGGTTAGAGAATAGAGAATAGGGAATAGGGATCAGAGGTTAGATATTAGAGAATAGGGATCAGAGGTTAGAGAATAGAGAATAGGGAATAGGGATCAGAGGTTAGATATTAGAGAATAGAGATCAGAGGTTAGAGATTAGGGAATAGGGATCAGAGGTTAGATATTAGAGAATAGGGATCAGAGGTTAGAGAATAGAGAATAGGGATCAGAGGTTAGAGAATAGAGATCAGAGGTTAGAGATTAGAGAATAGGGATCAGAGGTTAGATATTAGAGAGTAGGGATCAGAGGTTAGAGAATAGAGATCAGAGGTTAGAGATTAGAGAATAGGGATCAGAGGTTAGAGATTAGAGAATAGGGATCAGAGGTTAGAGATTAGAGAATAGGGATCAGAGGTTAGAGATTAGAGAATAGGGATCAGAGGTTAGAGAATAGAGAATAGGGATCAGAGGTTAGAGATTAGGGAATAGGGATCAGAGGTTAGAGATTAGGGAATAGGGATCAGAGGTTAGAGAATAGGGATCAGAAATTAGAGAATAGGGATCAGAGGTTAGATATTAGAGAATAGGGATCAGAGGTTAGAGATTAGAGAATAGGGATCAGAGGTTAGATATTAGAGAATAGGGATCAGAGGTTAGATATTAGAGAATAGGGATCAGAGGTTAGATATTAGGGAATAGAGATCAGAGGTTAGAGATTAGAGAATAGGGATCAGAGGTTAGAGATTAGAGAATAGGGATCAGAGGTTAGAGATTAGAGAATAGGGATCAGAGGTTAGAGAATAGGGAATAGGGATCAGAGGTTAGAGAATAGGGAATAGGGATCAGAGGTTAGAGTTTAGGAGTTCGTGATTAAACCCTGTGAGTAACGTGTTAAATAGGAGAGTGTATAATAAAGAAGGAAGGAGATGATTGGAGAACCTGTTTCTGCTCCTCCCCCAGGCCGTCCCACATGGAGGCCACGATCTTGGACACTTCTCCGAAGGTGGCGTTGGGGTTCTGGCCCTTGATGGCGGCCTGCGTGTCTCTGAAGAACAGAGCGTACGCCGAGACGGGTTTCTGAGGCTCGTTCGGATCTTTCTTCTTCTTCTTCTTGGGAGTTTTTGGTTTCTTGGCCACATCTGTAGCTGCTCTCTTCTCCGCTCCACCCTGAGGAACAAAACCACGTCAAAATTAAGAGTCAGAGAGAAAAAAAAAAGTGCTCACACAGTTCACATCTTTAATACAAGTCTTAATGACTCTGTTTGTGTGTGAGTGTGTGTGTGTAGTGACCTTGAGAGCCTCGTCTGTGTCGTCCTCATGGACGGAGCTGGAAGGAGAGGGCGTGGCTGACTTGCTCTCGGGAGGAGACGGTGAGCCGTGGGCTCCGCCAGCATTCCCGTTACTCCCGACGTTCCCGCTCAAACCCAGCTGAGCGCTGAGCTGTGATTGGCTGACGGAGGTCAGCTGACCCTGAGGAGCCATTCCTGACGGTGTTCTGTGTCTAAGAGCGTCCCCGTGAGGACGGCTGCCGTACCGCGAGTCCGAATTCACCATCTGCTGCATCTGCAAGTGTAAAAGCACACACAGAGGTTAAACCCTGACCTGTACCATGACTCTGACCTTTGACCCCTGCGCCCGGCCTTGCTCACTGACCAATCACTTCCTGTGGGGGCGTCACCTGACACCACTGACAGCAGCAGGTGAGCTGAAACTCACCCGCTCACATACACACACACACACACACACCTGCTATTGTTCACCCACAATGCCCCTGACAGGTGGGGCTGGACAGGTGGTGCACACACACACACACACACACACACACACACACACACACACACACACACACGTTCTGTAAGAGTCTTATCTTACAGAACTGACTTCACTTAAAACGTTCAAAACCATTCCCATTCAGTCAACTGAAACCACAGTGTGTGTGTGTATGTGTGTGTCACCTGTCCACACAAGCTTATCTTTTCTAAAATTTAATAACAAACAGATTAATTTACACAGCCTGAGTTTCAGAGCCAGAAATCGATCTACAGCGAAGAAAAACAGCAGCAGAAGGTCAGGAGAAAAAAAAACATGAGATTACTGATACAGAAACCTCGGATTAACAACCCATAATATTCTCATAAACACTGTGGAGGAAAAGAGCGAGGGAATAAATAAAAGAAAGGAAGAAAAAAAAGGTAAAAAAGAAAAAAGGGGAAAGAAAAAAAAAGTGAGACACACCTTCTCTAACAGAGAAACTGCAGTGCAGAAAGAAAGGGAGGAAGAGCTAACAAAGGACAGAAAGAATGAAAGACACAACGAGAGAAATAAAGAAATAAATAAAGAAATGAATTAATGTATGAATAAATCAATCAATTACTAAAAATATACAAAGTAAAAACAAAAGACATAAAATAGACAAAAGAATGAAAAGCACACAGAAAGGTCCAGAAAGACCAAGAATAAACCGAGCATAAGAACATGAATAAATAAATAAATTATCAACATGATAGATAGATAGATAGATATGGGAACAGGCAAAGTATTACATCTTTCAAAAATATAAAATACAAATAAAAAATTAATTGTAAATTACACACAGATAATTAGTAAATGACTCAGCAAATGACTCATCTGGATCTGAATGTTTCTCTGGAAATGAAAGTCATGAAGTGATTTTAGAATCTTTTCTGATATATTTAGTGGAAATGACTGTCACACACACACACAAGAAAAAAAATTAACTCATTAATAATCAGTTTGTGAGACTGTTCACTAAAAATGTAAAGTAAGACTCCTTCCTGTCCATGTTTTTTTTTGTATATCTTCATTTAAGGCTTTATTTCATCTTCAAAATGCACAATACAAATAAAGTAAACAAATGAACAATAACTAAATAAATTAAGAAAACAGTGTAACAATGTAAAGTTCTGCCTGTATGTAATAAAATCCGTATAAAGCCGTATAAAGTGTGTGTGTTAGAGCAGATCGGTGAGTCATCTGGCGCAGAAAACAGAAACCATACGTTCGTTTTTAGCATAAATAAATAAACAGCTAAATAAAATAAATATGTAAGTATTACTGGGACAACGAGAGCAGCTGACGGGGCGGTGATGAGCGGTGCGACTTTAAACTCTGCTGCTGACGGGTTCAGTGTGGGAAAGACCTCGTCACCCTACTTTACCGTAAAGGTCGACAGGACATTTTAAAAGCGAGACACACTCGGAGACATTCGGCCTAGCTGACTAACTGCACTCACCCTCAGAATTTACAAATCTGATAAAAAAAACAAACAAAAAAAAACAATAACACACATTTCATTAATGCAGATGTGGAGAAAATTAGGGGGAAAAAAGCAGTGTTTTTACACCAAAAAAATAAAATAAAAAATTGTTTCTCATCAGTGGTGTGTGTGCTGTACTCATCCCTGTGAATGCATCGTTACCATGGAAACGATAATGTATCAGAGAGTGCATTAATATACTGTACCTATCCTGCGCTACAGTCAGAGCTGCTGTTACAGAGAATTCATCAATGACTGAATGATTTAATTAAGCATTAATTCTGACCAATCAGAGCGCAGGACTGTGTTTCCAGTGTTTCTCTAATGAAACATTTGTGCAAGAATACTGCTCTCTCTCTCACACACACACACACACACACACACACACACACAGGCCACCTTGTGTGAGGAACACGATAATGAGGTCAGTGTCAGGCTGCAGGTCATCTCTCTCTCTCTCTCTCTCTCTCTGCGTTTAACTTTCTGCATGAAAAACTGGAAAATGTCGACATTAACATCCTGAAACAGACTGACTAATATTGATTAAACACCACTCAGGAAAACACACACACACACACACACACACACACACACACACACACACACACACACAATGTACTGTATATGTGCTTATATACATGTTCAAAGAAATGGATCTTTATTCAAATTATGTGAAAAATGTGAAAATCTGTAGTTTATTTCTGTTAATCATTTGAAATTTTTAAAAATAATATATATATATATATATATATATATATATATATATATATAGAGAGAGAGAGAGAGAGAGAGAGAGAGAATTTTAAATTTGAATTTTTAAATATAGATATATTCACACACACACACACACACACACACACACACACACACACACAGCCAAAAGAAAAGAAAAATAACCCCCACAATTTCTTGGAAACCGCAAATATCCTCCTCAATTTTTTAAAATAGTTTTTTTGTGACAATATATAATTTTTCAGAAAGAGAACAATATCATTTGCTAATTTTGCAACATAAACATTATTTAAACTACTGTATAATTTCTTTGTACTGTAGACAGAAACTCAAAGCGACTGTAGAGGAAAACGTCACTAGGGGGGGTGAATTATTACCGTATTTACCCTACAGTACTGATCCCGAAGAAAACACACCTGCATGAATTACAGTACAGATACAGTATAGAGGTAACATCAGTGTTTTAGTGTTTCAGCAGTACAGTACTGTACAGTAAACTGGTTTACATTTACATTCTTTATTTTTATTAAAGGGATAATGTGTTAAGCTGAGTTTGAAATGTTTTAAGCTGAGTTTGATATTTAGGGTTTAAACTATAAAAATAGACATTTATAGGCATTTCAGAATTCGCGGGAGCTCTAGAGCTGATTTCGACGGGTGACCGTGTATTAATCAGACAGCACTGCAGTACAATTTTAAAAAGTGTTAGGTAAATAAAAACAGACAAAGAAAACAAACTAATAATTGAATACACACAGCACATTAAAGTATATTATACACAATAAAAGATAGTGAGATTAAAATATAAACAGCTCTGCATTCTTCTTTTTATATTATAAATGTTTATTTCTAATACAATGAGGAGGAAATTTAATTATTAGACAAAAACAAACAAACAAGTTAGAGTACACACCCAAATAAACTATAAATGACAGATAAATAACAAATAAATAATATCACTGTGAATTAGACTGATACATCAGTCAATATTATTATTATTAATTATATTTAATTAAATGAAGCGAGTTGTGATGCTGAGTGCTTACAGACTGTGAGAAAATGATGACTTGCAGTGTGTGTGTGTGTGTGTGTGTGTGTGTGTGTGTGTGTGTGTGTGTGTGTGTGTGCGTTCATCTAAGCGAGGCCGTGATGGTATTTATCATCAGAGCGCGACATTAATCTTCACCACACACGACACAAAAGCTGCAAAAGTGAATAGAGGTCACGTGACCACGTCATGCACAACTGCCCTTAAGCCTGCCTGCTCTGCACTTTTAAACATTTTAATGAACAAATTACCCCCCCATCAAATACCCCCTGCTCCCAAATACCCCCCCCAGCACTGACCCATAGCACTGAGGTCATTTCCATTTCATATCAGTTTCCTCTAAATCACTGAGACAAATAATAATTACAGAGAGAGAGAGAGAGAGAGAGAGAGAGAGAGAGAGAGAGAGAAGAAACCGAGGCTGAGGTTATTTTCTCTTTCCTGCGCTTTATCCAATGACATTTTAAAAGAGGGAGAATAATGCGCGTGTCACTTCAGGGCCGCTCTCACATCCTTCTGTTTCCATTAAAGAGGTATAAATAGCTTTAAGTGCTGGCGCCGATTGTTTTTTTGCGGTGTGTAATAAAAGCTCTGCCCGGCGATAAGCCGCGTAACCGGAGCGTGTTTCACGTCCCGGGCCTCGTGCGACGCTCTGTCACGGGTACACGGCACCGGGAGAGTCTCGCCCCTGCCCCGGCGTCCAAACCCTCAGAATTCAGTACTGTGTAGAAACTCCACTCAGAGAGAGAGCTGTGCTTGTAGGTAAACTGTTGCCTGGCTGTGGTTAAAGCTTTAAAACCACACACACACACACACACACACACATAAAGGTCGACTTTCTGTTTCCTCACTGAGTGAAACTCCGAGAGAGACAGAGAGACAGAGAGAGAGAGAGAGAGAGAGAGAGAGAGAGAGAGCACTCTAATTCTGCCTCAAAGCTTTTACACAGATGGTTTAAAAACATAATCAGAACAACTTTACATTAATACTCTCACTCTAATACATTATCGTCTCTATAGTAACCGCAGTCTAATTCAAAGATTTTAATCTGTGCAAATCAAAGACGCCTTTCTATTCGAATAAAAGACACTCTCACCTGTTCAGATCAGACACGCCCTTCTACTAAAATCTAAGACACATCCTTCTTTTCAAATCAACCAAAGACACGCCCTTCTGCTCAAATTAAAGACACGCCCTTCTGCTCAAATTAAAGACACGCCCTTCTGCTCAAACTAAAGACACGCCCTTCTATTCAAACTAAAGACACGCCCTTCTATTCAAACTAAAGACACGCCCTTCTATTCAAACTAAAGACACGCCCTTCTATTCAAACTAAAGACACGCCCTTCTATTCAAACTAAAGACACGCCCTTCTATTCAAACTAAAGACACGCCCTTCTGCTCAACTTAAAGACACGCCCTTCTGCTCAACTTAAAGACACGCCCTTCTATTCAACTTAAAGACACGCCCTTCTATTCAAATTAAAGACACGCCCTTCTATTCAAATTAAAGACACGCCCTTCTGCTCAAATTAAAGACACGCCCTTCTGCTCAAATTAAAGACACGCCCTTCTGCTCAAATTAAAGACACGCCCTTCTGCTCAAATTAAAGCCACGCCCTTCTGCTCAAATTAAAGCCACGCCCTTCTATTCAAATTAAAGACACGCCCTACTTTTCAGAACAAAGCCCTGCCTGTCTGTTCAAATTGAGGACACGTCTGTCCCTGTACTATAAGGACACGCCCATATGTCCACATGCCACATGTCTAAGACAATGTTCTGTAAAATGTCTGTGCTTGTCGTATCGTAAATGAAACACGTCATTAAATCGGACGTATACACACCTAGAGGAAGTTAAAATAAATCCGCGAGACGAGTCTGACGCCGCGCAGCTCCAATGCTGAGCAAAAAATTAATTCCATCAGCTCACTCTTCCATTCTCCACCGCAACTACAATCTCTCCGTTCCGTTGCCTGGCAACCGTAATTCATAGTCCCTCTAAATGGATGGATGTTCTCAGAGCGTCGAGAACATTAAGGTGAAAAGAACAAATAGCTTTTGTGTATCAGAAAAATCTCTCAGGGTTCTGAAAAAAAGAAGAAAAAAAAACCCCACTCCGGCGCACTTCTCTCCTCAAAGACAAGCTTTTAAAGTAATAATAAAAAATTATTATCATTATTATTGTTACAGAAATTTATACAGTTCTGTTCTGAAACATAATGACAACAACACAAGGCAGGTGTAATGCAGTGTGTTATTTAAAGGAATAAAAGGGTAGATTGAAATGTTTTTACCAACAAAACACTGGGCGGAAGAGATGCATGAGTGTAAAGAAGAGGAGGAAGAAAAGAAACAAATAAATAAAAACTCTAATCTATACGACATTTAACACGTACAGACTAAGTAGGAATAAAGTATGATGATATAAAAGTTTAGTAACACGGGCCATGTCAACACACACACACACACACACACACACACACACACACACACTATGGGGGTGTGGGTGAGCCTCAGGTTCCTGTGTACTGGGGTATAACTGATGGTCAGTGTTGTTCAGGTCACCTGACGGTGGTGTCAGTGATGCGCCTGATCGGTGGATCTTTCTCTCAATCAGTCAATCGAATTATTGATCTATCAATCCATCTCTCCATATATTTATTCATCGGGCTATCTGTATTTCTTTATCTTTTAATTTATCCAGAAAGACTACTAGTATCAGTCTTTCTCAGATGTATCAGTGAGATAGAGATTCATCCATCTTTCTATCTAACAATTAATGGAGTAATCAATAAAACCTGTTTATCTCTCCATCGACATGACAGATAGTGAATAAAAAGTAAAAATATATTTGCAAGCAACGATGAGCGGGCCCAAGCACCTTGCCCCATCAAGCCCCGTCCCCCGTGCAGGGCACATGTATTTACTGTATATTGGACATATCAATACCATTATGACATGGGTGTATAAAAGGGGGAATTTTATGTTGAGACCCCATAAACCCCCAGACGTTGAAAAAAAAAATAATAATAATCCTTAGAGGAACAACAACAACAGGACCTTCACACATTATGTTGACACAGGATGTCATAGTGCTTGGGCCCTAAATAAGCATGAGTGCACCCCTGTCCATGTGTCTTCTGCGTTTGTAGGACGGTTTCTTACACAGAGTTCTAATGAAACGAGCAGGCGGTTCTCCGGGTCTCCACCCTGTAAGCGAACCTGAAACAGAACCAGTGGCCCTTACTGGACTCGGTTCAGCACGGATGAGACCTGAGAGCAGCTGTGTGACTCTGACTCTCCCCCTACACTGATACAGACGTGCAGCGCTGAAGTGCCACTTCACAAGCAGTTGTTCACACAATGCTGTCACTCGACTGAAATGTGCTGAACTGAAGTGGGGAAAAAACAGAAGCATTTTAGGTGCTGAATCAGCAAAATGCCTCCTGCTGCTGCTGCACGCCACAGAGCGACGGGGTCCGTGTGAACATTCGCTCGGCACCACGCAGGAGTGACGCTGCTTCGTCTATAAGCTTTGAAACCTCAAGCGATGAAGAAAGACAAAGAGACGCAGCTGGAAATATAATAGGAGAATAAAAACACCAAGCTGCTATAAATAACTCAGGTGTGGTTACGGAGCACGAGAACCGGCAGCACAACACGAAAACCCTCCAGACTGAGTGGATACGATGCACCAGGAGGGGGGCATGTTTAAACATTTTTTTTTTTTTAAAAGCAGCATCAGAGACGCAGTAAAAATGAAAGCGTGTCTATATGAGTAACCGCTCTGTGAATATTACGGTGCAGCTCGCGCTTTTTAAAGGTTGGACAGAATTTCGGAGGAGTCTGATTACAAGGCGCCGCACCGTCCAAGTGAACGACTCCGACGCGCGGACGTCCTCCCCACGAACGGACACTCTGTACACACACTGTCAGCTACAGGAAGCAGAAACAGCGACACACTTCAGTCTGATCTGTCCAAGACAACACCAGATTAGACAGGAAGATTATTTCAGTAAACTCACAGCTATCGTCCCAAACGTCTCCTGTCTGAGGACTGAGCAGAGACACAGCTGTGTTTCAGGGGAACATCACGGAACGCGCCCGGCTGCAGCTACGTTTATATCCACTCTTCATCAGATTAATCTAATCACCTCCAATCTAATCTAACCTGGATTAGAACCTCTATTCATGTTAGAGTTTATTTATTTATTTATTTTTTTAATCATCCTCATGAGTGTATTTTTATTCCTTGCAATTTGTTACTGATAATCTGTGTACATCTGTTAATTTTAATTTAAATGTGTTGTTAATACAGTTACACCAACGCAGCACCACTTTATCATGACATCAGTGTTACACATCACATCAGTCAAGTCTAACAAAACAGTAAGATAAATATACAGGACGACACACTGAGAGAGAGAGAGAGAGAGAGAGAGAGAGAGAGAGAGAGAGAGAGAGAAACGTGTGCGGATAAAGAGCCAGAGAAAGACACGTTAGATACACAGACAATCAAACTGTGTATCTAACGTGTGCACAGACAGACAGACTGCCAGGTAGAGGAAAACTGGCAGATAAAAGAGAGATAGTTTAGCAGAAAGTGAAGAGGTGAAGATAAATATATCAGACAAAAAGATGGACAGAATAAGACAAACAGAGGGAAAGGTACAGAGGTGCAGAGACAGAAAACCTTGAAGCATCTACCTCAAAGAATCACCTTAAAATGTATTTAATTAATTCTGTAATAAATAAATATCAAGTATTACTATATTTATTATACTATAATATTATGTTAAATATAATTATAAATTTAATAAATAATTCATTTATAATATCAATTAGTCAAGCAATAATGTAATTTTATTTAATAATTAAATTGAATTCAATCTTTTTGACTCAGAGTGCTCTTGTGCTCTTTTCTACACCCCAAATTCCAGTGATAATAATAATAATGGAAAAAAAAAAAGTCAATAAATGTCATTAAAACACACCGGATATCAGACCGCAATGAAGCGTCGTCACCAAAGCAACAAAATAAACATCATAAAATTTCCAGTGACGTTAAAGAGTTGATCCGCTGCATCATTTCCCAGAAACTCCAACGCAAAAAAAGTACTTATGTGTGTTTTGTTTTTAAAGAAAGAACCATTAATAAAATACTTAATGTAAAAAATTAAAAAAAAACATCTGGAGTGAAACGTAATTTTCTCATTCCAGGGGGAAAAAAATGTAAACTGAGAAACCTAACAGCAGCCTCTGTGTTTATAAGCTGATTAATTCAGCTATGAGTGAAATTAGCCTTATTTTTTTTTTAAAACATCCAGAAATGACGTGTTAATCAAAGGTCTTAAAGTTCTATTGTGCCAAACACACACACACACACACACACACACACACACACACACAAACACACACAAACACACAAACAGACACACAGCTACACTCTGTTCGTTTCAGCTCAGGGGAAATCACCCTCCATTTTATTTTTACTACAAGAACATGACATTTATTCAGATTTTTTTATAAAAACTGTGTGAAATTCTTTCTTTCAGAAATCAGTTCTGGAGAAATGAAACCGGTGCTGTGGACGGTGCGTCACACAGCCATGGAGGCAGAGGGTGAGCCGAGTGTGGTTACACCTCAGGACCAGAGACTCGCATGTCTGAGTCAAAGTGAAAGCAGCTCGAGCTCTTGTTTTCCTCACACCTTACATCACATCTGCCTGATATCTGGGGTCTAAAGTCTGGGGTGTAACCAGAGAGAGAGATGGAGAGAGACAGAGACAGGGTGCCCTCTTCCTCTCTCTCTCACACACACACACACACACACTAACACCTTCTCAGCATTATTATGACATTTCGGTAAACTTAACCACAGTGAAAGTGCGACACTGAAAACTCACGCAATTCATTCCTCTATA
The DNA here is from genome assembly GCA_030347435.1 of Clarias fuscus. Taxonomy (NCBI): domain Eukaryota; kingdom Metazoa; phylum Chordata; class Actinopteri; order Siluriformes; family Clariidae; genus Clarias; species Clarias fuscus. The sequence continues at coordinate 31,961,302 of CM059218.1, forward strand.
TTGTTATTTTGTTATTGTTTTAATTCAGAGTGTATAAAAGGTTAATTGACCTTCGATCCGTCTCTCCATCTCCCTGATGAAATGCAGACTTCAGCAAGAGGAAAGTGGCTGCATAATGAAAGCTCTTTTACTGAAATGTTCTACAGTTAGTTCTGACGGAGTGATCTGATCTGAACGAGAGTGCTGATAATAGACAGTAACAGTGTGATGTGTGACTGGGCGTGTCCCCGGTGTTGTCCAGTGGTTAATGACACTAACCGTGTGTCTCGGCGTGGGTGAGAGTGGGTCTGTACGGTCCGCGGCACCGAGGAGAGAGCAGCTGCCTGACCACGCCCACATTCACACCCAGTCACAGAAGCACTTTCAGCAACGACACACATCTGATGACGTCATGTCGTCTTAAACAACACGCCTCACGTCTCTGCACTAATCACTTCTGAGTCCTTATCGGCTAACTGGCTCCTGACACAAGCCTGAATCCCACATCCCTCTCTAACCTCTCTGATCAAGGGCACTACTTGGTGTGTGGAACAAGCACACTACATAGTGCACTAGCTTTCCATTAAACACTATTTGGGAGTCGACCCCGGGAACCTGGAAGTTAATGGAGCTGATACTTTAAAGTGTAATAAGTATAAATATAAAGTAAATCTCATTACGTTCCTCAGGACTGTCCTCCACCTCCACGGTTTATTCTCCTCACCTTCTGATTACAGCCAAGAGTTTAACACGAATCTCACCTCCCGCTAATTACACTAACTGTCGCTCACCAGCTGATATTGTGTAAGTGTGATATTACTTCATTAACAAATCACTGATGAGCTTTTTTCTTCTTTTTTTATTTATTTACACTTAAAGAAAATCAGAAGTTAAAGCAGGTGAAATTCTTAATTAAAAAACTTGTGTTTTTTTGGACTTTTTGTCTCTTTCGCATTACACAAACTTACAGATGTACTTTATTCAGTTTGTCTTATTAAATATTTTGTGCCTCTAATATTTGGGTGTGTATATTTTAAAAGTATACTGAAATATTAATAATGAATAGGAATTAATGCAGATTTAAACCCATGTGATCAATATCTGTCCCTCAAACCGCTGTCGTGTGTGAGCTAAAGTATCTTCTCCTTTGTCTCTTATTTAATCTCGGAATCTGTTACTGTCTCTTTCTTTTAAACTCATGATTCTAACTCTAATATTATAATGAGCCTGAGTCACATGACATTTTTTTTTTTTTTGGTTTTGTTCAGTTTTTTTTTTTTTTTTTTTACAACTTTTAGAAACATGCGTGTTTGCAAACACTTCCTTTCCTTATATTTTTTCCACACACTTATTTTTCTGGGATTTGTCGTTGTTTTCATAATATGATAATATATAATATAATGAGTGTTTAAACATTTGAACTTTGATGTTATTATTCTGAGTCCATCCACAGTGCGAGTACGCAATTTTTTTTGTGCTCCGTTTCTCATCACATCTTAACAAGATCAAAAAATCGAATAAACCCATTTCTGTGCCGGTTGCGGTGGAATTTTCCTTTCAGTCTTTTCACACAGAGTGTCTACAGTCTGCTCATTTCTTCCCCACAGACGCTCGACAGGGTTCAGGTCAGCGGCCGATGCTTTGTGTCATGATCCTGCTGACAAAAATCCGCTTCTGTCACTCAAATAATTTCTTCTCTGATTTCTGTGTTTCTTCAGAGTTCATGACGGCATCACCGAGCACCGGCTCACCTACAAGACTGAACGGAAAAAAATTTAAAAAGGCCGCAGCCTCCTCCGTGACTTAATGTGCAGTCTGGTTAGAGATCTCAACACAAACACCAGGCACCAGGAAACACGCCAGCATCAGATCCATTCAAGTTATTACACTGATCAGTGGTTTCCTTTGAGTGACAATCACACACACACACACACACACACACACACACACTGTAATTTTACAGATTTTATATAATACATTAATTTTATATAATACACTAATAATCTCACTCAGAGCAAAAGGTGTAGAACTAAACGACGCACGCACGCACGCACGCACGCACGCACGCACGCACTTCCCCGTACCCATGCATGTTGATCCTCAGGTGTATCCCGTAATTCACGTTAATGTCCATTTCTCTTGATTTTATTTGCAACTACGTCTATTTTTATTTTCTTTCCTATTTGCTGATCTGGAAAATTAAGCGGCCTCGTTTTGGTACTAAAACTTTTGCTCAAAATATATCCTTCCTTCTCCAGTCAGTTCTGAAAATGACTTTTAGGCATGAAGTAATTTATAATTCCATTTAATTTTATACTGGATCCATACAGCATGTAGTGCATCAGATTTGACCAATATATCACTATTTTTATTATTATTATTGTTTTCTTCTACTGTAGTAAAATTCATACGCTTTAAAGTTTAGCTTAAGTGTCCTAGTACTTTTTGGGTCCAGTGAGGGAATGACAGACAGATAGATGGATGGATGGATGGATGGATGGATATGTATATATATATATATATGTTGCTGCTGTTTTTCATCTACTGCATTAAGATTCATAAATTTTTTATTCATACACGTCTTCTCACATTTCCTTAATTTTCTTTTGATTCTGTGAAGCTCCTTTGCGACAGTGACCGTTGTTAAAAGCGCTATACAAATAAAACTGACTTGACTTGAAATTTTTAAGTTTAGCTTTAGTGTCCTCATACTTTTGGGGGCCAGTGAAGGATAGATGAGACAGACAGAATGAAGAATGAAACCTGGGTCAGTTCTACGTCTAATGAAGAAGGGAATAAAGTGTGTGTGTGTGTGTGTGTGTGTGTGTGTGTGTGTGTGAAGTTTGGTTTCTCCTTGAAGAGAGAGAGAGAGATGATGGACAGTTCCAGGTCTGAAGTATGACTGAAGTGTTCTGTCTGGATTTATCTAAACACAGGTTGTTTCCCCGAGCTGAAGGTTTTCTGCAGCAGAAATGAAGTCAAGAGTAAACGGCTGTCACTCACAGACTCGTTCCCTCAATCGCTACACAAAAGGGGAACGTCCCTCATTATAAACTCATCAACACCACAGAGAGAGTGTGTGTGTGAGTATAAAAGTAATTTCTGAACTGAAACGCTCACACACTGTAATAATGCAGCTCGATTCAGCAGAAATCCATCATAACAAAAGATTACAGATTTTATATAATACACTAATAATCTCACTCAGAGCAAAAGGTGTAGAACTAAACGACGAGACGGACTTTAGCTCAATAACATCCTACACACACACACACACACACACACACACACACACACACCTCAGCTTTATATATACATCATAACGATAAAAATCCTTCACTACTTTATTTTGTCCTTGTTAATTTTTTTATGTAATTATTATTATTATTGTCATTATTATTATTATTATGAGTTTTTTACTATACACTGAGCTGCATTTTAAAGACATGACATTTATGGCAATTATAATTATTAGTATTATTATTATGAGAGGTGGTATATAAATAAATATTAAACTCTTTATTTTATTTCATACTGTAACTATGGTCATTATTTTTAATTGTGTTAAATTTATCTTTATTTTCTCTCTCTCTCGTTCTTCATGCTACACTTTTTTTCTTGAACTTCTATAATGTAACTCGATGTGTGAATTAAATTGTAAATAATAATATTAACCTGATAGAGAGAGAGAGAGACACAGAGTGTGTGTGTGTGTGTGTGTGTGTGTGTGTGTGTGTGTGTGTGTGCGCGCGTGTGTGTGTGTGGGATATACAGAGTGCTCTGAGCGTGCTCTGACTCAGTGTGCGGTGTCGAGTTGACTGTCGGACGGCGTGTGGGGATTTCAGAGCTGTTTCACACAGCAGTAAATTTACTTCACTCTCATTTCCCTGTTTAACTCCAAAGCTTTTAGTTATTTATAGTTTCTTTCTACAGTAAATCATAACCTCTGTATCTGATGTTAAAATGATAAAATAACTACCTGCGGTTACAATTTAACCCGGCTCATATTACTAAACTGCGTCTGTGTGTGTGATACACATCCATACGAGTAATTCAACACTTTACAGGGCAGAAAAGTGTTTTTGGGTTTGTTTGTTTTTTTCGTTTGACATCTGGGTGCTAAAAACAGATTTTTGGTCTTTAAAAAAGGATAACCTCATAACCTAAGAACATTTAATATTTACAGTAAAATGAGAAATAAACAAAATTCTCTAAATCTCTTAAATCCTCCACATGTAAAAATCTGAAATAATTTAATAGATCTGCTTAAACAAGTCAAGGCTTCAAATTTTATAAGTAATTTCACCAATAGCACAATAGTAAAAAAAATTAAAAAAAAAAAAGAAATGTATTTAATTTAATTTCTAATTTATGACAATCTATGTAAATTTTTATTTAAAATATATATATATATATTTTTTTTTGTGCTTTATTGTTTTTATTATATATTTTTAAGTATTATTATTATTAGCATTATTATTTCCTTACCTTTATTTTCCATTACGCTGATTTACTGATGTTTCTTTCTATTATTATAGGTGATTTATTTTAATTATTTATTTATTTATTTTTCATTTCTGACACTTTGCTAATATAGGCTGCTATGGAATGGAAATTCATTTAAATTTTATACGCAAAAAAATTATATTGTGTTTTTACTTCACAGACGAAAAGGAAGGAAGGAAGATTCAAACAATAAAAAATAAAAAAAACTCATTTAAAACTACATTATAGATAATTATAAGTTTTTTTTTTTTAGGGGACGTACCACTGAGAGAGAGGAGTTGCCGAGAAGGTTCCCGTCCTGTCCAGTCACGCCGGCGGCGGCCATGTTGGACAGGTCCATTCCCTGCATGCTGAAGGGGTGCAGAGTGTGAGGGGCGGGGGGGCAGAGGGGGTGGTACGGTCCGGACTCGCCGTCAGGCAGGTGAGTGAGAGAGGGAGGGGTGATGGGGGGGATGTTGAAGTCCTCATCACTGAGACCAGGAACCGGGTAGGACTGCTGGAACCAACACACACACACACACACACACACACACACACACACTCAACTTCACAGAAGAAATGTGGGCAAAAAAACATCCTGAATAGCTCGAAATCAGAGACGATTTGTACATCAGATATACATCATAATAATAATACAATAGACAATAATATACATCAGAAATATCTGAGATAAAGATAATAGTGAAAGTTAAGAGCATTTCCACACACACGCACACGCACACGCACACACACACACACACACACACACACACACACACACACACACACAGCGTGATGTGAACTCACAGGTTTGGGTCTAAACAGCTGCGATACAGAAAAGAGAGAGAGAGAGGAAGCTATATATAGCTGTGTGTGTGTGTTTGTATATGCAGCATGTGTGTGAGTCTGCAGTGTGTGAGTGTGTGTGTGTGTGTGTGTGTGTATTAGAGCTATATCTGCAGTATGAAGCTGTGTGTGTTATATCTTTATATAATTTTTTTATATATATATATGCGGTATGACTGTGTGTGTGTGTGTGTGTGTGTGTGTGTGTTATATCTGCGGTACGAAGCTGTCAGGTGGCCAAGCTCAGTAATTGGCTGAGACGAGCTCCGACTCGACTGGAATAAACTCGGCCAACTGTTAATCTAAAGCTGTGCGATGATCGATGTAGCGAGCTTCCTCTGCTCCGCCTGTAAGAGCCGATGCGTCGCGGCCGTCCTGCACGTGATCGCGTTTGTGCCTCGCAGATGTCGATGTGAAAGTGTTGGCGTCCGTCACACCGTAATTCCTCTGAGGAAAGAGTTTACTGCCAAACCAGGAAAAAACACACAAAACTGACGGCATGAAAAAGAGACGGATCTCATCAGATCTCATATCACTCTTACAACCAGATCGCTCTTTTATGTTCACTGCATGAAAAGATTTCTAATACAAAAAATGACCTACTGATTAATTTCTCAAGCTATAAATTAATTACCGCTTGTTCTCGTACCTGCAGAGTAAACTGTTACCCTTAATCACGCTCGGGGATAATTACATTAAGTTATAATGGACAACAGGACAAAGAGAAAATAAGACAGAATGGAGAGCAAGAAGAGAAAGAGAAATTAAAGTTAAAGGAGAGAAATGAATTAGAGAAAAGGGATGAAATGAGAGATAAAGCAGAACAAAGGAGATGAATGAAGGATGAAGAAGAGATGATTGAGAGAAAAGGAGAAAAGTAAGGATGGAATGGAGGAAGGAGAGATGAAAGAAAAAAACAGGTGGAGAATAAGGAGGAAAGCTAGAGGAGAGCGAAGGAAACGGAGAAAAGATGACGGAGAGAAAGAGGAGATGAAGGAGCGCAAAACAAAAAACAAGAGATAAAACAGAGGGAGGAAAGTTGAAAGAAACAAAGAAGAGGGAGAAAAGATGAGGAAGAGATAATGTAGAAAGAGGGAGATGAGGTAAGGATGGATTAAAGAAAGATAGAGGAGAAAAGGAGAGATGGAGGAGAGAACGAAGAGAAAGAAAAGATGAAGGAGAGATTATGGAGAAGGAAGAAAAGATGAATGACAGAATAGATGGATAGAGAAAGAAAAAAATAAGAGATGGAGGAAATATGGGGGAGAGAAGAAAAAAGAAGAAAAAAGATAGGAACATCTGCACGACTGCAGTAAAAAGAAAAGACTAAAAATAAAAGTCAATTAACGTCAAAAAATAAACGATTTAACGCTGAGTTTAAAAATTACACGAAACTGTAACACTTAAAAACGTCATGTTTTAATGGAAGAAAAACAAAATCTAATCTCCTGAGCAATCTCACTCCCTCACACACACACACACACACACACACACACACACACACACACACACACACGAACCAGAAGCAACGTTTAAAAAGTGTGTGCGCGCGTGTGTGTGTGTGTTTAACGGCTGGTCTGGAGAGAGGTGTAAATAATAAAGAACTCTATAGAGAGGGAAAGTTTCTCTGTCAAAGCAAAAGGAACATTCTTCACACCAGAAATGTGAGAAATGTATATTTTAAGAGCGGGAGGCAGAGTGTGTGGGTGTGTGTGTGTGTGTGTGTGTGTGTGTGTGTGTGTGTGTGTGTGTGTGTGTGTGTGTGGCTAGCTTTATCTGGGACACACACCATTTCCTCTTACCACTGTGTTAAAATAAATAAACAGAGAGTCGGCAGTAGGGCTCCACCATTTTGTGCTAATAAACGTATAAATGTGGCTTTTATTCCGAGAGAGAAAGAGAGGGAGAGGGAGAGGGAGAGAGAGAGTGCGCATGTGAGAGAGAGACAGAAAGAGGAGTTTTATTTCATTTATAATTTACGGGTGTTACACAATAAGACTCAGGTCATAATTAAACCTCTGCTCAATCAAGAGAAATTTCTCATCGAGAAAAGAAACCCGTTATTTTATGAAAAAAACGTGACTACATTTTTTTTTTTCTCCAAAAATGACACAATTCAGTAGTTCACACTCATCTCTGGGTTTATCTGGGAAGAAAAGGGTTTATATTGGTCCTAACCACAAACGTAACACATGAAACTCGTCTAAGTATCGAGATGCATGAAAAGTGATTATGGATGAGCGTAGGCTGCAAAAAAGGGGGCGTGGACAGAAATTTATATAATTTATTGTGTAACTGGATCTAAATTTTTATTTATTTAGTTATTAATAAGATCATGAATGTTTATTAAACTGAAATCAGGACTGTAAATAAGAGTAACAACATATAAACTGCTTTGAACTTTTGTTTAGTGAATTCGTCCTGATCCTCGTTCATGGTTTAAGAGCAAAGGATCTGTTCAGCAGCACAAACACGAGAAGATCAAACTCCTCAGAGGAAGAAAAAAATACACCAAAGTCATAAGTCAGCGAGTTATTACAGTTCGTTCACAATGAAAAAAAAAAAAAACAAGCTGTTGTTGCTCACAAGTACAAAATTAGCTGTAATACTTTGCACCGAGTGTATGAACCCAGGCAGCACTGACCAATCACAGCTTTACTCAGAAAGCACACGTGCAGCAGCAGCGCATTGGGAACGAGTCAGAGGTGCAGGACAGAATCAGACAATGTCCAGTCAGAAAGAGAAGTGAAGGCTCTGTGAGAATTATGAGACAATCTGAAAGAAAACGCCTCGGAAAAATATTCGCTGAGACACAGCGGCCAAATGAAGAGCAGAACAAATTATGTTGAGGTTTGGCAGAGGTAGAGATGAGAAAAGATAAATAGGCGAACGAAAAACCACCGCTGGTGAGGAGCGAGAGCGCAGGTGCGCAACAGGAAATGACACGTTCCACCAACAGGAAATGACACCGAGCATGTTCTCATGCATAATACGATACGATACAGAAATCACTAAATGCGGAAAAATATAACGTTAGAGTAAATGTACATGTACGGTTCTCTAACCTCGATAATTTAACCTCATCTTTGACCCTGTGATCCTGTCAGTGTCACATCAAAGCCTCGGAGTAGACAGAAAAATCCTCGGATTATCGCAAGTGGGAAAAAAACGCACAGTTTGGTAAAGTGTCCTTCCGGAGTGCTGAAGGACAGAGGGCAAACTAAACCACAAGTCAGATGGAAAAAGATGCAAGTCAGGAAGACAAAGACCAGGAAAGCCCCACATGTGCTGGAGGTACAGATGGAGAAAGAGGGAAGAAAGGGGGCAGAAATGGGGAAGCCCAGGCTTAAGCAGAATGCACTGTGTAATAGACACCCCGGGTTGTGAGCAGACAGAACTCTGGGGTTGGCAAGGGGAAACCCTGCACTGGCCAAATCAGACTCAGGACTGACAGGAGAAAGTCCCAAGTAGTGAGGAGGAAGGTCAAGAAGTGGGCTGAACAAGGACAAGGCTGCGGTTTGGTAGGAAGAAGAGCAAGTGCGAGTCAAAGTTGTATTGATAAAGCCCCGGACTGGTAGAGTAAGAGCAGATTGGGTTTGAGGGACCATGTGGCAGGAAGAAGCTCAGGAGAACCTGGATTCACTGGTTAGGAGGAAGAAGCTCTGGGATGCGCAAAAGACACCTCCAGCCTCCAGTCTTTTTTAATGAAGTAAAAATATTGAAAGATGTCAGATTATTTATCAAAACTCTCTCTCACACACAAAGATAGTTATCAGTATCATTACCCAGTGTGGCAGACGATGAGAGTCTGGATGAGGAGGAGTTTCTCTCTTCCACTGAGCTGGGGTGTGTTTGGGGCTCGGGAACTAGAACAAGACACAATAAAAACCAAAGGTCAAGAAACACACACACACACACACACACACACACACACACACACACACACACACACACACACACGTCTTCCTCTTTACTAACAGCTACTGTACACAACCCGTAACATGTAGATTCTCTGAGGGTAGATCAGTGTAGAAATGTTTCAGGTAACCTTAGAATAGAGGGCGAGCGAATACTCATTCAAACACTGCAATGATTTGGGGGGATTTTTTTTAAACAACTGACACTGGCAAAAGAATATAATTATTCATTTAAAGAATGTTGTAGGTGAACAATGCATTGGGAAAGACGAAGGGGCATTTTAAAGAAATTTTAATTGAAATAAATCTAACTGTTAATTTAAAAAAAAATGTATCTGATCTTAAATTGCCAAAATATATTTCTTGTAATTCAAGATCAGATAAAAACTATTTTATCAATCTTAAATAAATAAATACATTTATTTATTTTATATTAATATTTAATTTCAGCCATTCAAAATTTTCTGACATTTTTGCCAGAATGTAAAAAAAATAGGAAAAAAGTGGTATAAAAATTTGCCACCAAACTTTTGAGTTTTTTTTTATCTGAGCTCATTTTGAATGGAAATAAAATATTTTTAGCTTAAAAAAATGTCTAAGAAAATCAGGGCTTCAATTTATGAAAATAATTCTAGTCATTTTTAGAATTTTAGTTTTCACCTGTGTGAAAGGTTTTGAATGAAGTTGTGCACTTCTTTATACTCACTTCAGTTTAATGTAAAAAAAATAAAATAAAAAACTACAAAACATGCAAATAAATAAATAAAAAGTGTACAGACCCAAAGTGTTAAAGAACTTTAGCTGCTACTGAGTTTAAGTGTGTGGAAGGTGTGATTTACACATTCACACATTTGAGAAGAAAAAAAAAAGGCAGTTAAATATGAGTCACGTTAAAGAAAGTGAGAGAGTGAAGACGAATGTACAGTACACTAAAACATTATACTTTAAATAACTAATAAAATAAACAATAAATTGTTTTAATAATGAACTGATCTTGATCTTTAAGAGAATAATAATAATTTTTTATTTATTTTAACAAAAATATGTAGATTTTGCCTTTACCCTGCTGTTGTCCTGAAATGGTTTTATGACCGTTATAAACGCGAACAACAGGAACTCTATTCGTAAAAATGATTCTTTTACGCCTACAGAAACACAACAGTTGGGTTTGTTTTAATGGTCAAATTTTGGTGGTTCGGTTTGTTTTGACGGTTGAGCCTGTTTTGGCAGTTTGATTTGTGTTGGTGGTGCTTGTGTGGTTTTGCTGGTTGTTTGGTTTGTTCTGAAGGAGGTTCGGGTTGTTTTTGAAGGCTGGGTTTTTGTTCTGGTGGTTTAATTTGTTTGTTTTTTTCCATGGTTGTTCGGTTTGTTTTAGATGTTGGGTTGTTTTGGTGGTGGTTGATGATCTGCAGCAAAAACCGACAGACGATTCATTTATGATTAGCATCTTTGTTTACTCTGTAGCACACTGAAGAAATATGTTAAGTGCTAATTAGATTTATTAGCTAGCTCAGTGTAAAAGAGATTTCCCTTTTCTGCAGTTTTTGTCTTTTTATACAGACACACAAACACACACTCACTCTCACACACACAATCACACACACAGTTGAGATTCAGTCGAAGTGCTAACAGATTTGTTAGCATGTTGTAAGAGTGTGTGATTTCGAGCTCTAATTTGTTTAATTAGCAGCGCAGAAACAAAAAGGAGTGAACAGTAATTAACCCACCTGGTTCACTGGCACAAAGTCCTGGCTCGGCTCTGGCATGAACATGCTTTCACTGTCGTACTGCAAAAACATAAATACACACACAGAAAATTAAAAACTTCACATTACCATAGAACAAATCAGACCCAAAAAAATGAACCTGACATGCAAGAAAAAGAAAAAAAAACAGTTAAAAACACACTACCCGAGTAGTGTGAACCCCCCTCCCCCGTACCCCCCCCCCCCGCGCCCCCCCTTAGGTTTGTTGGTTGTCAGCTTTCAGTACTTTCCTGAGAGGTTTATTCCCCTCATACTGCAGTGAATAAACACTTTTCACACGTAAGACACCCAATCACATCCCTTATACACACACGCACACTGTCTTCCCCATTTGAACACTGCTTTCAGAGTTTGGACTCTTTATCACACACAGATGATTCATCGTTAAAACAAGGATGAACCGGAGGAAACCCCTGAGGTCATAGTCGTCTTATTGTAGGTCACTACAGCATACAGGTGCAGAAGAGGAAGGACAAAGAGTACTCAGAGTACTAAGTGTACATAATGTAATGTACTTTACATGATATTTTTAGGATGGACAGATCAGTGAGAGACAATCAGTGCACGAGATGAGTTAGCGGATACAGCGACACACCTACAGTGTACAGGTGGGATTCACCCCAGTGTTTTTAACCCCGCACTGTTCTGTTGTTTTAGCAAAGGTCTATAAAGTGAAAGGGTGAATAAAGTTAGAATGAGAGTGTCTCTAAACATGAGAAACTGGTGCGATGAGTAAACTACAAGAAGAGAATGAGCCAGAAATTAACTACAGAGAGGAAAACTATCTAGGAGTGAACTAGATTCTGATGTTCTGATGATTTGTGGTGATCTGGATTCATCAAAGCAACGATGCCAACCATATGTGGACAACAACAACCCCTATTTAATGCACACACTAACAATCTACATATGATGCATCTGTATAATAAAACAAAGTACACTGTACAAAACTACAGACAGGACATTGTTCGTTTCACCCCTCCACCCCGGTGTTTGGAATAATTTATAATCACACTCTCCAGTTTCTCACAAATGAGGATGGGTTCCCTTTTGAGGACGGTTCCTCTTAAGGTTTCTTCCTCACACCATCTAAGGGAGCGTTTCCTCGCCACAGTCGCCTCAGGCATGCTCACTACAGATACAGATGACTTTGTCTAATATCTACAGTAGGACATTTTGCACCATGTTTTTTGTTTCTTATGTTCTGTAAAGCTGCTTGGTGATGTTGTTGTTGTTGTTGTTAGACTGTGTATAGCACAGTGATGATGATGTTTGGATTGGGTGAGATAACAGGTAACTGATACACTCCTAAATTCCAGTGTGGCACTCTGTAAACAAACACAGCTGTACTATACACCTGGGAAATTATTCCAACACACACACACACACACACACACACACACACACACACACAAGCAGCATATGCCACATCACCCAGTTTGTGTCTCTTTTTTCCAATTTAAATTCAGTGAAAGAGGTCTGATTGACATCAACAGAAATCAGCTGCATTCTAAACTGAGAAAGGAATACAGAGAGACAATATAGACAATTATAGACAATAAAAAAAAGTGGGGTGCCTAAACTTACAGTCTCAGGTGAAGTCTTTTATGGTCTCTTGGTGGCAGCACCAGCTCACTGACACTGGACGTTTAAATCACACTGTGATTTATGTGCGTGTGTGTGTGTGTGTGTGTGTGTGTGTGCGCGCGCACCTGGTGAGTATCTTCTTAAGGATGCTACCAAATCTCAACTTTCTGAAAGAATCAGTCCAATAAATCATTTGAATCTGATTCATTTTGATCATGATTCATTTGATTCACTCTCATTTTAGTTCAGTTCGCTGAATGCAAAATCCAATTCGGTTCAATTCGTTTAATATGAACCGATCTGATTCAAAATGATTCTGATTAGAAAAATGTGTGTGAGTGAGAGAGAGAGAGAGATAGAGAGAGAGAGAGAGAGAGAGTGTGACAATCCAACAGTAATAAATTACATGTATTACACACACACACACACACACACACACACAAGCTCAGCTGAAGCTCAGCTCTGAGAAAATTGCCATTTGGAGGATAAAATGAAAAAGAAATGGAAGAAAAAAACTGAATCACTTTTATCTCTGGTTCAGACAGAAAGGTTATTCATCAACATCTGCACACTCCTCTCTCTCTCCCTCTCTCTCTCTGTGACTCTCAATCTCTGTCTCTCTCTCTCACACACGCGCACACACACATTCTCTCTCTCTCTCTCTCTCTCTCTCTCTCTCACTGTCCGTCTCTCATGTATTTCTTACCTGTTTAACTTTTTGTCTCTCGATTTCTCCTTCCTATGTCTTTCCTGTCTCTCTCTGTCTCTTTGCATTCACTGTTTCCTTTGTCACTTAAATCTTTCTCTCCGGCTCAAACTCCTTCCACTTTTCTCTTTTTCATCCTTTCTTTCTTTCCCCACAGTCACTCTGTATCAGTTTATCAGAACTTATTATTACTCTTCTTAGTGCATGCAATTCGTTTGTTTTTACACCAGACGAGTGTGTGTGCGTGTGCGTGTGTGTGTGTGTGTGCATGTGTGACTACACACTCCTGCTCTTAGTAATCAGGTGTGACCTTTAGGAGTTCAGCAGAAATGAAACCCTGCTCTTTATTTCTTCAGTGATTAAATTCTTCTTAACATTACTCACCACAGGATTTCAGTCACACTCAGACCAGTGGAACAATTCAGATCTCATTCATATCTCCACCATCATCTTCATCAACACCACACCATCATCATGATCTTGACCACAATCATCATAATCATCCTCATCTTCACCACAATCACCACCAACAGCTTCTGCATGATCATCCTCCACACCATCACCACCACAAACACCACAATCAAGATCGTTATCTTTCTATTATAAATCACCATAATCATCTTCACCACCACCATGATCATGATCTTCACCATCAACAAACATTAACATCGTCATCTGTACTACCATCATCATCACTACCACCTTCACCAACATCATCACGAGCTCGACCTCCTTCATCATCATTATCAAAATCATCCTCATCATAATCACCACCACCAGCACTTCAGCATGATTATCTTCACCATCATCTTTATCATCACTACAATCATAGTCATCTTTCTATCATAATCATCATCATCATCAGCACCATCATCATGATCTTCACCATCTTCAGCACCACCATCTTGTTCTTAATGAACATCATCATCATCATCATCATCATCATCATCTCATTTATCCCAGTTGGTATCTGCTGTGGTTCAGACACATGTGCATGCAGTGATGAGGTCAGACTGTTTTCAGCTTTGATCAGATCAGACGTCGCTCTGTGGCACGACTCGCACAGTTTTAAAATCAATCATAAATCAGAGAATAAAGACATCTTTAACATTAAACACCACTGATTCCTTCCGCTTTATCTTAAATAACATCCTCAGCTCCACTCAGGCATCAAACACACACTGAAGAGTGAGCTAAAGGAGCAACGGGCAATTTTATTAATTAAAAGAAAAGCGAAAGGAAGAAGAGAGAGGGAGAAAAAGACAAAAATAAGAAAAAGAAAGAGAGAGTGAGAGAGACACAGAACGAGGCAGGCATACAGACAGAGTGGAAGACAGACAGACAGAAACACAAAGAGAGAGAGAGAAACACTGAGAAGACAGATATAAATAGAGAGAGAGGGAGAGACTGTTTGAGAAAAAAAGGAGGGAGCGTGACAGAAAGAGAGAGACAGTGAGACAAAGAGACTCAGAGCTACACCCTCCTAGCCACGCCCTCTCTCAGCCACACCCCCGCCTAAGTTACATAACCATCAGCCACACCTTCTTTCAGCCCCATACCCCTTGTTTAGCCACACCCCCGCCCAGCCACACCCCTCTCTCCGTTCTGCCACGAGGATCATCACTTCTTCAGTTTCCTGTATGAATGTCGTATTTAACATTTCACTCCTTCATGGCTTTTTTGTTCCACAGACTGTCCTGAAGAGGGCGCTCCAAACAACAAACTAAACAATGGCATGTGTGCATTTACATTCGCTCTGTAGATGCAGGTCAGAACGGCATTGTAGATTTTAAATAAAACAATACTTTTAATTCTGTCCTCATGTTTTACGTGTAGAGACAAGTCTTTACTGATGTATTGATGTTCTCATGTGCGAAAAGCATGAGCACATTATTTATGATGATCTGGTGAAAAGCAGAATTTCAGTTCAGGTGTGTTTTCGTCGCCACCAAACTCGGACACCATATAGAGAACTCGTTACCTCGTAAGAACTCGTTACTACTCGCTAGTAACTGTTCAAGCAGCTCTTAGCTGTGCATCTCGTCCACGGCGATCCATGACCCGTGTCCATGAGATTTACAGCATGGATTCTCACACATCGTACAGAAACCGCCATGTTTGTTTCTCACTCAGAGGAAAAATAAATAATGACAGAATGATGTTCTGAGATGTGAAAATAAATGTAACAATTTGCTCGTTGTTGTTTTTTTTACCTCACTGAGGATAAAATTTACACACATTTTTCCCCAAAATCACATTTTAGCTGAAAATACCATTTTTAAAAACACATGCAAAAACACACACACATTTGCAATGTTGCTGTGAATGTAGTTTTTTTCTTTATGAAAGCGTTAACCACCAAGAGTTTTTTTTTATTTTTTCATAATAAGATATTTTACAGCACCTCATATATCCCAGCAGCCGAAAGTTCAACATCAAAGGCTGAGAAAATGAGCAATAGTGTGTTTGGAGAGAACGAACACACACACACACACACACACACACACACACACACACACACACACACACACACTCATACACACACCTACACACACACACACACACACTTTTTGATTTTCCCATACTCTGACCTTCTATGAGAAACTGATGAGGAATGAAATTGGTTTCAGTCCGTGCATGATTCACATCTGGATATCTGAGAGAGGGAACACACACACACACACACATACACACACGCGCGCGCGCACACACGCACACACAAATACACTGGCCAGCAGCAAATACAAATACCTGCAGAAAAAAATATGTGCAGCTTAGGCTTTTGCTGCTTACTATAAAACTGTGAGATTTCTGTTTCAGTCGAATTATCGTTATCTTAATCATTGTCATAATTATCGTCATAATCATTATCTTTATCCTAATTGTATCGTTTGCTATAATCAGAATCATCAGCGACCTTATCGTCATCGTGATTGATATCACAGTCATCATCGTCGTAATCAATACCATCGGCGTAATCATTATCGTCAACGAAATCAATACAGTGATCATTATCGTCGTAATCGTTATTGTTATCGTAAATGTTATTGTCATCATCAGCGTCATAATTGTTATCGTCACTGTAATCGTCACCGATTGTAATCATTATCAGCATCTTTATCGCAACCATCATCGTCATAATCATTATCATTATCATAATCAGTGTCATAAATCAGCATTGTTATCTTAATTACCATCATAATCATCACTGTTATCAATTGTTATCATAACCATTATTGTGATCATAATCATTTTCGTTATCGTAATTATCTTCCTCATAGACATTTCTGTTACTGTAATCATTGTAGTAATCTTTATCACCATTATAAACATCACCGTTATCATAATCGTCATTATCAGCTATGATCATTATCAGTGTCCTGATCATTAATGATTAAGATAACAATAACGATTACAATAACACCACTGTCATTGTCATCACTGTTGTGATCAATATCGAAATCATCCTCGTTATGGATCGCGCCCATGTTGTCACTGGAATCCATATCGTTATGCTGACTATCATTATTGTAATCCTTAAGATTACTGAGATCAGAAATGTTATCAGAGATCTGTGTAATCTGTGTAAACCTTTCTGTTTGTTTACGGCCTAAAGCGTTTACTGTTACTGGCGGTGAAGGAAACTCGCGGCCCACGTGTTCACTGTGGCCATAAACCCGGAGCCCAGGTGCAGGATCAGAAATTGGACTCGTTCTATTTGATTACGACGCAGACGAGCGAGCAGGAGGGAAACGTGTCACGCCTCCACATTTCATCCAACCACGCCGCGGCGGACGCACAACGTTAATCTGACAAAGAGGTCAATCGATATTCCACGAAGGTCTAAAAAAAAAATAAAAAACTCCAAAAATCACAAACATCCGTGTGAGGTTCTTGATGTGCCGATCACACACTCGATCAGGTTCTCTGCAGGTTCTGATTTCTTAATCTTAGGTGGACCTGGAGTATCAGCACACACAGATCCATCATGTGATTTAGGATAAGTAAGCTTTAGAAATGAGAGTTTCTTAAAAGTACTTAAGAATCATAGAACATTTGCTCAGTAAAATAATCTTCACTAAAGCTGCATGCTTTGATTAACAATCAACCAAAAAAATAATAATCTCACTGCTTTTTTTTTTTGGCACTAATTGCAATTTAAACTGTGATATAAATTGATTAAATGTGCCATTTTGTATTAAATCATATTCATCTGGGCTAACAGAAAATAACGTCAAAATGATTCCATTCAGAGAATGTTTGCCAATATTTATTTAACAACTCAAAAACATTTTAATAAATTAAATAAATCCTAAATTATTGATGAGCTCAACATAAATTCAAGACTAATACTATTAAAGTATTTTTAAAAAATTCTAGAGTTTCTCATTGTTTTTGTAACTGTGCTCACAAAATCTTCAAAAACACTCGTCTATAAATCACGCTACATGTTAAACAAGTTAAAAAGGATTTTTTAAAAAAGCACCTACATGTTCGTACATGACTGAGATCTAACACACAAACCAGTATGTTACACTGTCGACCACAAACAAACCAAACTATGTTCTGTTTACTTCTTAAAGGTAAGATTAGTCTCTTCTTTTTAAAAATAGTACAGTCAACAGGAGAAGCTCAATGAGCTTGTGTGCTTGAGTAAAAGTAAAGTAAGTAAGTAATTACCTTCCAATTTAATTCATTATCAAAAGTACATGGCTTGTACTTGTGGATTCCTGCTTTAAAGACTACACAACACTATGGTTAGATAACGCAACACCAGCAGTGAAAGTACAGATATTTGTTTGATAATGTAGTAGAGTAAAAGTAAAAGTATCATGTCATAAAAGTTCTCAAGTAAAGTACCGATACGTGAAATACGTACTCAAGTACAGTAATGAAGTACATGTGGCTCAGTTTCCTCACACCTCTGGGTGAATGTAAGCGCTTGTCTGATAAATTCCATGAACATAAGTGCACTTGTACCAGTAAGGAGTTTTTTTTTTTTTTAACAGCGCCACACACTGCTGGAACAACAACGTGATAGATACTAACAGTGTTGCATATCAACTCAATAGTCAATCGCATGGTCTTACACCTACACTGTATTTAAATCCATAACTAAAGATAAATCATGATGAACAGCCTGCTAGCTTACAGGCTAATTAGCTTGACACAATATATCGCTGACACAAGCATTTAGATGCAACACATACATACTGTATATGATTTCTCGATCTATATTAATGCTAATGGAGCACTGAGATTCAATCCGATGCAGGGTATTATGGGTAATACATACACTGTGAATAACACAATGGGGACCCGAGCATATTATACCAACAATAAAGTCTCAGAACACGACGTGTGTGTGAGACGTTGTTTTAAACAGGGCACACTGAGTAGAAATGAAACACCGTGTTCAAGACGAACCCAGTTGATGTTTTTTATTTTTCTGAACAGACGCTCGGGGATCGGTTTACACTCCGACAGACTTCAGGCTCTGCTTTGTTTTTTTGTTGTTTTAGTCACTTGATAGCTAATTTGCATCAACAAAGCAGCTGCTGAACACGAGTCATCTACCTACGCGCACACACGCACACACACACACACTGACCTCTGCTCAACTTTCACTCTCTAAAAACTCGTCACGTTACAGTAGAGGACTGTAGTCTCATTGGGTTAAAGTTGTATTGATGGGCGAGTCTGTGCGTTGATTAGTTAGAATAATTATTAGTGGGCAGGTCTGTGGTCTGATTAGTTAGAATGATAATTCAATTAAATTCAATTTTATTTGTATAGCGCTTTTATTAACAATTGACATTGTCGCAAAGCACCTTTACACAATCAAAATCAAAAGAATGATAGTGGACTGGACGGGACTGTGGTCTGATTGGTTTAAATTATTATTTGTGGCCGGGACTGTGGTTCGTTTGGTTAGAATGATTTTACATTTTTACATTTAGGCATTTGGCAGATGCTCTCATCCGGAGCGACTTACAAAGGTGTTTGAAGTTTCCGTAAATGGATAGATGCTTAGCACTGGGGTACTAGGTTACTAACTAAGTGCCATCAGTCAAACACAGTTAGGAAGAGTTTTTTTGGTTGGGGGGGGGGGGGGGGGGGATGGGGGATGGGGTAGGGGTCCAAGTATTGAAGGATACTTCAATGATTATGATACACAATGATTATTAGTGGGCGGGACTGTGGTCTGATTGGTTAGAATGATCATTAGTGTGTGGGACGGCGGTTTGATTGGTTACAGTGATATCAGTGGACTGTGATTGTAGTCCAATTGGGTTAAAGTTGTATTAGTCAGTGGTACTGTGGTCTGATTGGTTAGAATGATTATTGGTGGACAGGACTGTGGTCTGATTGGTTACAGTGGTATTAGTGGGTGTGACAGTGGTCTAATTGGCAATTTATTAAATGTGCACTTTAAGTCACTCATCACTAATCAACACCCTCATTTCAAAATGTGTGTGTGTTTTGTGTGTGTGTGTGTGTGTGTGTGTGTGTGTGTGCGCGAGAGAGAGAGACAGTGATGACATTCATGCAGATGTGCAGAGTAGTGCTGAGTTTATCAGCTTAATTGAAGATGTTTACAGCAAAAAGGTAGGTCAGGTTATTTTTAACTCAAGTGTGTGTGGTTGTATGTGTGCGTGTGTTCATTAAATTTTAATTTTAAACAACCAAATTTAATGAACAGGTTTTCATATTTTTCAATATTTTCTGTATTTTTCAAAAATGTACTTACATGTACACAGAATTATCAGAATACAAAATGTCTTTAAATCCGCAAATACTGACACACACACACACACACACACACACACACACACACGCTCTCTCTCTCTCTCTCTCTCCTGACATGCCAAAGGTACAGGACTCATTTCAAGCTTTAATTATTTCTAACAGAATATTTAACGAGCTGTTTGCTCTCCTGCGAGTCGGAGCATCTGCTGGTGAAGAACTCTGAAAGCTACCTGTTTCACTGCTGCGCTAATCTGAGAAACACGGGAAGATAATTAGGTGGAGCCTTCAGGAAAATGAAGACGTTAAACAGTTATTGAACGTGACGTGTTACAGATGTTACAGATGCTTTGTACAGAGAAAAGGACAGATAATGAAACAGGATTCGCTCAGCTGGCGAAAAAAAAAAGATGAAAGTAGAGACCTAATGTGTTCATGTTTATTCATGTAGGAGATTATTTGAACACACCCATGTTCATATCTGTTCTGAGCAAAGAAAGTTTTATTTAATACATAACGGTTTATTTAATACACCAGCAAGACCTGTGTTTCTACATTTTTTTTCAACTCTATTATCACTGTTTTACACTTTTTGTACTTTAAATTACCATATTTTACATTCTGTTATGAACATAGTCTGCATTTTATTTTCATTTTTTTACACTTTACTTTAATATTATTACTTTTTATATTTAAATGTATTTTCTGTGTGATATTCTATATTGTTTTCATTTTTTACTATCTTTTATATGAATTCTTTTAAAATATTTTTAATTTCACCACTAAATTGGATTAAAATAATTTATCCTATTGATTCTCTACATTTTACTACTTCATATTAGACAGTATTTTACATTTTACCTTCTTTTAAATGTTCTTTACCATAATTTGCATTATACTATTATTTTATAGTTAGCAAAATAACTAAAATAGTTTTTAACCAATTTTTACATTTTAATTATATTTTTATAATATATTTGTATATTTCATCTGTAAATATCCATTTTTGTTTCTTTTTTCAATTATTTTTTAAAATATGTATTGAATTTCTATATTTTTATCATTTAAAATTAACTAATTTATTTTTATACAGTACTATACATTTTACTATAAAAAAAATTACAATATTCATTTAACTATTTATTTTTAGACAGTATTTTACATGATACTATTACCATTTTATATTTTACTATTCTATATTTTTTTCAATATTTAATATTATACTTTTAATTTGTTATAAGATTTTTACATTTCACTATAAATTTTTTTACTTTATATTACCTTTTTAATTATTTGCATTTCTGCATTATTGTAATTTATTTTTTAACAATATTTTGCATTCTTAAACATTCAACTATTTCTTTTGCATGAAACCTTACAATTTTTTTGCAAAACAGTTTCTTTTAGTTCATACTGTAGAATATTCTACTATTTAAATTAGAGCTGTAAGAGTTAACAGACCTGGGAGCCGAAGTGGCAAAAGCTGCGTACGCAGGCTGAGTTCACATTACCAGCCACGTTGTTCAATTCAGATTTTTCCCCCCCATCAGATTGGCTTTGTATATAACAGTCTGTCCTCTAAAATGGGACGCATACACACATTGATACTTCTTTGCTCATGGTGTCTGGGTTAAAACACATCATATTCGTGCAAGCGTTCTTTCCTTTCAAACAACGGATCTGATTTTAGCAGAAATACGCTCAGGGTTTTGCTCTGGATATACATCCGATCTACGACCACGTACAAAAGTGACTCAACTACAATCTGAAAAACATCAGATTATGCGTTCAGACAGCCCTAAAATATCTGTCACACTGTGGTAAAAAGTCAGAACTGAGTCACTTGGTGATGCGAACGTACGCACAATCACGCGTCTAATCAGGTTAGCGCTTACATGTGACCTCAGCAAGTGATGAAAACAGAGTTGCTTCATTAAAAAAAAGTAATAAAAATACACAACACTACACAACAAAATCAAAAACAACAAACCAGGTGTGAACTCAGGGGCGGGGCCAGGTCACTAACTAGCTTAGTAATTTCACTAATAAAACAGTAACAAAAAAAAAATAATGAAAGACAAATGAATAACTAGCCTTCTTTCCTTCCCCCATATACTTTCTTCATTGTATGTTTCCCTATTTTTCTAACACATGTTCTCTTTTTATTTATCTCTTCTTTCTTTATTTATCTCTTTCAGATTTTTCCTCTTCTCTCTCTCAGCTCATTTGTTTGCACAGTTTTCTTTGCCTGTGTGTAATTATAATTGTGCAGCTGGTCCTCAATTACACTGCGGTCAACTGTGTGTGTGTGTGTGTGTGTATGTGTGTGTGTGTGTGTGTGTGTGTGTCTGTGAGTGAGAGAAAGAGTAAGTGATTGTGCAACTATGTGTGAGTGTATGTGTAAGAGAGAGAGACACACAAGTGTAAAGATGTAAAAATTTGACAGAGCAAATTTATGAAAAATGATGTCTACCACCTCCATGATGTTTATTACCTCTTACATCTCTCTATGTCTCCCTCTCAGGAATCTCTCTGTAACTGAAGCATATAATTAGGCAGTTTAAGGTTTTACTATTTAGGGTTGAACCTCAGAACTCAAACGCAGATGTTCAGTGACCACAAAGACACAAAAATACGCCAAAAAAGAGAGAAAGCAAGCAAGAGAGAGAGAGAGAGAGAGAGAGAGAGAGAGAGAGAGAGCACTGAGGTCACCAAGCCTGGATAAACGTGAGAAAGAATAACTCCACTTCTCTATTTGTGTGGAAGTTTCATTGTCTTTAAACTTCGACTGATTTTCACACTGTAGCCTAAACCCATAGTCCTGCACTAGTTGACCAACAGGAAGACAATCTGGCTGAAGAATGACATCTGAACCCTGTGGAAACATCTACAGTATGGAAAGTAGGAGGTGCTAGAGGAGGAGGAGGTAGAGGAGTGCAGGTCTGAGGGATTAATTACACCTAATGACGAGCTCCTTTCTCCTCTGATGACGGTGTTTAGCTCAGAGGAAGGTGTGTACACCATCTGCTAAAGTCTGAGTGAAACTCGATAACACACTCGAAAATTAAAAAGCCGACAGGTGTCACTGACACACACACACACACACACACACACACACACAAACACACACACACAAAATGGTCTGGGTGTGTTCTCTGCTAAACCACTACCTGAAAAACTCTTGATGTGTGAAATTAACATTACAGCTGGGCTCAGCAAGCGATATCCGTGTTCAGGACGAGGAATCCGATCATCAAGCTGCCCTGAGCACTGATAATTAGGGATGAGAATCATCAGGGACAACCCGATAAAATATTATAACAATACCTATGTGCCGATTCGATAGGTATTGAAATGCTGTAAATATCACAATTTTTCAGATTTTGTTACGACTCTAAACAAACGTACATGAATATTTTGCTCCACCCGTACAGGATGCTGTTCTGTGTGAACAGTTTAGAGGCTTGTAGAGGACCTGCAACATTTTGCAGCCTGAAATAAGAATAAAAAAATAGATTTTTGAATCAGATACATCTTGTATCCAAATTCGAAATAAAAATTTATTTTAATATTTAAGATTCTGTTACGATTGTAAACAAACTTCGAAAAAATAATTTGCTCCTACACAAAAAGGATGCTGTGCTGCCTACCAATGTGAAACTAGTTTAAAGCGCCACCTGTAGGATTATAGAGGAATTGCAACATTTTACCACCTTAAATGCAAACACTCACTCATCATCTATACAGCTTTATCCTGTATTCAAGGTTGCGAGGAGGCGGAGCCTATCACACGAGACTTGGGGCACGAAACGGGGTACACCCTGGACAGGGTGCCAATCCCTCGCAGGACACTCAAACACTACAGGCAACATGGGAATGTCAGTTAGCCTGATCTGCATGTCTTTGGACTGTGTAGGAAACCAGAGTACCCGAAAGAAACCCACCAAACACGGGGAGAACATGCAAACTCCATGCACACAGAGGCGGGAAAGGAACCTCGACCCTGGAAGTGCAAGGCGACAGTGCTAACCACTACACCACTGTGCGAACTCTCAATGCAAACATACTGTATAGAAATTACAAACTCATTTAAAAAATAATAATAAAAAAGATACATTCATGCATTCATGTTAAACATAAATTGCCACACAAAATTATTACAATATGTAACTTCTATTCAATTCAACCAGACTCAACAAGGAACCCATCCTCATCTGGGTGATAACGAATAGCAGGGATTGATCTGCAGTCATACTGTTTTTTTTTTTCTCCACCTCTACTAATAAGTGTGCTTCTTTCCAGCTCATACACTGCCTGTCATACCTCTTGATAGCGGAGTGTGGAAGGTGTGTTGAGAGAAACGTCAAACTTCCAAACAGCAGTCCATTAAGACTTTGGCCACCGTTACCTCATATGTAAAAGTATTGTTGGCACCTGTCCCTTAATATCCAGGACATTCTAAAAAAAAAAAAAAAAAAAGAAAATGCTACTCGACCTGTACTTTTGTACATAACGTGTCATAACTACACCAAGTCTTCACAGTGTCGAGAGAAACATAAGGACGGATGAACTCAAAAACGCTTCATGAGAAATACCAAAGACACTCCGACTCGTTACGGCACAGAGGACGATCCAGACTCAATCTGAGTCATATCTGAACGTCAGCATTATGATCGTCATGGTTACGACTACGGTAGGTCTTCTAATGAAAGTTCATCAGTGAGACACATAAGAGCACCAAAGTGGGAAAAGTAGAAAAGTGGTTTTAAACAGAAAAACATATATAGAGTAATATTATGCTAATGAGATGATCAGCACACTGGAGAAAGGGGGATTCTACATCTAGATTTGTTTCATACTTTGTTCACTATTTATTATCTGAGTCATATCTGTATATGTTATGTTTAGATTAAAAAGACATTTAAAAAACTTTAATATTTTGTTAATATATTTTGTAATACTCTCCACAGAAGAATTGTGTTCGAATGCTGTTTCATATTTTGTGATAATCATCAACAACAATCAGTACAGAGCCATTTATCATAATAACGTTCGTAGCCTTTAGGGATGGGAATCACAAGCCGATATGATATTATCACGATACCAATGTGCTGATTCGATTTGTATTGTGATTTGTAAATAGCTTACATTGCACCACCTGTACGATTTATAGGGGAACTACAACTTTTTTCCACCTCAAATGCAAACATACATAAATTAAAAATTCATTTTAAAGAAATAGACTTTGCGGTCAGTGTGATGATACATAAATTGCCACACAAAAGACTCATGATATGTAACCGGATCGATTTTTTCCCCCTCATCTCTAGGCTCTGCTGTCTGCCATGTTTATACAATACGTAATAATCAGCGTGCTTCCTAACATGCACGCTAGCTGATGTTACAGCTTACATGAACATGATGACTTCTATTAGGGAAAAGATTGATCCAATTATTTTAATTTCAAAACCGAACTAAAAATTCACACGCTCATGTTTTTCAATTCGTAAGCGTAAAAGACGGATATGAGACAGACACGTGTCTGCTCTATGTGCAGCAGAAGAACGGATGAGGAGAAGAGAGAGAGAAACTATTTCCTCTTAGACTTTTTTTTTTTTTTAACACAAATCCACGGCTTTTAATGCGAAAACGATCGCAATATGTTTTGGTAGCGGGATTAGACCAAACAATTAAGCGATTCTGGACGAGTTTCCACAGCAGCCATCTGTTTAGATGTTTGTCTCAGACTGAGAAACTCATCATCAAGCACTCATATGTGGAGGAGAAGGGAAAAAAAAAACACAAGCTGCCTAAAAACTGGCTTCTAATGGCTTTCGTGCCAGTGTGCATATATATATATGTGTGTGTGTGTGTGTGTGTGTGTGTGTGTGTGTGTGTGTGTGTGTGTGTGTAGCAGGGCAGATAAAAAGCTCGCTCCTCCAGCCAAAATACCACCCAACACATGTCCACATTTTATCATCATTATGTTCTGCTACTTAATGAGCTGATCTCCTGGCTCCTGTGGAGGAAGAGACGGGACGCTAATTAGAAACGAGGAAAAATCTCTGTCTCACGCCGGAATGGACAGGCACGCTCACACATGACGATACACTCTCGCAAAACACAACGAAAGCATCACTTTGTAAAAAAAAAAATACTAAGTGAGTTCTCGGATCACCGTGGCTCATCTCTCTACTCCTGCGGCTCGCCACAATGTACATGCCCTACCACGACGCCTCCCCTATTTCCCCTTGCCTTGTCTCCTACCTCACTTCTCCAGCGCCTTGCCTCTACTCCTGAACATCGTCACTACTCCTGCTCCTCCTACTCCTCCACTCTGGTCCCTTGTCCCTTGACACACTCCAACAATAAAAGTGTAATGTAGTATCAATGTGAGAAATCTTTTGATTTAGAAACTCAAGAGTATCAGTGATGATAGCACACTCGTCTAAAATCCAAAACGTGCTAAGAGATAAACGGAGTTAAACTAACTCTCGTCATTACATCAGGTTTGTGTGTGTTTTTTCAAAACTGATTGGTGGTATGAACAGGAAGTTATCGTTAAAGGATGTTTTTGAGGTTGTCATGGGACAAACAAAATCGTACAGGTCTTTAATTAATTAATTAATTAATTAATCCTTGCGTGTGCATGCAAAAACTGGTATGCAGACCAAAAATGCCATTGCTGCAATAACTGCTTTTGTGGTGGATAGTGCAATTTCCACAACACACACAGACAAACACACACACACACACACACACACACACACACACACACACATACTACTCCCTTCCAACAGCAAAGGCTGGATTGTGCTGCTGTAAGAAAAACCACCATGTATGTGCTGTGCTGTTAAGAGAAAAATAATCAACAACAGACTGGTGTGGCGAAGCAGAGAAACAGTGTTACTGTTGCTATAGAAACAGTAACGTAAGAGAAGAGGTAGAAACCTAATCAGCTCCTTTCCACACTGCGTATGCTCTATTATTACTAATGAGGTGAGGTGTGTGTGTGTACTCTCAGGACAAAGATCACAACCTGAGCAAACATTTCACGCTTACGAGAATCCGCCCGTGTGTGTGCGTGTGTGTGTGTGTGTTGAGCTGTTGTGATGTTGACTTTAGCTATTGACATGGTAAAAGATTTCACTCGGAGAGCGAGTGGCATACACTAACTCACATGCATACTCACTCACACACACACACACACACACACACACAAACACACACACACACACACAACTTCATCATCATCATCATCACAAACAAGATATCCACATCATCTAAGGCAATCCTTTGTGTCAAAAAAGAGAAAAGCACAGTTAACCGTTTTTCATTGCACCAAAACTTGAACAAACAAACAAATAAACAAGTATTGACCCAGAAGTGGTTGTGGTAACCCAGGGAGTGAGTTCTGTCTGTTTTGTGAGTTCACCTGGATTTGTGGAAGATCAGACCCGTGGAGCTCCTCACATTGCACATCACATGACAGAACTGTGCAAACATTTGGGCCAATTCTAAAACTAACCAAGGTAACTGATTCGGGCCTAAAACCTAGAAGAATCAGTACAGTGTCTGACCTGCCCAACTCTCAATACGCGAAACTCTTAACATGTTCCTCAGGGAACAATGCAAAATAATCACAGAAATGCCTTCTGACCAACCAACATCCAGAATTATTTGTGAGCACGACGGATAACACACTTGCACATTACAGGAAGGAACTCGGCTAGGAGTTATTGCCAGATCCCCCATGCAGTCCTGATCTCGCTCCAAGCCATTTCCACATGTTTGGGCCATTAACGGAGCTCCTGGGAGGCCAGTATTCCTACCATGATGGTATCTAAGCACTAGTGAAACTCATACAGATATAAAAGGAGTTTTTACTCCTTCAGTAATTCAGTAAGTGCTGTGTTTTTCTGCACAATCAAAAGTTCTGCTTTGACCCGACCGTCCCTCATAATATTATTATCGTCACAAGTCTGGATGCTGACTGGTCAGAAAGTATTAGGATTATTTTCCTGTAACAGCACAACATATACAGAGTTTGTCACTTACTTTATTCACACCATGGTATATTTCAATGGGTTTTTTTTTTGTTTGTTTGTTTGTTTTTTTTGTACATAACCGGCTCATTCTCAATGCTCTAAATGCAGAAGCAGAAAAAATAAAGAGGAGAATAATGACGCGAGCTGTCATCACACACACACACACACACACACACACACACACACACACACACACACACACACACACACACAGACGCACACACTGTGTAACAGAAGCACTGACCTGATAAACCAAGAGCAGTGCAGTCACGCTACAGATACAGCTCCCTCACTCTCTCCGTTTTTCCCAATGTCACTTTCTGTCCATGTCTCTCCAAGTCTATCTCTGTGTATCTCTCTCTGATTCACTTTAACTTTTCCTGTCTTTCTCCATCATATCTCTGTCTGTTTCTCCTTCTCTCCCTCACCCTTTCTCCGACTCTGGTACTTTTTTCTTACTTTTTTTTTTTTTTAACTCTTCCTGTCCTGTCTTTCGCACCCTCTCTGGCTGCCTCTCTCTTTGTCTCTCTCCCTTTCTCATTGCCTCTCTTTTGTCTTTCTCACTCTCTCTCTCTGCATTTATCTCTCATGCTCTGTGTGTTTTTCTCCTCCACTCTATCTTTCTCCTTTGGGTTTAAGATCAGGATGTGCTTTACTGGCATGACTGTTTTAACAAACTTCAATTTTTGCGCTAATCTCAGTCACCTATCTTCTATTTCAGCAGCGCTCACTCAGGTGTAGAGCCATCACAGCCAAGTCGTAATGCTCAGCGCTAAAAACTGCATTAGCATACTTGCTAGCACAACTACAGACCGTTTAAAGTCCATTAGGGCAGAGAGAAAGAGATAAAGAAAGAAGAATGAAATAAACCACAGGTGTGCTTGTTACTTTTAAACTCTACTGAGACTCTACCCATTACATATAATGCACTGTGGTCATGTAACATAACGTAACAAATGTAACACTAATCGTTACAAATCTGTGTTATCTGTCCTGGGAGCTCTTGTTGCTAGGCAACCAAAACAATTGCTTACAGAATTTTAAAAAACAGCTAGCTAACAATTAAGCTAGCAAGCACATATCTCAAACGTCTGTTCCTCCTCTCCATCTGTTTTTCTCTCTTGCTGTATTTTCTATTTTTTGTTTACATCCATTTCTCTCTCTCCATCTCTCCAGTTCATTTTTTTTACCTCTCTACTTGAGCTTTACCTCTCATTCTGTTTTTCTATTGCTCTTCCTTCCTTTTATTTTCCCCACACTCTTACACTTTCTTTCTCTCACTCTCTTTCCCTTGCCTTCCTTATCTGCTTTTCCACTCTTCCTTAAATTCATTGTTTCTTTTCTCCATCTCTATCTATCCTTCTCTCCTTTACCTCTCTCTCTCTCTCTCTCTCTCTGTTTTCATCTCATTTCTTTCTCTCACATAATTTTGTTTCTTTCACTACTCTCTTGTTTGTTTCTTTTGTTTCCTCTAAGTACTCTCTTCGTTCTCTCTCCCTCTATTTATACTGATAACAACTCTCACTCTATTTATTACTCTATCCATCTTTCTCCCTCCATCTGTCTCTCACTCCTGACCTTTCATTCTCTCTCTCTCTCAACATTATGACTTTCTATATTTACTTTTGTTCACTCTATCTGCTCTATATGCCTTTTTCTTTTCTCGCTTTCATAACTCCCTCCTAAGCTTTTCTGTTCATCAATCTCTCTTTCTTTCTCTCACTCTGATTTCTTAATTTTTTCCCTCTCCATTCACCTTTCTCCCTTCTTTTCTTTACTTCTTTTCATCTTTACTCTGTCATTTTCTCTCTCCATCCCCCCTCTTTCTCTGAATTGCATTCTGTCATTCTCTATTTAGTTGCTTCTTCCTCACTTTCTCTCTCCTTTTTTCTATTTCTTCTTCCTAAAGCTGTCTGCCCTCTTATCTGTTTCACCATTTCTTTCAAATTTTTTACAAGCTTTTCTTTTCCCTGTTTCTCTCTCTTTCTTTCTTCAAATTGTACTCTGTTCTTCATTCTTTCTCTCAGTTACATCTTTCCCTTTTCCTTCCTAAGCGCTCTCTCTGTCTCCATGAACTCATTATGGTCTTCTTTCTCTTTCCCTTCAGTCACCTCTCTCTCTTTCTATTTATCTTTCCACTTCTCTCTCTCTCCCTCTCTCTCCTTCCTAAGCTCTTCTGTTCCCTCCTCCCTCTCTTTCTCCCCCTTTCTTTCTCTCTTTTTTTGCTCACTGTTTCTCCTCACCAATCTCTTCATCCCCACCTCATGCTCTCTCTCACTGTCTCTCACACAGTTTTTAATCCTGTACCCTTGTTTACACCTGGGACTTAAAAACGTTTAAAACATTAAGGGCTACACTTTTATAAGATGTGGAGACGTGAAGCGCGCACGTGAGCATACGTTGGCTCCGACTTCCCTTTTAGCCGAGAAGACGAGAGCAACGGCAGCAAATCACGAGGCAGTGGAGAGAATAAAGCAAAACCCCCAACCCCCACTGCATCACCCCAGAGTAACCCTACCCCCCCTGCTTATTCAAACACACACACACACACACACACACACACATATATATATACAGAGTGTAACAGCACCATCATTATAGCACCACATTGCTGTGCAGCTCCTCTGAGGATTCGAGCTCTGGGCCAAAGTTTCATACAGAAAACATCAGAGTGTAATGATGCCTCGTTCAAATGTTTAATTAACCTCATTAATTAATTGCATTTAATGCATTTAATTTAATTACATTGTTAAAGAAAAGCCAATTACCTGTGTACTGTCGTACTTAAAGATGGACCTTTAGCTCAAATATCTACTTTATATACCTGGTTTTAGATATTTTTTATATTAACATAAAATATGTAAAAACTATATTGTAATTATATAGAGAAACAAGCGATTTTTCTGAGAAACAAACGATTCTACATTTTTTTAAGCTGATAATTACCAACTTTATATTGTTGTTCTAATCACTCTTGCATTTTAAAAACAATCTGGAAATGTCAAGAGCGAATTTACAATAATGTTTTTTTTTTACTCATCTTTTACTCTTCCTTTAAATTCCATCCTGTTTTTGACACGCGTGTCATATTCGCAAGCCTCTTATTTCCCGTTACTATCTGATATTTTGTTTGTTCCAGCTACAAATACAAAAAAGCTCCAGCTACTACAGGAGAATACGTCACATCTCCCCCTAGTGGTCACTGCTTAGTTTATTACTTTAATCCAATAAAAATATTAAGTCCCGGTTTACGCTTTAGAGATTACATGTAACATGTTTAATCATAGCATCATAACCAGACGTGTGTCAGTATACATGAGGTAATACAGACATGCTTCATTTTTTTTTTTTTTTTAGTTGATGTAACTAACAAAGACATTATTTGGTTTTTCGTAAATGTTTTTGGTCGATGCTGACTTAAAGGTCTTTTTTCCTCCTCAGATTTTTTTTTTTTTTTAATCCTACATCTAACTGGATTGATCTAACTTGTTCCATAAAAACTGAAACAAACCATTCCGAAAGCATTTAGCTACTACTGGACACAACTTGCACGTCCCCTGGTGGTCATTTACATTAGTGTCGTTTTAATTCGATTAAAAAAAAAAATTAGGCTACGCTTTACAAATCTAGAGACAAAACAATACGTTTAATGATGAACCGATACAATATTACAATACTATTCTATTAATGGTATCGTTAATATAATAAATATTGTATAGTTCAGATATAACAACAAAAACAAATGAATAATACAACAACTAATAGTACAGGTTAGGACAGTATATTTTAGCATAATTTTTAGCAAACAAAAAAACTTTTAAAATAGCATGTATAGCGATGAAACGTCGATAGCATGTTATATGATAGCATGATTGTAATGATGTTATTTAAAGTTTTATTAAATATTTAATAACATGAGTTAATGACTGTTAACATGGAAAACATAGTTTTTTAATTCTAGATCTTTCTGAATCATTCGTATGACCATACATATAAGGATTCGACTATTTTAGATTGAAAATGATCTAAAGTTCTGTAAATGTGATGATTAGTTTTAGTGATCAAATTAGTTTTAATATTTATTTTATAGTTAAAAACACAAATGAGGCTGCATCCTGGACTTCAAGTGCTCCCACATACTTCACCCTGGGTCTAATCAGCACAGAATCAGACTTTAATCAGACTTAATTACCTTGTTGCAGTATGAGGAGTCTGAGTAAGGTGATGGTCCAAGTCGAGATGAATCTGTTGCTGATGGAGGAGGAGGAGGATAAAATCTCACATCCATTTCACTGTCTAAAAATAAAATATCAACCAAAAACTAAATAAATAAATGATTTTTTTTTTTTATATTTAAAGTCTATATTTTTGTTCCGTTCCACTTCAGTAAAGCTGGGTTACCAGCTCGTCTATAAGAAAGCCCTCAAAAAAAGAAAAAGTATTATATCTGATGATGGATGGAAGCAGGGAAAAGAAAAACCACACAAAAAGAGAAAAGCAGCAGCTTCACTTTGGCACCTTCACATCCGTTCGCGGGGTTTCTGAGAGGAGAAAGAAATAAAACAAACTTTGAAATAAAAAGGTGCTCCTACACCTGTGTGGCATGAAACCTCAAACAAATCAACCGTCTCTGAGGAAACGCCGCGAGTCTTTATTTTTCTTTCCTTATTTTAGTTACGGAAACGATAAGAGAAGCCCTAAAAGAAAAGCGACGCGGTTAGCCGGAGTGCTAACTCCACTCTCTACCTCACTGCTCTGTGCGCGCGCCCCTCTCTCTCTCTCTCTCTCTGTATATATATATATGTGTGTGTGTGTGGCTCTCGTGCAGCTGTGTGACGGAGCTCGCGCGACTCGAAAAAGGCGCGAAAGGGGGCGCTGAAGTGTTTACATATACAGTCCTGTGTGTATATATACTGTGTGTAGTGTATATATATATATATATATATATATATATATATACATCTCAGTAAATTAGAATTATAATAATCCAGTAATTCAGTAAAAAATTTTATACATTTATAAATGTATTAATTTATTAATTTAACCTTTTGACTTGAATTACTGAAAAAAATTTACCTTTTGATTATATTTTAATTTATTGAGATGCACCTGTACTGGCGTTAAATAGTTTGTAGAAAGAGTTAAAATGTTAAAGCTAATAATAATTTGCTGATCTTTAATCAGTGATATTATTATTATTATTATTATTATTATTATTATTTGAGGTTGAAGTCCACGTCCATGTCTGTGTGTCTCTCTGTACAGCAGAACTCTGTCTAACTTATTAATACACAGAAATCACATTCTGTAAGGTCGAGTATCTGACGCCTTGTTTACACTAAGTTGTACTTCTTTCGTCGTCAGACAAATACACTCGCTGTTCGGTAATCGGAGAGAGAATCACAGATGAGAAATGGAAAAAGTCGATCAGATAAAGATGAAGTTTGTTTCTTAAAAAAGCTCCGGCGCGTTAAAATTCACTTCTTCAGCGCTGTTATTTCAGCCAAAGTGAAAATATTAACTAATCCCAGTAAAAATATTCAGTTTAGCTTTTCTAATTATTATTTATCTATTGGTGCAGGTGTTTGTTTACATTGAGACATTAGTATCTTATTTTAAAGTAGATTATTAAATCCTATAATCTACTATATAGAGACAGAAAATGTGCAAACATGAGGTTTGGTCACATTTTAGTGCTCTTGATTGCTGATTTGTCGCGATCACCATGTATTAGCATGACATCATCTTTCATGTGATTGTATTCATCAAATTATTTTGCTTAACCTTTTATTTAATGTTCTAAATTATTTAAGTGTGACGAATATGAAAAAAATCAGGGAGTACACATACACTATTTTTTTATTAAATCTTATAGCTAAAGATATTATTTCTTTATTTTATATTTTCCGAGGTGGCAAATGATGTTAAGGTAGCATTCAGGTACCAAGATATAACCAGCATTACACAGAATTGTTACCATTAATGAGCATAAACGGTTCATTAACATGTTCCAATAAGTCAAGTTTATAGTGTAAAAGAAAATGTTTGTTTGGAATCAAGCGTAAAATGAAAAAATATTTATATTTTAAGCCTTATAAAACCCAAAAGGTGTTTCTTGTGCTGTGCAATTTCTTTTAATTGGGGCTCTAATGACGTGCATGACCTCTTAATTATCATTCCATTATGATGCCTTGCTCGGTCGTTACAGTAAAATTAGCTCACTGTGGAGCATATTTAGAGATGATGATCATAAAACCTGAAGGTCAACAAGGAGATATGAATTACTGTAATATTCTCATTAAACGTCCAAAATCACCACCTTCTTCTCGTATACATTAGGCCTTCTAGCTGTATGATCTAGAATCAAATCCCCATCATATGGTCTCCATCAGTATAATGGAGTGAAGAACATTTTCTGGTAGCCATGAAGTCTGCCAGCGATTTATTTTCTACTCAAGTGCAGTTCATACAGCTCTGATACACATCTCGGGACCCAGGTTTACTATCGTGCCAGTGAAAATGTAGCTGCTATTAAAGAAAATTCCAAAGCAATAGCAATAGGAAATGAGATGAGGTTGAGAAGCAAACTCAAAAAGTCTAGAAGTTAAGGCTATTTCCTCTAAACCTGCACAGTGCTGTTACAATCACTAGTTCAAGGTTTAAAAATCATTCACTTGTGGTGTCAAATCAATACACGGTGGTGTAGTGGTTAGCACTGTCGCCTTGCACCGCCAGGGTCCGGGTTCGATCCCCGGCCAGGGTCGATTCCTGTCTCTGTGTGCATGGAGTTTGCATGTTCTCCCCGTGCTTGGTGGGTTTCCTCCCACAGTCCAAAGACATGTAGGTTAGGCTAATTGGTGTTGCCTGTAGTGTGAACTGAAGTGTGGGAGTGTCTGTGCCCTACGATGGATTGGCACCCTGTCCAGGGTGTACCCTGCCATGTGCCCTAAGTCTCCTGGCATAGGCTCCAGGCCCTTATAAACCAGAACATCAAATATACAAATATCTTAAATTTGTTTTCCAATTTTCCACAAATAGTATTTTGGTATAAAATTTTTAGCAATTAAAAAGCTACTATCCCAGGACAGATGCTTATAAAGACTGTTACATGTATGTGAAACAGTGAGTATATGCTGGTTAGCTATAATGACTAACAACCATGTACTGCAAATAAAATTAAACCATTAATATTCTATCAAAATGCTTTTATTATGCAATATTTCATCTCTTGTTGACTTTTTAGAAATTTTAAGATTTATTCATTTATCATTTATCATCTATACCGCTCATCGAGTTCAGGATCGCAGGAAGCCCGGAGCCTATCCCAGGACACTTCGGGCACAAGTAGGTACGGACTGGTTGGGGTGCCCTTCCCGAAACTCATTCACACACTATGGGCAAATGCAGAAGAGAAGACCAGTTAGCCTACTTTGCATATCTTCGGACTGTGGAAGGAAACCGGAGTGACCCGAAGGAGCACCGTTCATTCAGGCAGATCCCGAGGTGGGAATCGAACCCTTGACCGTGGAGGTATGAGGGCACAGTGCTAACCATCATGCCGCCGTGCCAGCTAAGTTCTGAGATTTTTATCCAAAATTCCCAATATGACCAAAACATGTTTCTCATCCATCTTTGGTCCAAAAGGCTTGCAAGGACATTGTATTAAGTGGTCTAAGACCACCAGTTTAACCTCACCATACAGAATTCCACAGATGTATCATTATAAATTATACAATTTAAAGCAAGCTAGCATGTTAGCATGATTTATGTATTCACAAAAACAGTCCGTTAACAATGAAGGAAGAAAAGTGTTTTTGTTGAGAAATTGCAAGTCTGATCCGTGGTCAGGAGTCCAAAGGAGCTTGTTCGGTCGCAACTGTCAATGACTCAGACACTAGGCAATCATGTTGAGTTCATGTATTCAGAAGACGGCAGATAGCATTTTCCTCTCAGTGTGTTCTAACTAATCTACATCCCTGCCAGTTTGCACCCACCTTCACACATGACAACTAAGACTGTTAATAAGGAAGAATAAATCAGAGTTTATAGTCCTCCGAATCCTTACAATCATCTTTCAGGATCTCAGGACCCATATGAGGATGAAGCCATGCAGAGAGTGAGTGATTTCCCTCTTCTAATACACCAAATTAAATCAGCAAGGCCTTGGTTATTTATTATGAATAAGACTTATTAAATCATGTTGTATGCAGGCATAAAGTCAGACACCCCTGATATAAAATCATGGTGTGATTCTGGAGAAACAAGATTGATCGCTCTTTTTGAAAATCATCAGGTCTTTTATAGTCAAACGCAGAATCTTAAATAAACCTTTTAAAAAAAAACTGTAGTGTGCAATCAATTGCTGAGCAGAGCGCAGACCTTTTATAAAGGAGAAGGCTTCAACCAAAGCTGCTTTTACAGAATTAAAATAGAGAGCTGTCAGACTTCTGTACTGTCTCACGCAACTCAGCACAGACTCGATTAAACTGAGACTCACACGGGCTTCGGAAAGCTCAGCTCGGGTCAGTTCTGATTTCAGCCCGGAAATTTTAACTGTCTTAGAAATAAAAAAAAAATCTGCTTTTAGTAATTTATCTGTTGTTTGGTTTGTGCTAATCATCTGAGATTCTTGAAAACAGTTATGCATGGGTTTCTGGATTACATGCAAAGTTAAAATAAAAAATGTATCCATTTCTGTAATACACACACTGGACCGTTTCATGCAGCAGTCGACAAATGTGCTGCGACCTTTTCATAGCTTCCGTACCTCTTAATGTCTGATGCAGTTTTGATGGTTATTTTACTGATATAGTGTGTGCACTATTTACAAACTGGGATCCCTGTGAGGGCCCCCAGTTCCTCCTCACATGACTGATTTCTCATTTAGATAGAGAGAGACCTATATTTCTTCTCATTCAGCCATCACGAGGGGTTGTGCTTCTATGAAGCTGGAAAAACTTGCATAACACTGATACAGTCTGACAAGTACATCTCTCTCACTCTCTCTCTCTCTCTCTCTCCTGGCTCTTGTTCTCTTTCTCTCTTGGTCCTGTTTTCTTTAGGAAGAACATGAGGTTATTTAGGATCAAGGAAACATCTTATTAAACACAATCTGAACATGTTTTCAGCTCATCAGTATTAGGAAAGGCCTCAGAAGTACAAGGCACGTGGTGTGCAGAGTGACTAGTACCACCTGCTGGGATGTTAACTAGTCAGGTGCTGGAAAAATCACTGAGGCAGATGGTTAAGTAAGCAGCTAAAAGTTCTTACATATTGAGCAAGATGTAATTCTACAGTGAAATGTACACTGTGTATGAACACACTGAGAAAAACAGGTTTTGGATTATAATTTTTGAGGGTTTATGGAAGCTTCTGATTATGAGATCAAATCCTAGCATTTTCATTACATTTACTTTATATGTCATATCTCCTTATCACGACTTCAACATTAAACATGATCATCTATATATATATATATATATATATATACACGTTAGAAGTTGAGAGCTTTGATCGAGGAGCCAAAAGTGGCACCTTGGCATTGCTGGGATTTAAACACACAACCCTTTTAGAAGGACAAGCCTTTATTTATTACATAAACATCACTGCATGGCGAAATTGTTTCCTTCGCAAAATCCCAGCTTGTTAGTAAGCTGATGTCAGAGCACAGGGTCAGCCATGATACCGTGCCCCCCGGAGCAGAGACAGCGAAACGTCTTGCTTAAGGGACCAAAAGGGGGAGTTTGGCAGTAAGCCTGCATCAGTAGCCGATCAGTAATCCAGACCTCTGACTACCAAGCTGCCACTGTTGGGTCCTTGAGCAAAGCCCTGAACTGATCAGTTGTGCTGTACATGCCAGGGGTTGGACATCATTAACCGATCCGGTTCAGTTTCTGTATCAGTGAGCTATAAGAAATTCACTGAGCTATAAGGAAAGCATGTTGATGGACATGAGCTCCCACGCTGAGCATTCTCAGGTCCGGAATCAGCACAGAATTTCCATAAACCATCCACATGATTACATCTTAAAAATGCATTGCCTTTTTTTTTTCTTTTTTTTTTTCCGCAAATGTATTGCCTTAAAAAAACTAGAACTAAAAGTATAACATGTAATCTGTGTATGGCTTCTGATTAAAGAGCAGCTTTGCTAAAACAGCCTAAAAATGTCCTGAATCAGCATTTAGCATTCAGTCAGAACACACACATACACACACACATTATATATATATATATAAAACATATTTAACTGACAGATTGAAATTAATGTTACATTTTCATGGAAAAAGGATTTAATCACTTTTCTGAATCTGTTGCCGGTTTGCCTGAAAGCATTTTTGAATCGCTGGAAGCTTGAAGGTCATGTGTATGACTCAACAGTAGGAAAATACAATATAGGACATTAAACAGCTTGTCAACCCTCCAACCCTCCACCCAATCCAATAATGTAAAGAGAAGCAGATATTATAGGAGATTAAACTTTATTCAAGTTCTATCTCTTTATTGAAAACACACAACCCACCCAATAACTGAAAAGCTGGTAAATTGTTACTTATTTAGCAAGACTTTTAGCTTATTTTTAAAGAATCAAGAGGTATTTTCAAGATACCACTGATAAGACTTATGGATAAAAATAAAAAAAACTTAGGTCTGTTTCAGATCACAACTTATTTTTGATTGTTGATTGATTTGATTATTTTAAATTCTATGCTAGCAAGAAAATTTCCAGCTAACAAATCATGAACGCAGTAATTAACGCAGTCAATGATGACACACAGCTGGAACCCTGTTACTGACTAATTGAGTAGGCGGAGACTCCAGATCCAATTAAGGACGAAAGACACAATAAAAGGCCACTGTGGCTAGCTGTTTGAATGTGGGTGTGTGAACTTTGGGAATCATGGCACTCTCAGGAGTAAGGTTGGTCCTTGTGGGAGTTTTTCTTGCCTTAAACTATGTGTGCAGTGTACCTGCTTCTGTACAAGATGTAAAAATGGCATTTCAAGATTCTCAGTTTCCAGTGAAGGTCAATGTACAGCCATCTGCCCAGTTTAATGTATGCCAAGTGCAGGGTTTTGAAAGGGTTCCTTGTGGACTACCTGGCATTCAGGCTGCTCAGTGTACTGCCATTAACTGCTGTTTTGATGGCATGCAGTGCTATTATGGGAGAAGAGGTAGGTTTTGAATCTTACCTGACTTGGCTTTAGTTAAAAATGCCAAACTGACTCCTGTTTCTTCCTTGGTGTTGCCAGTGACTGTCCAGTGTACCCTTGATGGCCAGTTTATCTTGGTGGTGGCAAGAGATACAACCCTTCCCAGGATTAGCCTGAATTCCATCAACTTGTTGGGAGGAAATGCTGCACCCTGTGGTCCTGTTGACTCAAATGCAGCCTTTGCTATATACCAGTTTCCTGTAACAACTTGTGGAACAACAATGAGGGTTTGTTTAAAATGTATATAAATACCCCGCCTCCTCCAAATACATGGTGTTGGTCTTGATGTTAACTGTCCTTCCTACTCTGTCCAGGTCCACGGTGGTTATGTGGTCTATGAAAACAAGATGATCTCTGGCTACGAAGTTGGTGTTGGACCCCGAGGAGCAATCACAAGGGACACTCACTTTGAGTAGGTTAACTAAAAGTCATGGTAGGGGACGGTTTTGGGGGCTTTTACTGATCTGTGGTTTTCCTTTGCAGGCTCTACGTCCAGTGTAGATATGCTGGTGTTAACTTTGCAGCTATGTCGTTTGAGCCTTCTGCTGCTGCCAATCCTATGCCCCTTGTTGCTTCTGGACCACTCCAAGTAGCAATAAGGCTAGGAAATGGCCGATGTGCTGTAAAGGGATGCAATGAAGGTAAGCAGCTTCCGTCTGGATCTTAATGTGCAATCTGAACTGTCAACAGGAATTGACCCTCCACCTCCCAACAGAAAAAGTGGCCTACAACTCGTACTACATGGTTACTGACTACCCTGTGACTAAGATTCTGCGGGAACCAGTGTTCGTTGAGGTTTATATCGTGGGAAGAAATGATCCGAACATTGTGCTGGTTTTGGGAGACTGCTGGGCGACTGCTTCCCCTAACCCTTACAGTGGACCCCAGTGGGACCTTCTTTTGAATGGGTAAGTTCTTCACATACCCTTTCTTGGTGTAGGCCAGTTACTGACCAGGAGGTGATGACCTTTTTTGTGTTTCAAAGGTGTCCATATACAGATGACCACTACTTGACCAAGGTGATCCCAGTTAATGGAACGTCTGGACTTGCCTACCCTACCCATTACAGACGCTTTGTCCTGAAGATGTTTGCCTTCGTGAATACTGATATGACTCCAGTGCAAGAGACAGTAAGTGCTTGCATTCTCCTTATGCTCTTAGCAATAGAACTCGCTTCATGTACAAGGTTTGTTTCCTTCTCAGGTCTTCATCCACTGCAGTACATCTGTATGTCTTCCATCTGCACAAGACTCCTGTGAACCTGTGTGTGCCAGAAGAAGTAGGTAGACTTCTGTAAAGCCATTTGCTTCTTTCTTTGACTAGCTTATGACACTAGTCTTTTCTCCATCACTAGGAAGAGATGTTGCTGCAGAAGGCCGCGCTCAATCAGGAGTAGTGTCTAGTGGACAAGTGATCTTTACAAGTGTTTGAAACTACTGAATAAAGATGTTTGCTTGGTATTTATTTGGCTTGATATTCTTTATTTCCATATCCTGCATTGGTTAATCATACAGAATTATAAATGAGTGAACTTGGTAAACTGTTTGGTCTGAAGGTGATCAATTAAGTGTTACTGCTTGCTAGCTTCCTATTTATCTCAAGTTTAAGTTCATGGATGTCTGGTATTTACCCTCCACAATTCAGACAGAATGGCTGCACTGACCCCCCACCAACTTGGATCTGGATGGATTTTTATCCAGACGTTCAGTATGTGGGTTTTTTTTTTTTTTTTTTTTTTTAAATGAAGGTATTTGGGCTCTAATGCTTTCTGTTTTAATATTTAGGACCTGGGTAGTCTTGATGTTGGGTGTAGCTATATTGGCCTGCTGTCTTTACTTTTGGAAATGTAGACTAGCATTGATTCCAGTTTAAGTTATGATATTTTCTATTCATAAGCATAATTTTTAGCACTTTTTCCACATCTGGGTTTCCTGTGATTGATTCATTAGCTCTACTTTGGTTTATATTTTATAATGAATCTCCTATATAATTTGTACTAAATATTGATTTGCCTTCCATGGTGGCAGTTTTGGTATTCATTGGTTTTAGTTTTAAATCCCAAAAACTGATTACCTTTTAGAGTTTTACTTGTAAGTGTCCTTTAGCTGCAGGCCGTGAGGCTTCCCACATATCCAGGCCTCTTTTATAAAAACAAATTAAGGTGCAATAAAACAAAAGCGGAGGAGGAGGGTGGTTTTTTTTTTTTTTTTTTTTTTTTGCGCCCCCTATAGATAAATAGAAATAAAGACTATGTGGAGGAGGAATATAAAACGGTGTAGCAGGGGGCAGGATGTCCTGTTCTTTATCATTTTTAGGTGTTGGTGTGATTCATTATTTCCAAACACTGTGGTTGTGATTATGATGGTGGTGATAGGAATTTAAAAAAAAAATAAAATAAAAAACCTAAACCACAGTGGAAAAGAGACCATGGTTCTGTTCGGATTCAGCTCCTCCTACGCTAGTGCTGACTGCTAATGTGTATAACAGCATGCTTTTATGTGGTCAAAGCCATGTCAGCAGTTTTCTTTTTTTTTTTTCTTTCAAAGGCTGTTAATCTCCATACAAAGGCACAAGAGCAGATGAACAACACTAGCAAGGTTTCATGATGTTCACCAGCATAACTGAGGCTTGATGTTTTATTACTAAACATACACATACCGATTATTTCCTGTTATACGCTTCAATTACGCAGTTTCTCGAACATACTCCGCACAGTTCAATCCTACGACAATCTGGTGGAGGTAGTTTAGTCTTAAAACTTGCATTTATCTTTTATTTTACGAGTTATTCAGAGATCATAGCTGAAGAAATTCTGGAAATCGTTAACATTCGAGCAATGCTGACATTTACTTAAGCAACAATATACAGTATTGCTCAAATGTACAAAGACGCTCCTATTCCATTAACCTTTCGGTATGAATGGCCGTTTGAGACGTTGCACACGCATGCACTCATGAGAGTTTTTACGAGAGAACCGGTTAACCTTTAAATTACCACACAACGGCTTTTTGGCAACTATGTGCATGAACATTTACGATAAATACAGACGTTGGTATTTATTATATTTTATTTTTATTTAAATGTATTTATTTGGTTGTATTTACATGAAGTAACTTAGCAATTTATTACATTTATTCTCTTCCACCCTTATGGGGACAAGCGTATCCTTTGGCTATTTGAAAAATGAATGAAACAAAAAGTTGAGAAACGTGTAGGTGTTTGGGGCTGAACAGAAGCTTAACGGCCGAGATGCGGGGGGGGGGGGGGGGGGAGGTCAGTGACCTGATGTCTGCATTATAAGGGTTAAATTAACTGACAGTGTCGGTTACTGATACATGATGTGTGTGATATTTTATATGATATTGTGTTTCAGCTTTGAATACAAAGAAACTAAGAAGCAAAATGAAATGGACAGCACTGTTGTCCCCTTCCAGTACATGACATCATGTACTGGGAGGGGTCTGGGTTATGATGTAATATACTGGGAGGGGTCTGGGTCATGATGTAATATACTGGGAGGGGTCTGGGTCATGATGTAATGTTATGATGTAATATACTGGGAGGGGTCTGGGTTATGATGTAATATACTGGGAGGGGTCTGGGTCATGATGTAATGTACTTGGAGGGGTCTGGGTCATGATGTAATGTACTGGGAGGGGTCTGGGTCATGATGTAATATAATGATGTAATATACTGGGAGGGGACTGGGTCATGATGTAATATAATGATGTAATATACTGGGAGGGGACTGGGTCATGATGTAATGTACTGGGAGGGGTCTGGGTTATGATGTAATGTTATGATGTAATATACTGGGAGGCGTCTGGGTTATGATATAATGTTATGATGTAATATACTGGGAGGGGACTGGGTCATGATGTAATGTACTGGGAGGGGTCTGGATTATGATGTAATATACTGGGAGGGGTCTGGGTTATGATGTAATGTTATGATGTAATATACTGGGAGGAGTCTGGGTTATGATGTAATATAATGATGTAATATACTGGGAGGGGTCTGGGTCATGATGTAATGTAATGATGTAATGTACTGGGAGGGGTCTGGGTCATGATGTAATGTAATGATGTAATATACTGGGAGGGGTCTGGGTCATGATGTAATATAATGATGTAATATACTGGGAGGGGTCTGGGTCATGATGTAATATACTGGGAGGGGTCTGGGTTATGATGCAATGAGAGGGGTGCCACAATCCCAGCATCTCAACAACGTACAGTAACATTTTGTCAGTCTGTTCTGATTAAAAGCTGCATGCACTTGAATGCAGTACTAGATCTGAACAATAATGAATCCTTTCTATTAAAGTGTAGCTGAAATTAAATGTAATGCAGACGTGACATGCTGTGAACCTTCACTTAGCGGTGTGCGATTTGAAATTGGCTGCCAGTTTATTCACAAAGAAAGTGATGCATATATTCATATTTAAACTAATGAGATATACATCAACTGAATGGAAAAGAATGGGCTTTAGAAATGCAAAAATAAGTAGTGAGGCATTAAATAATGATGAGAGCTATGGTTTCGAATTCACGGCCCCTGAGCAATAAAAGTGCAAATGTATTCAACGTACACTGCTTGACATTCATCGGCAGAGAAATAAGCAGGTATTTGTGTGTGTGTGTGTGTGTGTGTGTGTGTTTGTGTTTGTGTTTGTGTGTGTGTGTGTGTGTGTGTGTGTGTGCGCGCGTAGGTGGAAGTGTTATTGCATGTGCTGTTTGGTATAGGTTTTTTTGTCTTCTTTTTGATGATGATATACCAAGGACAAAACAGAAAGCAAAGTGGAGAGAGAGAGAGAGAGAGAGAGAGAGAGAGAGAGAGAGGAAGATGTGAAAAACAAGAGAGGGAATAGAATAAAAAAAAGTAATATGAAAGGATGAAGTGTTTGTGATCTTCATGAGAAGATGATCTCTCACCTGCAGCTTCTTCACACTTCATAGCACTGTATTATACTTCTCCAATGCATTATGGATGATGATTAAAAGAGAAACACTTTTAGTATTTTATATTAAGTTCTCTTCATGTTCACTTCCATATCGTTCTTAATTATTCTAGATATGTTCGGATGAGACAGTTTATATTTTTATATTATAT
Source organism: Clarias fuscus (assembly GCA_030347435.1). Lineage (NCBI taxonomy): Eukaryota > Metazoa > Chordata > Actinopteri > Siluriformes > Clariidae > Clarias > Clarias fuscus. Next base: position 32,005,705 of record CM059218.1, read on the forward strand.
TAAACATATTATACACCTACAGTATATGTGAATACATATTTCTATACATCCAAATGTGTCTATACAGTACACTTGCTATCCACTTTAATAAGAGCACCTGCACACCTGGACAATACTGCAATCAAGGCCGTTCGTAATGCAGCGTCACATCATACTGACACAAGTCTAGAACGTCAGTTAATGTTAAAGTTTAAAGAAAACTTCAAAATGGACAAAACTTCTGATCTCTGTGACTTTGTACTGTAGCAATTCCTATCATCACCCCTCACCACTGTGCTGAGCAGAAAAGCATCTCAACTCAGCAAACTTTGTGGTGGATTTGGTACAACAGCAGAATAAGACCAGATCAGATCAGTTCTGTTCGCCACGGTGGTAAGGAGAGATGTTTGTACAGTACTTTATGTCTCCACATATAACTATAACCTTGTGTGTGTATTATATTACATTACATTACATTACATTACATTACATTACATTACATTATATTATATTATATTATATTATATTATATTATATAGTGTTTTGTTTTGTCTGTAACAAATTTACAGTGTTTTATGTTGGTTTGTACTTTGAGATCCACAAACAGCCAAATCAAATTCCTTGTGTGTGTCAATATACTAAGTGAATAAAACCTGATTCTGATTCTGATTAATATAATTGCTTTGTTCACATTGAGTCAGGCAGCTTTTTCCATTAATAAATGCAATCACAATGAAAAAAATGCATTTTGTATTTACTCGGGTTATCATTGTGTAATATAAAAATTTGTTTGATTATTTGAATTTTGGTGTGACAAATATGCAACAACAAAAAAAAGGAATCAGGAAGGGGGCAAATACTTTTTCACAGCACTGTATAGTAGCGGTCACAAGTTTGGGTTTATTTTCTACATTCTAGAACAATACTGGACATAAACACATAAACTATGAAATCACACATATGCCATTAGCTACTTAAGTAACAACAACAACAACAACAGTAACAGTCAGTTGTTATTCTAAGACATGAAGGTCAGCAGTTCTGAAACAGTATTGTGTCGAGTGCGTTTGTAAACCCCATCGAGCTCCGTGATGAAACTGTCTCTCATGAAGACCTTCCCAGGAAAGCGAGAGCAAAACTTACTGCTGCAGAGGAGAAGTTCATTTAGAGTCACCAGCCTCAGAAATCACCAATTAACCTCAAGCAGCACCTCAGATTAGAGGCGTTATGAAGCTTTACAGAGCAGAAGGAGCAGATATACATCTCAATATCAACTGTTCAGAGGAGATTATTGTGTGTTTTGGATTGTTTTACAATGTAGAGAGAAATACAATGGAATCAGAAGGTGGGTCAGGACGTCAGAGTTCTCCGTGTGATTGATGTGTAATGATCAGTGACGTTGAGAAAATCACACAAAGTGTTGGGGAGATTCGGTGTGAGATGTTTCAGTGATATAATACTGACCTGGATAAACAACGCCTGCATGTCTGTCTGATGCAAAGCTAGTGATGTACTGTACGATCTCTCAGCGCCGTGTGCAGTTCGTCACGTAAAAACATGAAAATGTCGCTTTGATTAGTGCTTCCTCTGCACACGCTGCTCGATAGGAATGATTTTTTTCCCCCTCTGTTGAAAAAACGATGACAAACACGTTGTAAGTTTCTGTGTGTAGATAATGATCTAAACATATTCAGTGTGTGTGTGTGTGTGTGTGTGTGTGTGTGTGTGTGTGTTAGGGTTGGTGGTTGGAGCCTTTATATTTTAATGTGCGTTACAGAGAGGGGAGGGTGTGTGTGTGGGGTGGGGGAAGGGTATGTGTGTATACACTACAGTGTGTGTGTGTGTGTGTGTGTGTGAGGAGGATATTTAAATGTACATAATTGCCTGCAGTAAGGATGGAGACTCTCTAACCATATACAACAGTAAAGCTACCATTTTTAAGCATTCTACTCAAACCCATGCCTGGTTTTGGATGAAGGTCATAAATTTTGGCACCCCGTCCCCCCCTTCCAGTCCACCTCATAACTGCATAGTGCTGTATGAATGCTCAGCTACACCATTCTGTGCCGTCAGTGTTTGCTAGCTGATCTTTTCAGGCACAGAAGATTACACGATTATAAAATTGCTTCCTAACTAGAAAAAAAAAAAGCAATCCCTCCGTCTTCCAGCGCTGACGATGACATCCTGTCTGTCAGTTTGATTGTTGATTATAACCACTTCTGATTTCCCTGTTTCTGATTTCTTTTCTATAAAGAACATTATTACTTTGAATCTATCAGATCAAATCCAATTTGGCGTTTGATTTAAGATGCCGAGCTTTCCGCTCTGTCACATGGTGTAAGATTAAAACTCTGCCCCGGGCTGGAGGGATGTCACAGCGCCTTTATTTCACTCTGGAGACAAACTCAGATTTCAGATTTTTTGTTTTGTTTTTGGATTAAGCTCTTCAGAGTGTATTCAGAGACGATATTAAAGGAGATACGTTATAGTGTACAGGCTAAATAACGTGGTGTGTGGTGTTAATCAGATATATTTTTTACTTGAATATTGACTAAATATCAGATCAGATCAGATCAGATTAGATTAGATTAGTGTGTTCAGTGTGTGGAAGGATAGTGCTAACTTGTTAAATGTTTAGATCACTTAAACACTTGATGCAGTACAGCACAACCAAAGCTACTGTACAGAAAAAAAGTATTTGCCCCATCCTGATTACTTTTTTGTTGTTGTTGTTGTTGCATATTTGTTACACTTAAATGATCGGCATCATCAATCAACTTGTAATTACACAACGATAACCCGAGTAAATGCAAAATGCAGGTTTTAAATGATGATTTCATTTATTAAGGGAAAAAAAGCTGTCCAAACCTGCCTAACCCTATGTGAAAAAGTAATTGCCCCCCCCCCCCCCCCTTGCTTAATCTTGAACGAACTGTCATTTTTTATGGAAAGCTGAGTTTAAAAACTTCACTTGCTCCTCCGTACTGCCGGACCTGTCGAATCAAGAAATCACTTAAACAGAACCTGTCTGACAAGGTGAGGCAAAGATCGGGGAAAAAAAACAGTCTAGAGATGTTCAAGAACACATGAGAAACTTTGAGTTGTTTTTTACTTGTAGTAATTGACGCGTGTTCTCAGTCTGGAAAGCGTTACAAAGCCATTTCCCATCATGCATAGCGTCCACTGTTCAAGCCTCTGGAGACAGTGTTATGATCTGCGGTCGCTTCAGTCGCTCAGGTCGAGACTCAGCAACGTTATGTGGAGATAAAATGAAGTCACATGACCACCTGAATGTACTGAATCACCAGCACATCACATCTGTGGAGGGTTTCTGCTTCCCTGATGGTACGCGCCGTATTCCAGCACTCAGATTGGGGGTGAGGGGAATCATTTTTACACATGAACTAGACACCACCATGTGTGTGTGTGTGTGTGTGTGATCAAAGCTAAAAGTGAACAAAATATTAGAGTGTATTACTTAAAGATGTTGGATGGATACTAGCCGAGAGCAACTTTTAAACCTTTTAAACATAGAACCTGCGCTGAACCAAACCTCAGGACATTAATGAATGTAAATCAAATTAGATGATTTAGATTTAAACCTCATGGTGTCCAGTGAATGTTCTTTAAAGCATTGTAGGACAGCGAGAAGTTAAAAATGCTAAAAATAGTTCTCTATATACTGAGGTGTAATTGCGGCGGAGGCAGAGCGAGGAGAATGAAGAGCGCGGGGATCAGGGCGGCGTCCTGCCCGAAGCTCATTAATAACTCTTACCTGTTTATCTGGTGTTTTGTCTACATTACGATTCTGTCACCTATTAGAGCTTTATAAAGTGTGTATGGTGTCTGGGTCGGGTCTCACACACACACGCGCAAACACACGCACACACAAATGCACACAAAAAAGAAATAAGAATCTCATTCAGCCCCCCCCCCCCCCCCCCCCCCCACACACACACACCAATTACACCCAAAATGAGCCATTTAGCATGCTACACACAAAGAAATGAACACACACACACACACACACACGACATAGAAACGTTCGAGTGCCTAAACACAATGACACAGTGAGATTGATTCAGGCTCCTCAGACAGGCACATCATCATTAAATTAAATAATGTCACAAAGGGCCACGGAAAAATAGATTCTCAGCGGCATCACTCATCGTCTTTCACCATCTCTCACCGTTTCATTACACATCCTCTTCTCTCCTCTTCTCTCCTCTGCCACAGAGAACACGGGGTAATTTCTCTGAGAAAAGCGTGTCATGTTTCTCCAACAAGACTCCATCGTGCTCCGATCAGCCGACAGCAGGACGGACGACACACATATACAACATTCATCTAAATATCAGAATAATTAATCACACACAAACTAAACTCCGCACGACCTTAATCACCTCCCGTAGGTTCATGTGTTCCTCATGGGAGGGTGTGTGGTGTGATGAAGCGGAGTTCTCTTCACCGGCTCACCTCGGCCAGCTGCTTTATTCCTCTTATTCCACATCCTGTTGTCACTTATGTTATAGCAGCTTTTATAAGACTCTCTTCTTTTCACTTTCGCCCCTTGACCAAAAAAAAATAAAAATTTCACTTACAGAGAAATTCAGCATTAATAGATCGATAAAAATCTAGCAATATTACAGCGTGAGTTGTTGCTATGGAAACGTTAATGCTTAAGAAAGAGCGTGTTGATATAAAGCGGCAGGAGTTATGGAGGCTGTTATAGAGAGCACGAATCAACACCTTCTCTTCGGACCAGCCAGCACGCTGGACTCCACGGTGAAGTCCTGGATTCTGATTGGTCAGACGGTGTGCATCACAAGTTGACGTGGACAGTGCACGCTCCATGTAGATGTACTGTATAAAAGATGGGTGTAATTGTTGACGTTTTGTTTAACGAGAAATGTGTTTATGCGACATGTATGGAAGGAGTCTCCAGTGTCAGCGCATTTAAAGCGATAATCGGTAGTTTTGAGGACGGAGGAGATGTTTTTATTGTCTTTGCGAGAAAAATTGTTGAGAGAAAGACTGTTTATATCTGTTATAACGCGACTGAGGCCACTTTGCAATCTGTGATTGTCACTGCCAGACGTGGGAGGTAACTGAGTGCACCTGCTGTACGAAGCCCCAACATACGAACGAGTTCCATCCCAGGAGGTTGTTCGTAAGTCCGATTCGTTCATGAGTCCAAAAAACATTGTCCAGGGACCAGGATGCTCACACAATTGGCTTCATACAGTATAAAACGAGCATGTTACATGACCTTGTCCTTGTGCTGATGGTGCCGCTGGTTGAATAATTCATGTTAAAAGAACGAGCAGAGTCTGCCATCTTCCACCTCGCTCCATCCTCTCAGATATTTTTCTTTTGTCTCCATCGTTATTGCTTGACGCTTCCTAGCAGTAGTAGCTTCATCGCCGCTGCTTTCACACTTGTTTCCTGGGATTTGGAGGGGACTTAAGTACACATCTCGCGTATCTGTGCTTCACTTGAGTAGTTTTATTAGAGGATGTGTTTTACTTTTGCTCCTCTACATCCTCCTGCAAATATCTGTACGTTTACTTCACTGCTTTTCTGCATGTTACCTAACAGAAATGGTGACTGCTGACTGCATGCATAATAGCACAACTTGTCTTTACTTCATTCACAAACTAATACACAGTCTGTACTTTCGATACTTTAGTGAATTTGAAGGTGAGCATTTCTGTACTTTTACTTGAGTCCACAGGTCACTGTTGGATTTCTACTTCTACTTGAGCGATCCTTGTCCGAGCGAATCTCTCCTTTTACTCCGGTACAGGATTTGTGTACTTCTGGTCACTCCTGCTGTTTTGTGATGTTGAAGAGCAGATGTGAGAGTGAGAGAATACGAGCAGCACTCTTATGGGTCATTCAAAAAGAGCCTTGTTTCCTCCTGAAGACAATCTGATGTGATGTGATGTCGACGTTACGGCCCAGACCGAGATGCTGTAGAAAGGATGGAGAGCGTTGCCATGGCAGCATGCTTTTTTTTTTTTTTACATCTTGAGAATGTAATCACTATAGTTTCAATGATATACAATAAAAAAAAATGATTATAATAAGCGGAGGAGACGTGGAGATATTTGCTTCGCAATGGTGTTTCCATGGAAACTGAAATAATAATCTGGAGTGATTGATGTTTTCTTTTCGCCATCCCCCCTTCTCTCTCTCTCTCTCTCTCTCTCTCTCTCGCTCTTATGCAGCTGCGTGTTTTTTCCTCCCCCTCTGCAGCTTTATATACTTTATTAGTCTGTCAGAATAGTTTATGAGATGTTGCAAAAGGAAATAACCGAGTTCTCCCGTTTAATAACACACCACCTTTTTTCTGCGCTCTCTTTACACACTCTCAGGGTATAGAACAAACACCAGCGGCTCTATTAAACCCATTTTCCAGGTGCATTGTGGGTAAACAGTTTTACTGTTTATTAGTATCCCGAGCACACCTGAATGTCAGACAGAACGACTCGCAACTATTCATTTATCACGCATTGATAAATATTTGACGCCCCACTCTCTCAGAGACGCACGACGTAAATGTCAGTTATTTTTGCACTAATGGAAAGAAAACAGAGCGAAACGCTGAAATGATCTGATCTGTATGTGCAGTGTGTCACTAATGAAGAATCCTGTGTGTGTGTGTGTGTGTGTGTGTGGGAGACGAGATAGGGAAGGAGGCAGATGGGCTCTTAAGAAGATCTTCATGATAAGGAAAAAAATGAGAGAAAACTTGGCACAGCAGAAGAAGAGCCGGAGCGGCACGGCGGCGCCTATAGAGTCTGGGTTTGAGCTTCACTCCGGCATGCGGTGATGATTTTACTCATAAACACCTCAGTGTTGTTCAGTTACTGGAAAATAATGCACGACAGGACGGAGATGAAGCGGAGTCACTTCTCCCAGAATTCCGTTGTGGTTCTTATCCATTTAAAGTTACAGTTAAAGTTCACAAAATGACGTATTTCCTGTTTTCACTCACGTTATAGCAGCTATAAACAGCCACACAAGAGCATGCACATGAGGAAAAGTACAAGTACTCAGCTAAAGGTGCTTTAAGTTGTATTTTAAAGTATATTAAAAACACTAAAACTCTAATGTGCGAGGCTAGTACAGAGCTATAGAGACAAGACTCGGCTTAGTTAGCGGAGCAGTATTAAAAGCGTACAGAATACAATAAGGTTAAAAGACAAACCAATTATAATTTCATAATAATTATGAACAACAACGTTTTTATTGGTGTAAGAGTTCACAACTCATGTGCTCAGTATGTTAGCCAGTTAGCTAGATCATTACCTCTAATCTTAGCGTCCATTTTTAGACACTTGAAAAAGGAGCCCAAGTGGGCGGGATCTGTCAATCACTCTGGTGCGCTAACCAATCAGCGCTCTCATACTGACCTGCCAGTCATTTCTGTACGCTAGGATTAGTGGAAATCTTTTGTTTCTGATCAATAAAAAGTATCACATGTGAAAAATACTGAAGTAACGTACGAATACATGAAAAAATACTTACAGTAATGAAGACTTTTCCCTCTGTGACTCTGTGACGTGTTTGTCTCTAATGTTTCCTGTTAAATGAAAGGAACAAACAAAACACAAGATTATTAACCCTATTTATAGACATCGGTCAGAACTCACGCTCTTTATTCTGTCTTTACGTTTCATACGTTCAGCACACAGAATCTACTGAATCTCCTGCAGCACTCAGATCTCTGGCTGAAGTTTAATCTGCACCATCAGTGAATCTACATGTTGAGTAAAAGTGATGTTATGAACAGTTATGTGTGGGATTTAATAATCTACTTTACAATAATCGACTAATGCGCTACTGTCTCAATGTAAACAAACACCTGCAGCGATAGATATTAATGAGAAAAGATAAAGTGAATATTTTGACTGGGATTAGTTCATATCGTCACTTTGGCTGAAATAACAGCGCTGAAGTGGTAGAAGTGAATTTTAACACGCCGGAGTCGTTTTAAGACGAAACTTCATCTTTATCTGATCGACTTTTTCCATTTCTCATCTGTGATTCTCTCTCCGATTACCGAACAGGGAGTGTATTTGTCTGAGCACCAAAGAAGTACAACTTAGTGTAAACAAGGCGTCAGATACTCGACCTTACAGAATGTGATTTCTGTGTATTAATAAGTGAGACAGAGAGTTCTGCTGTACAGAGAGACACAGACATGGACGTGGACAATCAACCTCAAATAATAATAATAATAATAATAATAATATCACTGATTACATTAAAGAGCAGCAGATTATTATTAGATTTAAACTTTTAACTCTTTCTACAGACTCTTTAACCGTCAGCGACTCGTACTAACACTAGTATTATAATAAGATGTAGTAGATCAGTTTGACTGCTATGACTAGATTTGTGTGAAGGTGTGAAAATGAGCGAATTATCTCCACATGCTGGAGAAAAAAACTTCACACTAAACTTTAATTAGAGCTCCGTCTCTACTTTGCCCTCTATAGGCTCGATGGGAGGAACGTTCTTCTTCTACTGTGCCAAGTTTTTTTTTTTTTTTCATGAAGATCTCCTTCGTTGTCTTTAAGAACCCATCTGCCTCGTTCACCATCTCACACACACACCTCCCCCTCCACGCCTCCTCAAGCTCACACACACACACACACACACACACACACGTACAGGACTGTTCATTAGTCTCTCCTGTTGTAAATGTTGGAATAACCTGATCGGAGAGAATCTCAACATTTCCTTGCCTTAAACGCAGCTTGTAGCATGCAGGCTAGGCTAACACTTGTATAGAACAGAGAGCGGTACTGCACAATATACAACACATTCAAACATGTAGAACTTTAGTTACAAAGACGTCTCGACTGGCGTTAAACAGAAAGGCTGCGTTTTCTCACTGAGCTCTACACTGTTAAACTCGACACGGAACCGAATATCCACGGGGCCTCGTCAGGATGGAGGAATTCTGGACTTTATTTCTTAAATTGTGGATACAAATAAGTGTAGTGCAGTTATACCCGTGATAAAGGTTTGATACCAACATTGAAATGTTCTTTATCCTTGCATGGCGCCACCTTGTGTTCAACATCTTCACCGGTACGACTGAGGGTGTTTGAGGGTTCAAGGATGTTTGGGCAAGTACAGTAGGACGGGTAAGAATCAGCCCTGGTGCCCAAAGCGTTTTGCGTCCCACCCCGGGGTGAAAAGGGCCAATCACCTCGTCTATGAAGAGTCTCACTCGTCCTGGTGACGTCATCTGGGAGTCGAGTCGTGGCAACTGGACTTCTTTCTTGTAAGGTCGAAACATTTCACTACTCATCCAAGAAGCTTCTCCAGTCTGAGGGAATCCCCCATATTTATATCCTCCAGGGTCTAAAGGCTTCTCCCGTCGGAACAGTCGAGAGTTGTTAGGAAGGAGCAGTAATAGAGAGAGATTAGGGAGTCGTTAACTCCGGCTGGACGTGTGAAGAGGTCGTGATCCTCCTGGGGACGGATGAAGGACAGGATGAGAAATAGGAGACAGTTTGTGCCCGAGACCGCCACCTCTGTTGAGAGACGGATTTTCCACTTGCACATAGGCGTCCTCCTTCACACCTCTCCCATCTGTCCTCTGTGTCCAAGGGGGAGTCAAAAATTATGACATATATCAGGATAGATTTGAAATAATTTTTTGAAAAGACAAACACATCATTCTCCGACATCATTAACCTCCTCGCTTTTTAATACACTTCGTCGATCTGTCAACAAGCTCTCGTATATTCCCTCATTGAGAAACGTCTACGGCTGAGCTGCGAGCCACGAATGCGCCATGATCCGGCCGACTGCCTCGGATAGCGATCCCCTGTGTTTAATCTGAAGTTTAGTCTCCAGATCTTCAGTAAGCGTCTCACCGTAACGAGCACTCACTGCCGATTGTTGAACCTTTATCCTGATCGTGTTCCAATACTTCTGGCCCTTTAAAATCCCAGTAGACTGTAACCACAAAGAAAACGATGCTGCCTTTCTTTCGTGTGAATCATAGGCAGGGCGTACGTTTCTGCTCACACCGCATTTAGAAATGACCCGATGTAACACGTTCACACCTGCACAGCAGTGACCGGGGAGACAGGAGCCTCGAACCTAAAGCGCTGAAAGGACTGAGGTTTTGATATAACCAGAGTTCGGGTCGTCTCTGGTGTGTCTTTTGTCCTTGAGGTGTAGATACACGGCTGATTCTGGGCCTGAGACGTTCCTGTCTCAGTGCTGGTACGTCCTGCTTGTTCCGTCTCCTCAGTGTGCAGCTCTAAACACTCCTTTAAACACTCTTTTCACACATGTACTGGGGTCCAGTCTTTGCCTAGTTGGTTAAGAAAATGCTGATCTAATCAATGTCTTACTGTGTTTAGGCCCAGTTAGCTGTATATTTTTGTGTTATTTAAAAGGTGACGTTATTCACACAAGTTTTAAAGTCTACTAATCATACTGTAAGAAAATTATTTTAATAAAATAAAAATAATTGTAAAATTAAGAATCTGTTAAAATGATATCTGCTGGTTAGTAGCTAACAGCATGAAATTAGTAATACATTTTAAAAGGTAATATTTTATAGAATTGAATAAATTTGCCTGTTTATATGAATCTAACAATAAAAAAATAACAAGAAGGAATTTGCACAATACAAAAGGCGAGGAAATAATGAACCTGACTTACACACAAATGAAATACTAAACACCATATGTAAGGTTTTAAATACTAACAATATGTTTGAACTCTTTTTCATTTTTTGATTACAGTTTTTATACAAACTGGTGTTTAAAAAGTGCAAATAACTTTTGCACTACACATTCACCTTTTTTTTTTTTTTTTTTCCCCGATTTTCTCCCTAATTTAGTCGTGTCCAATTCCTCCCCGTCACTAGGGGGCTCCACATTAAGGCTACTACTACCACTCAGCCGGGAGGGCCGAAGACGATCACGTGTTTCCTCCGAACCGCGTGACGCCAGCCGACCGCATCTTTTCGAACTGCTCGCTCGCGCACCGTTGGGGGCGGCGTAACACACTCGGAGGACGGCGCTATCCGCTCCCTCCGCTTGCGTGAGCTCACAGACGCCCCTGACTGGCTGTAGAGCCGTGATTAATGTGGGAGCACTAAGTACCTCTCATCCCTCCCCTCTGAGAGAGCTCGGCCAATCAGCTCTCTCTAGACCTCCGGCTGCTGCGAGAGGTTACAGCACCACCCGGGATTCGAACTAGCGATCTCCGGATGATAGGGCGAGCGCTTTAACCACTGCGCCACTCGGAGGCCACATTCACCTTTCTGATGTTTTTCCCCTTAAACATTCTCATCCTCAGAAATAACATTTAAATAACATTAAGTCATTTTTAAGTGAACGCCGTGTAAAATACCATCAGCGGTTTTGTTTTCAAGGTTCAAACTTTCGAAGAAGGCGGAGCCTAGAAGGGGCGGAGTCACTCCAAACTGCGCTGAGAAACGAAGCGATCGCTGTATTTCGCTACAGCTCGTTTATCATTTTCCGAGTCACGACTAATTCAAACACAATGGTACAAAAAGTCTAAAGCAATCTTTAAACGATTACAAAATAAAGCGTGCAGGAAGCCTGGGAATTAATTAGCTGCGTATTCCCAGATTTGAGTTCTTTATTGATTCAGTTAATTCAGTTTATTATATTTTGAAACTCCTCGCCCCTTTCCTCTTTCTGTAAAAGACTGTTTTTCTGGTTTCCGTGTGATGAGCGACAGACAGGCGGAGGAGCATTTAATAAACATCAGGTCAGTAAGTCAGTAATTAGAAATCATTTAATTCGTTAATTAAAGCTCTCAGCCGTGTTTCATCTGGCCAGCTGTGTCTCGTCACGTACAGCAGGTTACACGCAGGTGAGATGTGTATCTCAGACTCCACTATAAACAAACCTAACGTTAGCAAGCGCTCAGTAGCTTCCTGGTTTTGTTCCCAACAGTTTGATGAGAGAAATGAGAGAACATTTTGAGTTTTATTTCATTTTTATTTTGGAACTAAAAGTTTTGCACATTAATAGATATTGCACCTAAAAAGGGACCTAAAAAAGTGAAAATATCCAAACATTTTTGGACAAATCTTTGAGCTCTATCAGTGTGAATGTTATACGCTATACCTCCCACAGAACAACATCCAAATCACATAACATCCTGTGCCACAGAAAGTATTGTGGATGTTAACCGACACAGACCAGTTATTCATTACCGCTGAGTGACTGCAGGGGACGTCAGTGTGTAAACGTCCTGTTCCTGGTGTCAACATTCTCCAAAAATTCTCTGAACACATTTAAACCGCTCGCAGAAGCCAATGTGTTGCACAGGAAGTGTGTTTGTGTCAATAATCAGGTGAAAGAAAGAAGCGATGCGACTGGTTCGTCACGCGGCATCAACTCGAAAATCAGCTCATGTGCATGCTTTGTGCAAAATGTGATTAAAGTTTAAAGCTTCTAAAATAAGGTGATATAGTGGTGATGTAGTAAACATTTTCTTATAGACAGCCTTATGTGTCAGAGAATCATCATTAGCCAAAATGAGTTAAAGTCTGAAAATGCTGTTGATCTCGTTTGTTATCAAACCATTAACAAAGATCTTTCACCCTTTACATTCACACAAACACACCCTTTACATTCACACTACCCAGCGTGTCACATGTAGTCTGTAGCATTAGTGAATATTGGAAAGAAATGTTTCATTTAGTAAAGAGCTTTCATGTTGTAACACATCACCTGATCTTGCTAGCGCTAGTCCAGCTCAGTCTGCTAAACAGAGGTAACTGAGCACATGCACTTCTTACTGTACTTACGTACATATTTCAACCATCTGTACTTTACTTCAGTAGTTTTATTAGAGGATACTTTTTTACTTTTGCTCCACTTAAAAATACAGCAAATATTTGTACTTTTACTAAACTGCATTTCTGCGCGGCGGCGTGTTTTCTGCAGCACCACCTGCTGACTATTATGTGTAATTGCATGTCTGGCTTTTTCCCTTCGAGACGCCTAATAACGCAACAGTTGTGTGAAATCATAAGTGGGCCGACTGTAGACATCAACGTAGATGACAGGGCGTAACATTCGAAAAAGAGAGAGAGAGAGAGAGAGAGAGAGAGAGAGATACAGTGCCTTGCAAAAGTATTTATACCCCTTTACCTTTCGACGTTTTGTCACATAACAACCACAGATGTAAATGTATTTTATTGGGATTTTATGTGATAGATCAACACAAAGAGGCACATACATTCTTCACAATCTTTTACAAATAAATATCTGTACGGTACTGTACCCCAAACCCTCAAAACAAGCCTGTACTTTTGATACTTGAGTAAATTTGAAGGCGAGTACTTTTGTGCTTTTACTCAGGTACTCGTGGAAATGGAGGACTTGTACTTTTACTCCAGTACTGGAGTCGCTCACTTTGCCCACATCTGCTGCTAAATCATTTGAGATCGACTGGGATTAGGGACTTTTTTCTGTCTCCAGTGTCTCAGAAATCCCTTATAAATGTTTGACGTCTAAATAGACAACTTTTAGTAGGTTTTTATCTTGATCATTGGTTATTGAAAAATTTGCACATATTAATCGGCTAAATTTACTGGACAGAGTAATAATATTATAGCTGCATGGCAATTAATCAAACAATGTGTGTTAAACTCTTTAACAAGGATAAACAAACAAACAAATAAATAAGTGAATAAATGTGGTGGAGTCATAATACTTTGGTTTTAATAATTAGATTTAAAAAGTACCGTCAGAGTGAACCATGACCTCAGCTACCTGTAGGGGGAGCCCTGTAGGAGTTCAGTACTCTCCTGTTGAATAAACTCTAAGCGATGTAGTCACATGACCACTGATTAGCAATCCGTCATGCTAACTGAAATGATAACACCATCTGGCTCAATGCTGTGAGATACATTTGTAATTAGCCGACTCTCAGGGTCGACCCCGGTACCCAATCGGACCCTTATTTACTTTATTCTGTTGTATTTCTACACGTTCACGCGTACAGTGGAAATGCCGCGCGTCTCCACACCTTCCTGTAAGAGCTGCAGTGAATCACAGGCGTTATTGTTATTAGTATCAGAGCCGTGTAAGAGAAAACAGGATATTGTTCTTGCTATCACTTCTGCACGTTCATGATAACACACAACATTACACACAACTGCTTTAAATGCAAAACACACCAGAAATGACATCTTTTTTTTTCCCCCAATCGGGAATGCTTGTAGCTGAAACACGGCTATAATAAAAACACAATGAAAGAGTGGCTACATAAAAACCTCGCCCGAGCCACTTCATCTGAATGTAATATGTTTAAAATGAAAAAAAAAAACATCAGAGGTGTAATCAATAACGCCGAATGAAGCTCCTGTGAAATCTGAAATGGCAATCTTCCACGTTTCGCCTTCAATCGCCGAGCGCAAAATTGGATTTTGAGATATACACAAATGCCCGGTTCATTACTCCGACAGGATTTATTCTCCCAATGTGTTTCGCCTTCTATTTGATTTCTGTCTCCATGGCAACACTAACCATAAAATGACTTTTTCGTGCTTACAAACCCTTTTCTTCCTCTCTGCAGAAAAACAGAAAAGTTATTTTTCAACTCGTGAATTACCTCAGGACTCTCGATTGTAAACTCTCACGCCCTCTGACCTTTGACCTCGTATCATCAGGGTCCAGGAGGATTATCCAGAGCAACATAACTGCTTTATTATTCCTACTGATCAAACCCACTGCTAACGACGCTACAGTACTACAGCGCTGAAAGGATTAGCATTAGCAATAAAGCACTGTCTGTACCTGGTGCATTCTGGGTATTCCCTACTAGCCGGGTTCTCTTAGAAACACTTGCAGTGCATTGTGGGAGTTCATGAGTGCAGCGCTAACATTTCAGAGCTGGTATCATCATCATCATCATCATCATCATCATCATTTCAGCAAAGTAAATGTCTAAATATTAGCGCAGTGTGTTTAGTGACGTCACTCCCTGGTTATGTCCACCGAACGTATTTTACATTTTAAATAGTGAATGACGACGGGGCGTTCGAGTCAAATCAGGACTTCTGATTGTGTAGAATAACAGAACACAGTCCTGAGAGTAAACGCTCCCTTTATTTCTCTGTATAATCCCCTGATACACTGATGCACTTATCACAGTGTCACTAGAGCTTGGACACCATCAGGGTAGAAAGTTTACTCATGATCAGACACCCTGCTTCATGTATGAAACGCCGGCCTCCCAGGAACTCCTGTTATGTCCCAAACATGTGTAATTGCCTTGGAGCGAGGTCAGGACTGTACGGGGCGTGGCGATGACTCCCAGCCGAGTTCCTGTAACGTGTGAGTGGTGCTGGTGAATGAGTGTGTGTACAGTTCACACACAGATGTGTCATGTGGATTTTCACAGATCAGGTGTTTCCACTCGCTGAATGTTCACTACAGTCACGACGGCCGGGATCATCACTCACAGACGTACAGCCTTCTTTAAAACGCTCGCACCGCTGCGGCTGAGAGTCTGTAAATCTCAATCTCCTGTTTCACGCCTTCATCCACCAAAACCTTCATCCACCAAAACCTTCATCCACCAAAACCGTCATCCACCAAAACCTTCATCCACCAAAACCGTCATCCACCAAAACCTTCATCCACCAAAACCGTCATCCACCAAAACCTTCATCCACCAAAACCTTCATCCACCAAAACCTTCATCCACCAAAACCTTCATCCACCAAAACCTTCATCCACAAAAACCTTCATCCACCAAAACCTTCATCCACCAAAACCGTCATCCACCAAAACCTTCATCCACCAAAGCCGTCATCCACCAAAGCCGTCATCCACCAAAACCTTCATCCACCAAAACCGTCATCCACCAAAACCTTCATCCACCAAAACCGTCATCCACCAAAATCTTCATCCACCAAAACCTTCATCCACAAAAACCGTCATCCACCAAAACCTTCATCCACCAAAACCTTCATCCACCAAAACCATCATCCACCAAAACCTTCATCCATCAAAACCGTCATCCACCAAAACCTTCATCCACCAAAACCGTCATCCACCAAAACCTTCATCCACAAAAACCTTCATCCACCAAAACCTTCATCCACCAAAACCCGGATCTGTGTTGTGTCACTGATCTGACCGTCAGCCATCACAGTCTCTCTCTCTGCCTGCACGTACACCAGTCACAGATGGGATTGTGCAATCTGGAATAATTAAAGGATAGGAGGTAGGTGTGTGTGTGTGTGTGTGTAAACATTTAGGAGAAAATGCCCTAATGAACATTTTTAAAAGCTGGGATTTTTCCAAACAATAAACTTTTCATTTACAATAAAAGGATAAAAAATACAAGAAGACATTATAAATTCATAAATAAATGTTGCTTAAGTTATTGAGGTGTTTCAATAACTAACTGAGTGTTTTATTGCTCTGACACCACAGCAATACACTAATGAGGCTTCAAACTCTTAAAATAATAAATTCTACTTTTATATATTTATAGTTAACTTTGTACAGATGACAGCCCCCCCCCCTCGCGCCCCCCCCCTCACCCCCCCCCCCCCCTGTCTGTTCCGCAGCACTGACACTGGAGACTCCTTCCTCTTATGTTACACAAACACATCTCTCCTTCTGAGCCTGTTTATGATCAGTGGAGCGTGCGCTGTACATGTCTCTGTGAATGAGCGGTTACTATGGAGACGGTAACCAATCAGAGCGAGCGCATTCACATAAACCTGCAATTCTGTTACAGAGAACTAATCAACAGCTTATGATAAAACATTTCTCTGTAAACTGCACGTGTCTCGTTAAAACGTTTCTATTTAAATAATATGGATTAAAAAAATATGGATTAAAAAAACTCTCAAAGCAACCCTGCACTGCTGTGTAACATCGGTTGGTGGAGGGGTATTTATTTATTTTCATGTCTGAGTTTTTCTGCCAAAACCCAAATTGCAGTCCTGTTTCCATGCTTCCATAAAGCGATGTCCAAATCCTCTCCTGTAAATCACACTGTATCCTCCAATTACTGCACATTAACGGTGGAGTTTCTGGGACGAGAGCCAACAACATGCCGTTTCCCCTTTTTCCTGAGAGCCCCAGAGCCTGCATTCATCCTGCGTGTGTACTTATATTACACACACGGGAACGAAACGTCCTTAAAGCCGGCTTGCGACGAGAAGAAACACGAAATTGTTTGTCACTTAAGCGTGATGCGATTCAAATCATTTATTAATCCGAACGCCGACTGATTTCAAGGTCACGCTGAAGGTTTCTGGATTTAGGAAATTTAAACCGTTCCTCGTTCATCGTTCTTGTTTTTTCAATTTCGGTGCCGCGTGCTGATGATATTGCAGCAGACAGGGACATGATGGTGTTGCCAGTGTGTGTTTGGGACGAACTTTCCTGCACATTTCCCTGAATTACAGCAGACAGCTAAAGGTGACTCACCGGGACAGCAGAGTCCTGAGTCCTGATTGGTGGTCATGTGTCTCTCATAAGGGTCAGACATTTCACACTGCTGTCTCACACACACACACACACACACAGTATATAATGTATAAGCAGGTGACCGAGACTAGTTCGTTTGGAACATCCACAGAAATCCTGACCGCAGCTTTAAACCTCTCGTTATTCTGCACTTCTCCACAGACTGAGTGATTAAAGAGACGATTAACAGCTGAGGACTTGAGCAGATGTGTGCAGATGTGAGTTGTGATTATTAGCTCAACGCTATTTGCGCTAGTCATGGGTATTAGCTTAATGGTATTTAGGGCTAGTTGTGGCTACTAGTTTAGTGGTAATTTGTTTAGTTGTAGTTATCAGTTTAGTGGTCGTTGGGATCGCTGTTGTTCTACTTTACTCAAAGGTTTAATTCGCTACGTAGACTTTCAGACATTTGGTTCAGCGGTTGATGGACTGATGATGCCGAGGAGATTAACGTTGGGATGTGATGAACAGTCTAGTGGTGTGGCTGGTTTACTTCATGCTTGTGTAGGTGGTTTAATACTGCATGTGGTTGTGTTCCTGACGTATCAGTTCACGTTGAGTTAATGGGTTTAATGCTGTAGTTTAAAGCCTTAAAGGTTTGGTTTAGAATATGTTGGACTGCCTCTTTTTTTTTATATAACTACAGTACAGAGCAAAAGTTTGGACACCCCTTCTCATTCAGCGAGTTTTCTTTCTTGTGTTCTTTCTTGTGTTCTTTAGCCCAAACGCGTCTCTTCTGCTTGTTGTCTGTCCTTAGCAGTGGTTTCCTAGCAGATATTCCAGCATGAAGGCCTGATTCACACAGTCTCCTCTTAACAGTTGTTCTAGAGATGTGTCTGCTGCTAGAACTCTGTGTGGCATTGACCTGCTCTCTGATCTGAGCTGCTGTTAACCTGCGATTTCTGAGGCCGGTGACTCGGATGAACTTTTCCTCCGCAGCAGAGGCGACTCTCGGTCTTCCTTTCCCGGGCCGGTCCGCATGTCAGCCGGTTTCTTTGTAGCGCTCGATGGTTTTTGTGACTGCACTCGGGGACACTTTCAAAGTTTTCCCAATTTTTCCGACTGACTGACCTTCATTTCTTAAAGTAATGACGGCCGCTCGTTTTTTTCTTTACTTAGCTGCTTTTTTCTTGCCATAATACAAATTCAACCTCTTTGAATGAGAAGGTGTGTCCAAACTTTTGCTCTGTACTGTATATATATATATATATATATATATATATATATATATATATATATATACATATATATAATCTTTTGGGAAAATAAGTGTAATAGTTGCTAATGTAGTTAGAGTTAATGTCTTTAATGGGTTTTCATTATTTCATAACACCATGAAATACACTTTCTTCAGTACATTCAGTGTTTATTGATTTATTTAAACACGACCTCAGTGAACATTAGAAGGAGATCAGAAGAGTTGTGGAGTTGTGCATGGAATTTGTTCACATCGTTCATTCTTGCAGTAGCTAGTTAGCTAGTTGTTATAAGTAGTTTAAAAGTCTTTAACCTGGGTAAAGTTATTGGACACTGTTGTGTGAGTCGTTTTGGTGTTTGTTGGGGAATTTATGGTTAAATTGGTGTAAAGACTTTGGGGTTAACTGGGTGATGGTTGTAACTGGTACACCGATGTTTGTAGGTTTGTTCTCCGGGGTCGTTAGCTGTAGTAGGTGGAGTCGAGGCCTGGGGAAAGCGCCGCTGTGTTCCACCTGAGCAGGAGACGGGGAACGGAAAGGTCACCCGCATTAGCCACGCGACATGTGATTGATTTCACCCCATCCGACTTGATTTAGCATGTTTTAGATTGACAGTCGAATCATTTATTACTGTTAGGATGAGATTGCATGCCGAGGGTTTCATTCCACACCACGCAAACCGTAAATGAAAGGAAGGGGAAAGCCGTGCGCGGTATGGGGGGGGGGGGGGGGGGGGGGGGATGAATAATGCTCCCAAAACAAAACCAGATTGCGATGGCTGACACCGCTGATGAATATGTATTAATGCTTGCGATGTGTCTCATGTGTGAATCTGCAAAGGGAGAGAGGGAAAAAAAAAAAGCAGTAAACAATCACATTTCAGAAAATAAAGCATTCGAAATATATCCATGTCTGCTTTAAGAAGGGGAATTTGACCTTTTTATTTTTAAAGTAAAATATTTAACATTACATCCAGCTTTTGGAATAAGAGCAGCAGCGTTGACCTTTTAACAGACGACATCCCAGATTTATACGTTTGAAATGTCATCGTTCATCCACAAAACAAAACGCTGCAGTGTGTCTCAAACGGAAACCCAGGAAGGGTGGCTTTGAAATGCTCAGTTTACATTCAACAATAATTAAATAGGTATGTATATATCTTATTTTTATTCCAAGTAATAAACAATGTGTGTGTGTGTGTGTGTGTGTGTGTGTGTGTGTGTGTGTGTGTGTGTGTGTGTGTGTGTTAAATTTACCCCGCTGAAGTGTTGCAATCCTCTTCTAAAAATAAACAGTGTGTTGAGGCTCTGAGTTAGTGATCAGATGGTCGGCGGTTCGAGTCCCAGCTCCACCAGGTTGCCGCTGTCGGGCCCTTGAGCGAGGCCCCTCACCCCGTCTGCTCCAGGGGCAGAATCTCACTGTGCAATAATGTGCATGTGACAAATAAAGACTGAACTTGATAACGCGACCGTTTTCCAACGATTACAATTTGTATTTAATGCACTGACTGTCTCACTTATGCTATAGCAGCTATAATCACTGCTTCCCTCACCAGCCTCTCTGTTCTCTTTTAAACCATTTAAACCACCAGCTTGTCATGTGACTGAGAAACCACCAAGAAACCCGAACTCCAACTCCTGAACATGTCCCAAAATTACAGCTTTACCTCTGACTGTTACAAAGCGCTGAGACTGGAGACTCCGGTCAGTGACGCGTGCCTATACACATCCCTGTAAATCAGCTGTTGCCATGGAAACTATAACATGTAAGAGCACGCTCACTACTTTAACCCTGTGCTATTGTCAGAGCTGCTGTTATGGAGAATTAATCAACAACTTCTAACCAATCAGGATCCAGAGTTCGATCTCGGCCCAAATCCTGCGACAGAAAAGAAACAGACTGAAACTCGCCAGGCATTACAGTTACAGCGCGTCTGCGGGAGTCGCGACATATATTTTGTATATTAATAATGTATGTAGTGTATAGGCTGCATGTTGTTTATGTTCCACTCGTCTCAGTTTTATGGCTCTTTCCGTCTGCACTGCACTTTATACTGGACTATGGAGCAATGCAATTATGCTTAAAGGCATCCATCAATCTCTATCCATCTCTCTCTCTCTCTCTTTACTTCTCCCTGTCTGTCTGTCTGTCTGTCTGTCTGGATCGCCGTCTTCCCAATACTAACCCTAGTCTTCCTCCTTCTACCTGTCTGTGTCTGTCCGTCTGTCCATCTCTACACCATCTATCCACCTTTATACACGTTTATCCATCTGCATGTTCGACTCCTGTCTGTTTTTACACACCAGCACTGGATTCTGATGGCCAGAAGGCGCTGATTCATTTTCTACAGCAGCAGCTCCGACAGTATCTGTTCAAGGAAAACTTGTGGTGTAAAGTGGGGTAACTTAAGTGGTGTTAAGAGTCTAAGAGTCGTTGTTCTTCATAACAGCAGCCTGTTGCTGATTATTTTTACTGTATCAGCATCACACACACAAACACACAGTGAGTCAGAGAAGCTCGACTAAATATTTTTCTTTGAAAACTGTTTTCATTCGGAGCGATCTCAGCACGCGATGCTCTCGTCTCTCCATTTCTGCATGAAAGCGTGGTGTTTTATTTCCATTACTGAACATCTCGCGGAGTAAAACACATCACTCGTTCATCCCGGAATAAAATAAACACCAAAAAGCGCGCACAGAGCCGGGCTTCTGGGAGAACAACAAATGCAGATTTTCCATCGTGAGCTGATGTGATGTTCCTGCAATCATCTTTCATTAGCTTTTAGTGCTTTTCCATAAACATGTTTGAGAACACAAAGGGAACATCGCGCTCTGATGAACAGACATTTAATTAAACATCCTCTGTTTCTTTTTATAAAGCTACACTACTTTCTCCAATATTTATTTTCTGTATTTGCCAAACTAAGCTGATGAATCGTTTGATTCGAAATGATTTTAGTTAATTGATTAGAACGAAGGCTTTTTATTTAAACTGATGTCAAACGTTTTATAGACGTTGTTCCTCATTCAGTTCCTCTCAGATGTCTAATGTTTTACGCAGAACCAAAACAATTCAAGCCAATGAAAAGCAAATGGAAACATTTCATTACAGAATATATATATACAATAACCTGGTTGCATAAGTCTACACCCCCGCCTGAACTAGCGTTTGCTTGCACTACAGCATGTCATCATCGGCTCGTTTGTTATCCGTTACATCAAATCAGACATTAGGTCGCATTTTTTGGCTTCAATAAGCTCCATTGTGATACCGGGTTTATTACTGTGTCATGTCCAGTTCCTGAGATATGGCCAGTTTGTTTATGAGGAACGCATCAGTAAAAACGTTTCAAACCTATTTAGAAAATGCCTACATGAGAATTCAGTAACATAGCAAGAAAGAGGGAACCTGAAGCCCTGGAACAACTTCAGCAGCAGGTTTTATAGGGCTGTGGACCCAGCCTGGATAGAGTTCATTAAACTGCTTAAAAACAATCTTTACGATTAAAACTGACTCAATTCCTGTGAACGATCAGGAAGGTCAGGTGTTTATCAGCCTATATGGAAATTGAAGCGCTGCTAAATTTCACCTACTGCCCTCTATTGGCCATAGCACAGAACTAAAAACTAAAAACCGTTGTGACTAGTAACATTTTATTTCACGCTTCCTTACGGAAATGCTTCACACAGTCCGGCTCTCCTGTAACAGCCCCCTTCAAGTCATTCCACAGGTTTCTGATAGGATTTGACAGGATCTGGTTTGACCTTCTTTACCTGAAGCTGTTCATTTCTTGCCTTGGATTTGTGCTTTGTACTAGAAAGTCTCACTTTATTTCCTCTTCAGTTTAATGTCTAATAGTTTTCTCTTGCTTCTCCCTGTATCCATCTATCTTCCCTAGAAGCCGGTACACAGAACGATGCCGCCACCATCATGCTTCACCATGGACATGATGTTCCTTGCGTAATAATCTCTCCTGTGTTTTGTGCCAAATATATCCCTTAGACAAAATATATCTTTTGAAAAAAAAAAAAAAGGGTCTTCCTTGGTCTCATCAAACCAGGAGACATTTCATCACATGGTTCGGGATGATTTAGGTAAGCTTGGGAATTCCATCTAGCCGACCAACCCCATGATCCAAGAGAAAGCTCACACACCCATGGAGTGACCAATACCAGATGTGACCAGATGTTCCTCCTGTTTGTTAAATGTTCTTCAAGGTCTCTCTTGACTTCCTGTTTGTTGCACATCTGATGATTGGATGGAAATACCGTTGTGAAGTCAGAAGAAACCAAGAAGATTTCAAGAGGATCCTACAGAAACAGATCGTCTTTATCTGCAGTTAATCAGGAGCCCTTGATTGATTACAGGTGGATGATGCTTATTTTTTGATCATCAGATTAAATGTGATTGGTTTAATCCGAGTGCAGTCACATGGCCTGTTATAAGAGGGGTTACTTCGTCTTTTGTTTTTCTTTCTCTTAAATGGTCCTGTTTGTTTTCTACATTAAAGGTGGAAAGAAGAAGACAATTTATCATGGTTTCCTTTTTATATCCCAAAAACATGACACTTTAACAGGGGGGGGGTGTAAACTTTTTATATCTGCTGTACATAAATATAAAACACACACTAACTTGTTCTCTCTCGTGCAGATGCAGTCACTGTGTAAAACTCTCGTTTTTAATATTTCTCTTCTCATTTGTATGCAAATCAAAGCCGTTTCCCCCCGAAATGTGATTTTTACTCATTAAAGAACTGGTTAAAGCTGAAATTCTGCTCTTTTCAGTAGCGATGTTCTGAATGTGGATATTGGATTTTAAAGCCTTCAGGCAAAACCTGATGAGATTTCACACTACAGCATGGAAAATTCAAATTACACCTTTTTTGTCGTCTCTCTCTCTCTCTCTCTCTGTGTCTTTCACTTCATCATACCC